>CANTUT010000054.1:0-600000 GCA_947687605.1 Reutealis trisperma | reverse complement strand
TGAGCTTTTTGCAAAAATTCAAGGCCTAAATTGGGTATTCCCCCCCACTATCTTGATGTGGGTCAAATTTAGTACTCTAGTCCTTAAGACTAAGTATAGAGTAAGTAGAGTGTCGAACTCTAGGGAATTTGGAAAAATTTTATATTAACCGAGTAAATACTAAGATGGATAGGCAAAAAAAATCAAAGAAGATGTTGATTTATTCTAACTAATCTAAAATACTAAAAATTATTTATTACTTTAATTAATAATAACAAACAATGAATATTAGAATTACAACTCAGAATTAATTTTGAACTATAAAAGTTAACAACATATAAACACATGCAATGTTTGGAGAAAATGACCAATAATTCTTAAAAGCAACTCTTATTGTCAATTAAGAGTATTTTAGATTAGAGTCTAAAAGCATTCTCATGTCATTATAGAGATAAACTAAAATTATTAAGTTTCATGTCAATTCTTTTTAACCCCTCAAAGTGGATTACTTGTCTTCAAGTACTCTCCTATCCTTTGAGTAATTTCAATTGTATTTCCACCAAAGTGCCCCAACTTTCATTGTGAATAAAATGATTAACAAGTTATATATGGTGATCAAGCATACATAACACAATGTAAGACTCAATTGAAATTAAATCACTCATGCATATTAAAAATGTAGTTGATAAAATTAATTCATTATTGCAATTCTAATAAGCAAGAATTCAGCCAAAATACATAGTGTCAAAAACTAAATGACAACAAGAGAACATTTCAAGTATCAAGTAACTAATTCTAAGAAAAGGGAGAGGAAACTTTTTGATGAATTCATCAATGCTCTTCAAGAAATTACTTGATATTGAGTAGCCTTCTTGAATATCTTTCTTGAACTCTTGAAAATATCTTTTACTAAATACTTTAAAATAAAACTAAAACAACACTAAGTATTTCAAACAAAAACTAAGTATTCTTAATACAAAATCATAGTTAATTTCAAGTATTTATAGACTCCTAAATGTCCCAAGTCATGCCTCTTCCAAAGAGATGTAATTGTGAAAAGGCATGTAGAAGAGTTGCAGTAACTACTCATGACAGATAGGATGACCCTTGATAGTCAGCCTCTATCACAAGTCATCCCCATTGGTGCTGACTCGGCACCATCGTCCTCTGTCATGAGTCGACACTCTATGGCATGACTCGTAACACGGTTCAACTCTTTTCCCTTTGCTTTAGGTTGCTCCTTTGCTTGCTCCATGGCCCTATTTTAATTCCTTGCACCTAATTCTTCTTAAAGGCATAGTTTTAAACCTATGAAAATCTGTAAAACTCAAAAAACAAGATCAAACATACTAAATTCTAGAAATAATAAGTAAAAACAACACATGTAACACACAAACTATGTACATAAAGCCCTAAATATTTATGCTATTTTGCATTACACCATATTTGCACATTGTTTTCTCTCTCTCTAACCCTCTGCACATTTGTTGGTCCTTCCCCTCCCATTCTCCCCACTTTTTCGATGTTGGTCACCGACCATCGAAGTCGTTGTGCACTGCCGACTCTGCTTCAACGCCATTCATCGCTAATTCTGCTTCATCACCATTCACTGCTGGTCTTTCTTTTTGCTTCACCATTCACTAGCAGTCAGAGGTCTAGGTTCCTCTGTTCACCAACTGTCTCCACTTCTCTGTTCACTACCAGCATCGATTAGGTATTTCGATTTTATTTTTTTATTTTACATATATATTTTTTATTTTAAAATAAATATCTAATTTATTTATTTTTTGATATATATTGGGAAAATAATAAATAAATTAAATATATAGTAATAATAATATTTTTTTAGTTTTAGATTTACAAAAATTTATATATATATATATATATATATATATATATATATATATATATATATATATGAATTAGTTTAGTATAATAAAATTAATTGAAATTAATAAATTTTAGTTATTCAGTAGAAATTAATAATATGAATTATTTAGGCAACTTTTAGATTTATATTAATAAAATTAATATATAAAATAAAAAATATATATTAATTAGTTTAGTATAATAAAATTAAGTGAAATTAATGAATATAGCTATTAAATTAATATTTATATGTATTATTTAGTTAACATTTTCGTTTTATTTAATAAAATTAATATATAAAAATTAAAAATACGTGTATGAATTAGTTTAGTAGAAATGAATAAAATTAAGTGTAAATAATAAATAATATAATAATTAAAGAAATTTTAGTTTTAGATTAATAAATTTAATATAAAAAAAATTATATATATATATATATATAGTTGCAGATACCAAATATATACTTAACGTATATCAAATTTTGGTATATCTATATGATTTACTATTAGTTTCTCTTTTTAATTTTTTCAAATTTACAATTTATATATATCAAAATAGTTTTAGATACTAAATATATATTTAATATATACCAAATTTTAGTATATATATACCATCATTAATTGGGGCATCTTGTTGTTTCAAATTCCATTTTTACTTTTCATTTATCTTTTTTTTATTTATTTCAAATATTTTTTTATGATAATTCAAGTAGTAATAAATACTCTCACTGCAAGTGTTTTTGGGGTTAGAATTTGCATCAAAAAGACCCAATTTAGAGTTTGTTAACAACCTATTATATTTATGAATTTCTCATTATTCAATTCATTGAGATTTATTTTTTATCCACCTATTGCACCATGTTTATCATTTATAATTTCTCCTTGCAAATTGGATTTTTTTTTTTTTGGGAGAACCAATTGGATTTTTGGTTAAAAAAAAAAAGAGAAAATAAATCGAAGACTTGACTTTTTTTCCTTTTTTCTCATAATATGTATTGTTAACCTTTTTTTTTTTAGATTTATTTGCCAAAATTAAAGTCTAAAATACATCATAAATATTTATAATTCATAAATGAATAGTATCATGAAAATAAAAAAAAAAGCATAATTTGATAAAATTATAATAATAACCCAATAATGATAGCTATAATAATTTCTTAAATTTGAAATTGGAAGTAAAATTTTGGTGAGAAAATCAGAAAATAATGTTACTATTATATTGAAATATCAAAAGAGCACCTAACATTTATGACAGGAGAAGTTAAAGTAGGTGAGGTGCTTAAAGACAAGCAATATCCACCTATTGCACCATGTTTATCATTTATAATTTCTCCTTGCAAATTGGATTTTTTTTTTTTGGGAGAACCAATTGGATTTTTGGTTAAAAAAAAAAGAGAAAATAAATCGAAGACTTGACTTTTTTTCCTTTTTTCTCATAATATTTATTGTTAACCTTTTTTTTTTTAGATTTATTTGCCAAAATTAAAGTCTAAAATACATCATAAATATTTATAATTCATAAATGAATAGTATCATGAAAATAAAATAAAAAAAGCATAATTTGATAAAATTATAATAATAACCCAATAATGATAGCTATAATAATTTCTTAAATTTGAAATTGGAAGTAAAATTTTGGTGAGAAAATCAGAAAATAATGTTACTATTATATTGAAATATCAAAAGAGCACCTAACATTTATGACAGGAGAAGTTAAAGTAGGTGAGGTGCTTAAAGACAAGCAATAGTCATTGACGGGAGGTGAGAAATTCATTAGCATAAGTAATCGTGATTGATGGGATACGTGTCTTTGTCTTCAACTGCAGCTGGATATAATCAATGTCAATTTCATTTTGTGGGTCTATAATCTCAGCAACCAAACCCCATATCAAAGTTATAATCCTAGTTAAAAATATTATTTTTAAAATAAAATTTTTTAAATTGTATAAATGATATTTCTACTCCCTCTGTGCTATAAAAATAAGCATACTTTAATTTTCATATAAATTAAGAAAAATATAGTTAATGTAATTATATTAATAAATTTTACTAGTATTTTCCTAATATACCATTTCATTAATATTAAATGACACATTAAAACTAAATGATTCATATTAATAAAAATGCACATTAAATAAGGCGTAATAGGAAACTAGCAAATTAATTACTTTATTAAAAAGGAAAGTGAACTATAATTTGAAACAAATAAAAAAGAAAAGTGAGCCTATTATTATGAGACGGAGGAAGTACTGTTTTTAGGTTATTTTTGAAATTTTCCTTCTTTTTTTTAAACATTAATTGGGCTCGAGGGGTTAGAACTTGCAACTTGAGATATATATACAAATTGATATTTTCATTTAATTTGCTCTTCTAGCCACTAATTTTATTTTATTTTTCTATTTTGGAAACAGGTCAATACCCTTGAAGGTATAATTCTTGTTGTGAACATCATCTTGGTGATTCCATCAGCAATTTTTGATCAACTATCTTCAGTGCATAAGCCCCAATTAATATGCATTAATTAGTATGTTGATGTCTTTCACAGTATTGATCATTTCAATCATTGATCTTGTCTACAAGGGTTGAAAACAAATAGTTAATTTGATGTGTAGGGGGTTAATACCTTGGTTTGATTACCCAAATCCCAATTCAAAGCTTTTTGGGAGATTTCCTAACATTATGTTGGATTACTTTGTAAAATTTGATGCATATTTGGTTAGGCTTGTTGGATTTTGCAATGAAGGAGATGAGGGACAATAAAAAGCATATTAATTTGGTTAGGCTTTATTGAGAATCTGAATATGTGCTTGTACATTAGCTATATAGTCTTGTATAGGAAGAAAATAATTGGTAGTGATTTACTTCCCTTATTTAGGTATGAATTAGCTGCTTAATTAGTTCCTAATTCTCAGGGCTGGATGTGTATATAAATCATTGTTTCTTGATGAATAAAGGCAAGAAGTTCTACTCCCAAATTAAACTCTTCTAAAATAGATTCTTTACATGGTATCAAAGCCATGATAGGGAATGGGAACAATGAAAAGAAGGAGGGTGGCGATGTTATGACTAAAGTAATGATGTCTCCATATTTTCTCTCTACAAGTGATAATCTAGGAAACATTATCACTTAAGTCCAATTGAAAGGAGACAATTATGATGAATGGGCAAGAGCTATGAGGACAGCACTTCGAGCCAAGAAATAATTTGTCTTTCTTGATGGTACAATTAAGCAGCCTTCAGATGATTCTTTAGAATTAGACGATTAGTGGACGGTTAACTCCATGCTAGTGTCATGGTTACTGAATACAATAGAACCAACGTTGCGATCAACCATCACCTACATAAAGATCGCAAGAGAACTCTGGAACGATATCAATGAATGATTTTCTATTGGCAATGGACCTCACATTCATCAACTTAAAACTAAGTTGGTAGAATGCAAACAATAAGGAATGACCATGGTAAATTACTATGGAAAACTAAAGATGATATGGGAAGAATTGGGGAACTATGAACAATATCCAATGTGCAGATGTGGAGGATGCAAGTGCAACATTGGTATGGAATTGGACAAGAGACGTGAAGAAGAAAGATTGCATCAGTTTTTGATGGGTCTTGACGACTTGATTTATGGAATAGTACGTTCTACTATTTTGAGTATTGAGCCATTGCTAAACCTGAAACGAGCATATGCTGTGATTGTTCAAGAAAAGCATATTTGTGACATAACTCATGGAAAAGAAGTACAGAGTGAGCCCATGGCTTTTGCTGTTCAAACCAGATCCACCTCGAAGGGATAAACTGAAAATAAGGAAAATTTTCTGGTGTGCACGAATTGCAAAAAGCCTAGACATGATGCTAAATCATGCTTTCAACTAATTGGATATCCATATTGGTGGGGAGATAGGCCACGAGGAACCGGATAGGGAATGGGAGAGGATAAGGAGGATCAAAGCAGTTAACTACTTTGGGGGGGAAAGGATGTGGTGGATTAATTTGAGCCAATGCAGCACATGTAACATCACAAGGACAATTGCCTGAAGTAAACAAAAGCACATTTATAGGCTTAAGCAACGAACAATGGAACATGCTAATTAATCTTTTGAGTACATAGAAAGAAAGAAATCAAGGAAGATTGAATGGTAAGCATAAAACTATAGAATGGATAATTGATAGTGGAGCTTCTCATTATATGGCAGCAAGTCTTAAGTTGATGCATGATATGAAGAATTTTGATGCCATCCGAGTTGGGCTACCGAATGGAACAGGAACATTAGCAGAAAAAGAAGGGATTGTGTTTTTAAATGAGACTCTAAAATTGAATAATGTGTTATATGTGCCTGAATTGAAGTGCAACTTGATCTTAGTATCACAATTAACCAAAGATTTGAATTGTATAGTTCAGTTCACTCATTTGCTTTGTGTGACACAGGACCTCAATTCGAAGAGGCTGATTGGTTCGGGTAAGCAGTGCGAAGGGCTTTACTTCCTATGCAAGTTGGAAGATGTGGTGTGCGCCAGAGTTTTGAAGGTACTACAGAAAGACAATTTTGAAATTTGGCATCAAAGGTTAGGGCATCGTTCTAAAAATGTTGTTAAGTTGTTACTTGTTGTTAACAAGAATAATGATAAGAATATTAGTTGTGAAGTGTGTCTTAGAGAAAAACAAAGTAGGGAAGAGTTTGTGTCTAGTAGTCATAAAGCATCCAATGTCTTTGAAACAATTCATTGTGACTTGTGGGGTCCTTATAAAACTCCAACTTTTTATGGTGCACATTATTTTTTGACAATAGTTGGTGATTATTCAATAGGAGTATGGGTTTACTTATTGCATAATAAAACTAAAGTGAATTTCTTTGCTTTGATAGGTAGACAATGTAATGGGAATGTGAAAGTAGTTCATAGAGATAATGGGACTGAATTCACTTGTTTGGATGACTATTTTGTTGAAAATGGTGTTATTCATCAAACTTTATGTGTTGGAGCTCCCCAACAAAATGGGCAAGTAGAAAGAAAGCATTGTCAGATACTTAATGTGGTTCAGGCATTATGTTTTCAAGCAAATTTACCAATTGAATTTTAGGGGGAATGTGTGTAGACAACTGCATATTTAATTAATCGAACTCCCTCTATTTTATTAAAAGGAAAAACACCTTATGAAATGTTGTTTGGTCAAGCTCCCTCCTATGAAAATGTTAGAGTTTTTGGATGCTTGGCTTATGCTCATAACTAAAGAATAGGAGGAGATAAATATGCTAGTAGAAGTCGAAAATGTGTTTTTGTACGATATCCTTTTGGCAAGAAAGGGTGGAACATGTATGATATAGGTACAAGTGAAATGTTTGTTTCAAGAGATGTGGTGTTTGTGGAATATGTATTCCTTTATATGAATAGAATCAATACTGAACGTGTTACAACTAGTAACATTATAGGTGAAAATCAATTGAATGAAGAGGACATAGAATATCACTATATGTTGGCTAAACAAAAGAAAAATGATAAAGAAAATCAAGATGAGAGTGAGGGATCTACTTGTGATACACAAGATCAAACCATAATTGCAATAGGGGGGCATACATGAGACTGAAAATAACTAACAAACTGAAGAATTGTTGGGACATGGTTAGAGGCATAAATCTGTTTTGTTGAAGGACTATGTCTTGCACACCGTAAAAAGAATGAGCCCCTCTGCATGGCCACTCAAACATCAGCATTTCTCAAGTAATCCTTATCCCATTGCAAATTATGTGAATTATGATAATTTTTCTATGCAACACCATGCTTTCTTAGCTGCTATTACCACAAGTGTTGAACCTAATTCCTTTGCTAGAGCCGTAAAGGATGAAAAATGGAGGGATGCTATGAAGAAAGAAATCCAAGCACTAGAAGATAATGGAACATGGACTGTAGAACCATTACCACCAGGAAAACGAACCATAGGTTGCAAATGGGTGTTCTAGATCAAATATAATGCAGATGGAACAATTGAGCATTACAAAGCTTGATTGGTGAGTTTTGGAAATAGGCAAGTTGAAGGAATTGATTATAATGAGACATTTGCACCTGCGGTAAAAATGGTTACAGTATGTACTTTTCTAGCAGTGGCAGCAGCTAAAAATCGGGAACTTCATTAGATGGATGTACATAATGCATTTTTGCATGGTGATTTGCAGGAAGAATTGTATATGCATATGCCTCCCAATTTTAGTTCTTATCAACCAGGAATGGTATGTCATTTGAAGAAAGCGCTATACAGGTTGCGACAAGCTCTTAGATGTTGGTTTGCCAAATTGGTGTTTGCTTTAAAGAATTGTGGGTTCAAGCAATCGTATTCAGATTATTCACTTTTTAATTTGCACTAAAAGAATGTACAAATCAATGTTCTTGTATATGTTGATGACATTATAGTGTCTAGTAATGACCATTCAGCCATTCAAATGTTCAAAGAATTCTTGAGTTGTTGTTTCCACATGAAGGATTTGGGTGTTATTTATGAAGTGACACACAACTCTAAAGGTATTTATTTGTGCTAACGAAAATATGCATTGGATATTATTTATGAGGTTCGTTTGCTTGGAGCTAAACCCGTATCTTTTCCAATTGAACAAAATCACAATTTGGCCACAACAAAAGGTGAATTTTTAGCTAATCTAGAAAGCTACAGACAACTAGTTGGTTAACTCATTTATCTATCAGTTACTAAGCTAGAATTTTCCTATTGTGTGCATATGTTGGCTCAGTTTTTGTAACAACCATGCAAAGAGCATTAGGAGGCAGCTGTTTATGTGATTCGCTATTTGAAGGGAAATCCTAGACAAGGAATTTTTCTATGATCTGATAGTGATTTGCAGCTTTATAGTTGGTGTGATTCTAATTAGGCAAGTTATCCTTTGACTCATCAATCTTTAACTAGTTGGTATATTCACCTAGGTAATTCTCCTATCTCATGGGAAACTAAAAAGCAACAAGTTATTTCACGATCATCTGCTAGGCGGAGTATCGATCAATGGCTATGACCACTTATGAATTAAAAATAGTTGAAAGATATGTTATTGACTCTTGGTATAGATCATTCAACTCTAATAAAGTTGTTTTGTGATAGTCAAACAGCCCTCTATATTGCCTCTAATCTCGTGTTTCATGAGTGAACCAAACACATTGAAATAAATTGTCACTTTGTTCGCAATGAAGTTCAGAATAATGTCATTTGACTTACTTATGTTTCAACTAGCTCTCACTTGGCTGATATGTTCACTATGGCATTGAGTGGAAGACAATTTAGTCATCTTCTTCGCAAGTTAGGCATCCATAATTTGCATGCACAACTTGAGGAGGGGTATTGGGAATTTGAATATGTGCCTATACATTAGCTGTGTAGTCTTATATAGGAAGAAAATAATTGATAGTGATTTACTTCCCTTATTTAGGTATAAATTAGTTGCTTAATTAGTTCATGATTCTCAGGGCTGGATGTGTATATAAATCATTGTTTCTTCTAAAATAGATTCTTTATAGGCTTATTGGATTTTCTTTCCTGTACTTTCCCTTGTGTGATTTTTTTATAGCTATAATTGAGGTTTTAGTTTCTAAGTAGAATTACTACAATACAACTTTTAGTCTTGGATATTGGATTTAGTAGTATTTAATGGTAAGTATTTGATATAATGCCTAGAAGAAATAATAAAGACAAGTTGAAGAAGATGATATTGGCTATAAATATCTTAAGTCTGCAAATTCAAGTTTGTTTTTGGATGCTTGGAACTGAAATTATTATGTACACCTTATTAATGTGGCCTTCCACTATTTGTATGAGATTTACATGAAAATCGAAAAAAAAATAAGTAAATAAATTCAACTGTGTCAATTGAGTCTACAACATGTGGAGCTTATGTGAATGCAAATCCTTTCGCTCTAATTTCAGTTTATATAAATTCTTATTTCTAGTAAAGTTTGAGATAAAAGTTAACCTGCTTTTGGGTTTTTGGGAGACTAATTTTGGGTTTTTGGGAGACTAATTAATTATTAGAGCGGAAGCACCAATGTAAAAGAATTTAAATAGAGCAAGAAAATAAAATAGACAAAAGGATACATGAGAATTTATGTGATTTGGAAATTTGCCTACATCCATAAAAAAGAGAGCAACAAGATTTATACTATGGTGAAACTAATAATTTTACAAAAATCCTTATACAAAATCACTACCCTTTACCCAAATACACCTAAAGAATCACTCAAACTCTCAATATTTTAAGAAGCCAATTGCTTCTTATATTTCTCACTCAATTACTAGATGATGGAAACAAGGAGAATGGGGTGGTATTTATAGGTGAGGCAAGTGCCAAAGATATGGCTATAAAAATGCCATATATGTGCTAAATATCCTCCACATATTAAAGAGGCTCCAAAGTATGAAGAGGTTACAAAATCCAATAAGCCTTATATTTAATCTACTTGGCATTTATTAATATAAACCACATCAATAAATCTCCACCTTGGCTTAGATTAATGGTCTCCATAACACCTTACTTATTGCTCTCCTCCTCATCTACTGCATACTTTAATCAAGTCTAGGGAATGCCTGAACTTGAGCTACCATATCCCTGATGAAGTGCAACCTAACATCAATGTGTTTGGTCCATTCATTGTACATTTGATTTTTAGTCAGATGTATGGCACTCCATTCATGGTACATCTAATTTTTGGTAAGATGTATGGAACCTTGGCTATTAAAATAGACTATTGTATCTTATGATAATTTCCCCAATTCTTCAACCAAACCCCAAACCAAGTTGCTTCTTTCACTGCTTCTGTAATTGCAATGTGCTTAATCTCAATGGTTGACAAATCGACAATTGATTGCAATGTTGCTTTCCAACTAACAGTACATCCATTGAGAGTGAAAACATAACCAGTTAAGGACCTTCTTTTATCAAGATCTCTAGCATAATCAGAATCCACATATTTGACAACACTTCTTATGGTGTCCATGTGTTTCTTTAAACCAAGCCAACATTAGCATTACCCTTCAAGTAATACAAAATTCATTTTACAGCTTGCCAGTGAGCTTTGCCAGATTTGCCATTACTTGCTTACCATGCTAACAACATATAAAATATTTAGCCTAGTGCAAACCATGGCATACATGAGACTGCCAACTATAATAGCACAAGGGACATGTGACTTATGCTCCACCTTGTCCTTAGTTTATGGTGATAAGACTATTGAAATTTTGAAATGAGCTGCCAAAAAAGTAGTGACAAGTTTAAAATTTTCATTCCAAAGTAATCCAACACGTTCTCAATATAATTCTTTTGTAATAATGTGTCTCTTATCCTATCTCGATGAATCTCCATTCCAAGAATTTTCTTTGCAACTCCCAAATCTTTTATTTTAAATTCTCCACTCAATTAAGATTTTAAATTGTTGATTTCAGACATTTTTTTGCAAGCGATCAACATATCATCAACATAAAGGAGCAAATAGATGAATGGCACATCTATGTGCTTCTTATAATACACACAACTATCATAATCACTAAGACAGCAACCACTTTTAAGAATGAAAGTATCCAATTGCTTGTACCATTGTCAAGGAGACTGTTTCAGGTAGTACAAGGATTTTTTAATAAGCAAACATGGTCTTCTTTATCTCTGATTCAAATCCCTTAGGCTGCTTCATATAGATTCGTTCTTCTAATTCACCATGTAAGAATGTTGTCTTGACATCGAGTTACTCAAGTTCAAGATCCAACTGAGCTATGATGACAAGCATCACCTAGATAGAGCTATGTTTCACCATAGGAGAAAAAACTTCATTGATATCAATGCCTTCTCTCTATATGAAGACTTTAGCCATAAGTTGTGCGTTGAACCTTGCATTTTCAACCCTAGCTATTCTTTCCTTCTTCTTGAAGACCCATTTGCTTCCAATGATCTTCTAATTCTTTAGCCTCTCAATAATTTCCCAAGTATGATTTTTGGGAAGAGATTTGATCTCTTCTGCCATTGTAGCAATCCATTAGGTAGCTTGTTTGATATTGATAGCTTTTAGGTATGACTGAGGCTCTTTATTGTCAATGTTATCATCAACATTTAGAGCATATTATACTAGATCATCATAGCCATACCTCTCAGGAGGTTTTTCCTTCTTCTTTCCCTTTCTCTAGTCAATTGATAGTGATGTAATTGTTGTGTGTCTATTTCCTCAATTGGGTGTTCTTCTTCTTCCTCTTCTTAATCTCATGAGATTTCTTTAAAAGGCTCCACCTCAAGCTCCACCTTCTTCCATGCATCATCACTTTCTATATTTGTTGATGACTTCTCATGAGATTTGAGCAACTTAGTTTCATTAAAGGTCACATCTCTACTAATAATGCATTTTCTTGTGTTTAGTCACCATGGCTTATATCCCTTCACACCTTCTAGATACCCAATAAAAATACATCTTTGCCCTTAGCTCAAGCTTGCCTTCATTACCATTAGCATATATAGGACAACCAAATATTCTCAAATCTTTGTAGTTGGCAGAGTACCTAACCACATCTCTTTAGGAGTCTTGAAATCAATTGTTGTAGATGGACATCTATTGATCAAGTAAAAAGTTGTGTTAACAACTTTAGCTTAGAACTCTCTTAGTAGTGTAGCATTAGAGAGCATACACCTTGCTCTCTCTATCAAAGTTTTGTTCATTCATTCTGCAAGCCCAATCTATTGAGGAGGTTTTCCACTGTATGATGTCTAACAATACCATGATCCTTACAGAACTTGTTGAATTTCCTCCACATAATTCTAAGCCACTGTCTGTTCTTAGTCACTTGATATACTTCCTAGTATGCTTCTAAATCAAGATTTTCCACTGCTTAAACTTGATAAAGACTTCATCTTTATGCTTTAAGATAAATATCTAGACCTTCTTTGAATAATCATCAATGAAGGTAAGCATGTATTTGCCACCACCATGAAAGGGAACTTAGGAAAGACCCTATAGATATGAGTGAATGTAATATACTGTGCCCTTTATTTGATGGACTATTGTGGCAAACTTCACACACTACTTTCTAAATAAATAGTGTTCATAGAAGTCTATCTTTTTGATCATTTGACCATATAGTAATCCTTGATTGCTTAGTTCAAGTAGGCCCCTCTCATTGATATACCTAAGACGCATATGCCATAACTTAGTGACATCATCATTAGAGATTGATAATACAATAGCTATTTTGGTAACTGTGTTACCTTCCAATATGTAAATCCCATTTTATTTCTTCCCCTTCATCATGACAAAAGCACCTTTTGAGACACGTATGACTCTACCTTTACCTTTGTAACTGTAGCCTTTGGAGTCGAGCATTCCTAAAGAAATTAAGTTCTTCTTTAGTTATGGAACATGTCTAACATCCATCAATGTTCTCACGATCCCATTAAACATTTTAATCCTTATTCTGTCTATACCAATGACCTTGCAAACTTTATTATTGCCTAAAAGGACCTAGCCTCTTTCTAATGGTTGATAAGTAACAAACCAATCCTTGCAAGGGCACATTTGGTATGAACAACCCGAGTCCAAGACCCACTCATTAATAAAGCCATGTTCTGAGGCAATAAGAGTATCTACACTGTCATAGCCATCTGCTACAACTGCATCTCTAGAGTTGAAAATTGTCTCATTTCCTTTTCTTTTACGCTATGGGTAGTTTCTTCTAAGATGTCCTTCTTTGTGACACTTTAACTTTTTAAATTTTGATCTAGATCTACCTTTGCCATTAGCGGGACCCTTTTTCTTTGTTCTTCCTTTTGCTAACAGACCTTTTACTGAGCCTTCAAATATGCTATCTCATACCTTTTTCTTTAACTCTTTCAAGTTTAACACTGCCTTGACTTCCTTCATGGTAAAAGTATCATAGTCGCACATCATAGTATCGATGAAGTGCTCATAGGAATTTGGTAAGGAACACAATAGAATTATCATTTGATCTTCTTCCTCAAGTGTAACATTGATATTTTTTAAATGAAGAATAATTCTATTAAATTCATCCAAGTGTTCTTTAATGGGTTCACAGCCGCTTCTTCAAATATAGCCAATTGGTGAGTGACTTTGTCATATAGAAGCTCTCTAACTTTAGCCATAGTGTGGTAGCTATCTTTTCTTCTAAATCTTTTCGCAAAACCTCCTCTCCCAAGCACAACAAGATAGTGATGTATGCTTTTTCCATGATCTCATCCTTTTCACTATCTGACAAAGTCACTTGCAGCTTCTCTTTTCCTTCCAAGGCTTTATCCAAATCTTAGTGAACAAGTAAGGCCTACATCTTGACTTGCCACAGTCCAAAATCATTTTCTCCATTAAATTTATCCACATCATATTTGGCACTCACCATAGTGACCATATACTTAAATAGATGAACAATGTCGTATACTGGAATAGTGATCATAGTTTATGAACAATACACCAGGTAAGTTTCTAGGAAAAAGAGGTAAGTCACAACAGACACACTTAAACTCCAAGTCTTTCCTTAGCCAGAACTTTTCCTAAACATATACTTTCACACTAGCACACTTATTTCTAGCAACCAAGAATAATTTTTTTCTGATGTGGAAGATCAAACAATGCTGCAACCATAGCATACTAAGAGTTTTCTTACTAATCAAGCACTTTCATAATCGAGTGCTCTGATACCAGTTTGTTAGAGCGAAAGCACCGACATAGAGGAATTTAAATAGAGCAAGAAAATAAAATGGACAAAAGGACACATGAGAATTTACATGGTTCAACAATTTGCCTACATCTACGAGAAAGAGAGCAACAAGATTTATACTATGGTGAAACTAATAATTTTACAAGAGCCCTTTTACAAAGTCACTACCCTTTACCCAAATACACCGTAAGAACCACTCAAACTCAAAATACTCTAAGAAGCCAATTGCTTCTTATATTTTTCACTTAATTACTAAGTGATGGAAATAAAGAGAATAAAGTGGTATTTATAGGTGAGGTGAGTGCCAAAGATATGGCTACAAAAATGCCACATATGTGCTAAATTTCCTCTACATATTAAGGAGGCTCTAAAGTCCAATAAGGAGGCTACAAAATCCAATGAGCCTTAGATTTAATCCACTTGGCATTTTTAATATAAGCTACATCAATATTAATAATGGTTGAATCTCTCCACATAGATTTTAATAATGGTTGAATCTCTCCATAAGGCAAATAACTTCGATCATAAGGTTAAGACTTGATCAAAACAACATGTTTTTATATATGATTATTAAAAATTATGAGCTTACATGATATTCATTTTTGGCCTTTGTAGATAGCAGCTAATTAACTATTCATCTTTTCAAACAGGTTACTACCTTTGAAAGAATCTTTATTGTCTCTAACTTCATCTTAATTAGAGCTTCCATTAGCTATTTTTGATTAGCTATCTTCAACAAATAATCCTTAATATGCACTATTTAGTATGTTATTTTCTTTCATAGTCTTGACTAGTTCTATCACTGATCTTATTTGCAAAGGTTGAAAAGAAGAGCTATTTGGATGAAGAGGGGGTTGATTCCTTAGCTTTATTACCCATACCCAAATTCCAAACTGTTGGATTAATTAGCTTATTTTTAGAAGAAAAGAAAGAGAAAAATGAAAGTGAACCTCTGTTTTTCATATATCATTGATAGAGAATTACAAAAGTATTTTATATAAGACTTAAGAATATTTTCCTCCTACTAATTTGAATTTTAAATCTAATCAAATTTGAATTTGATTAGATGGAAAGCTGAACTTAATTTTAAATTTGATTTGGTATATCATCATTACAAAAAGAAAATAAGTTGCTGTCAAATAAACCAAAAAAAAAATATGATACATAGCTTTGCATCAGCTTGATCTACATTAACTATAGCAGCCTTCATCACTCTCCCTTGATGCAAGAGCTATTAGCAACTCCAAACTTATATCTCAACTTTTCAAATTTGTTTTTTTGCAAACCCTTGGTGAAGTTATCTACAAATTGATCTTTGGCAGAACAATGCAGCAACAAAATTTCCCCTTTTTTCTCAACTTCTCTAATGGCATGATATTTAGTTTTTCCGTGAAAGATTGGATTCATCATCATTGCTACTACAGACTTGTTGTCACAAAGTATTATAGTGGCGCAACTCTGCTTGACATTCAAATTATTTAAAATTTTTCTCAGCCATAAGGCTTGGTTCACAGTAGCAGAGGCAGCCATGTACTCAACCTCTGCTATTGATTGAATAACAGAGCCTTGCTTCTTTGAACTCAAACATACAATGCTTGAACCAAAAGTAAAACAATAAGCTGAGGTGCTTTTAGAATCATCCAATGATCTAGCCCACTCACTATCAATAAATCCTAAGAGCTTTATAGCTATGAATCTCCCATAAAAGACACCAAATCCAATTGCGCTTTGAATCAGAATTCTCTTGGCTACTTTAAGATGAATTTCAATTGGCATGTACTTGAATCTAGAAAGAACATTTGTTGCACACATAATATTTGGCCTTGTAATTGATAAATATAGTAAGGAACCAATTATGCTTTTCAAAATAGAAGGATATACATATATATATATATATATATATATATATATATATATATATATATATATATATATATATATATATATATTACAAATTTGAAAAAAAAAATAAAAAGGTAAACTAATAGTAAATGGTATATGTATACCAAAATTTGATATATGTTTCATATATGTTTAATATCTGTAACTTTTTTATATATATATAGATTGCAAAATTTAGAAAAGAATAAAAAGATAAACTAATAGTAAATAGTAAACATATACCAAAATTTGGTATATGTTGAGTATAAATTTGATATCTGCAACTATTTTTTATATATACAAAATATAAATTTAAAAAAATAATAAAAAAATAAATTAACAATAAATGATATACATATACTAAAATGAAGTTCAAAATCAACTCACAATGACAAATGACATCTAATTTTAAATCTCATAAATTATATTACAATCACATAAGTTGATTGAAAAATGTATTTTTAAATTAATTAATTTCTATAAAATAATAATAACAATAATAATAATAATAATAATAATAGAGTTGGCCCACGTGAAAATGCCCATTGTCAGTTTATGGGAATAGTGCCAATTTGAATGATAAAAAGTGCACCAAAAAAAAAAAAAAAAGTTGAAGAATGCCTCATAAATCACTTTTCTATTGAGCTTGGAGTTTTAACTTTTTAAAACGTTGATGATTTGGATCTGACAATATTTATTTGGCAAGAGAAAAAGCAGACAAGAATTAAAACGTGTAAAAGGAAGAAAGGATGGAAGAAGCCCTATAAAAGAAATAGTAAGACTATAAAGTGTATAAAACAAAAAAAAAAAAAAAAAAAAAAAGAACGGCATAAGTGATATTTTAACAAAAAATACAGTGTATGTAGTAATTTCCTCTTGTTTCTTTTCTACACGGGATTTATTTCACAGATGGTGGAGTTTCACCAATAAGTATAGTGGATTTTGCTGGGCCTAAAATATTAGCCAATGAATTGGTTAAGGTTTTTCGACCATAGGATCGGTCCACCAGACCATGCTAATGAAGCGGAGGCCGTGGAAATGGTGGCATACACTGCAACTATTTCTTAAAAGTTTACCTGACTATGATTTTTTTATAAGGAAAAGAAAACTTCTGTAGGCCAAGTCTAAGCCGTGTGGAGCCATCTGTTTTACTATTCATATCCTTTTCATTCTAATTTTAATTTTCATGTATACTCTTATCCACCAGCTTTGGGTTTTTGGGAGACTGATTAATAATGGCTGAATCTCTTCACATAAATGTTAAAGAACATCAAAGTGATAGTAAGAAGGTAGATCACATCGGTCAAAAGGTTCTTGAACTAAAACAAAATTAAAACAACATGTTTCAGATGTGATTATTGAAAATTATGATCTTAGAAGATACTCATTTTTGGCCTTTATGGATAGCAACTAACTACTATTTGTCTCTTTAAACAGGTTACTACCTTTGAAAGAATCTTTGTCATCTCCAACTTCATCTTAGAGCTTCCATCAGCTGTTTTTGATCAGCTATCTTCAGCAAATAAGGCTCAATATGCACTACTTAGTATGTTAATATCTTTCACAGTCTTGATCATTTCTGTCACTGATCTCGTTCACAAGGGTCGAAAAGAAAGAGTTACTTGGATGAAGAGGGGGCTAATTCCATGGTTTTACTATTCATATCCAAATTTCAATCCTTTTGGAACATTTCCTGACATAATTGGATTAATTTGTGCCCTTTTTCAATTCATTTTTGCAACAATAGCATATGCCTTTTTGACTAAACATGCTGATAATCCTATCAAAGTGTCTGTTTGGCCTATTGTCTTTGCCTTTGGTCTATTGTATTCTAGACTTTTAGGACATTCTCAGCAAAAGAAGCCAAATCTACTTGCGAGGAGATTGCATAGAGCAGAGGAATTTACTCTATCTGAACTTGCTGCTGCCTCCAATAATTTTTCACCACAAAACAAGATTGGTATAGGCAGCTATGGTGCTGTTTATAGAGGGAAATTATCAGATGGTCGTCAAGTGGCGATCAAGAGAGATGAAACAGCTCAACAAAGGATTAAGTTTGAAGAGGAACAAAGTGCTTTTGAATCTGAATTGACATTCTTGTCAAGGCTTCACCACAAACATTTGGTTAGGCTTTTTGGGTACTGTGAAGAACATGATGAGAGAATTTTAGTTTATGAGTACTTAGATAATGGAGCTTTGCCTGAACATTTACAAGGAAAGATGAAGAATAGTAGTGTGATCAATTCATGGAAAATGAGAGTCAAGATTGCATTAGAAGCTGCTATAGGAATTGAATATCTTCACAACTATGCAGTCCCATCAATAATTCACAGAAATATCAAGTCTTCTAACATCTTGCTCGACTCCAATTGCACAGTTAGAGTTTCTGATTTTGGATTTTCAATTATGGGTCCTAAATTTGAACACACCTACAGGTCAATGGAGTCTGCAGGAACAGATGGGTACACTGATCCTGAATACCATAGTAGAAATGTATTAACTGCAAAAAGTGATGTTTATTCTCTTGGTGTAGTGTTCCTAGAACTTTTGACCGGCAAGAAACCTATATTCAAGGATGAAGATAGAGGAGGTTTACCAATGAGTATAGTGGATTTTGCAGTGCCTAAAATTTCGGCCAACAAATTGGTTGAAGTTCTAGACCATAGAGTTGATCAACCAAAACTTGGTAATGAAGCAGAAGCAGTGGAAATAATGGCATATATTGCACTTCTTTGTGTAAATGCAAAAGGGAATAACAGGCCAACTATAAAAAACATTGTTGCTAATTTGGAACAAGCTTCTTCTCTATGTGATGAAAATATGGAAGATTATCAACAAAGGGAAAGTGCAGAAAAGTCGCATAGCAGATCAGATCAGATGGACTTGAGGCTATTAACCAATGAAATAGAGCATCGTCAATTATAAGTTCTAATGATGGAATGCACAAAAGTCGGAGCAAGCTTTGTCTCTAAGTCATGATGAAAAGAAGTTGCATTCATGGACTGATGGAATGCATAAAATTTTTATCTTCACTGGGAAATTTCAACTTATTGTGCATTCCTTTTGTAATCAGAATCCTTTTCCTTTAACTTATAATATCTTAAGCGTCTTTTGGGTTTTCTGGTTTTTCTTCTTAATTATAGATCAGATCAATCATAGTTGAATCCATAAATATAGATGTTATAGAAGATAATGTTGACGATCAGAAATATGGTCCCTATAATGAGAAGGTTAACCTTTAGATCACAGCCTTGTGCGTGTGAGTTATGAATTGATAGTCATTTAATTTGTTCTTCATGCTAGAGATTGTATGAGCAGATTTTTTTTTATTAACCATCTTCATTTCATAAGCTCAAATATGGCATTAATTAGTATGCTAATGGCCTCCATAGTATCAATCATTTCAATCATCGGTCTTGTTTACAAGGGTCAAAAAGAAAGAGTTTTTTTGGATGCGGAGGGGGCAAATCTCAAGCCTTAGGACATTTCCTGACATTATTCGATTGTTTGTGGTGTTTTCCAATGTTTTTTTCATCAATAGCTTTTGGGTTTTTCTCTATGCATGTTGATAATCCTATCAAGTGAATGCTTGGCCTGTGATCTTTGCTTTTGGTGTATTGTATTTTAGATTCTCAGCAAACCCTCCAGAAGGAAAGCTAATCTCACTAACAAGGATACTGAACAAAACATAGGAATTTACTCTGGCAGAGGTTGCTGCTGACATCTATGATTTCTCACCAGAGGACAAGATTGGTGCAGGGAAATTTTCAAATGGCCATGAAGTGGTGATCAAGAAAATGAAAGAACTGTGTCAGGTGACACAGAAAATTTGATAATTTAGTGGCAAACATGTCTAAGGTTCGCCATAATTGTTTGGTTACACTTGTTGGATATTCTAAAAATGAAAATCATAAGCTTTTGCTTTATGAGTATAAGAAGAATTGATCTTTATATCAATACTTGCATGGCCAGAATTACAGTAGTATTTGTAAAATGAGAATCAAGGTTGCCTTGGATGCTGCTCCGGGAATTGAATATCTTCTCCCACCCATAATTCACACAAATTTTCGCCCCATCACTTACCACAACTATTGTCTATAAACATCCTATAGAGGCTTGTTGGCAGGGTGGGATTGACCCCGACTCGGCTGGCAGTCCAGTCTGACCTGACATGGATTCAGGATCACGGGTTTTGGCCGGACTGAAATTTTGTTTCAACTCTGCCAGAATCACCCAACTCAATTGGAACCGACATGATTATGATTTTTGATAGGGAAAAGAAAACCTGTGTATGCTAAGTCTACATACTCTACACCGTGTGGAGGCCAAATGTTAATGCCAATCCTTCTATACTGCAACTTATATTTAGAGCATAGTCACCATTTTGTTTCCTTTTTCAAATCTTTGCTCCCATTCCCCTGAAACTAATTGTCAACCCCTGTAAATCAACCAATTCAACTGAGTCCACTGATCATGCTTTGAGAGCATATGGCTGAATCTCTCCACATAGATGTTAAAGAATCTCAAAATGAAGGCAGATCACTTCGATCAAAAGGTTAAGACTTGAATCAAAATAGCATGTTTTGGATATAATTATTAAAAATTATGATCTTACGTACAGGCTATTCATTTTTGGCTTCTAATTTGTAGTTGGCAAATAACTATTCATCTTTTCAAATAGGTTACTACCTTTGAAAGAATCTCCCTCATCTCCAACTTCATCTTAAAGCTTCCATCAGCTGTTTTTGATTAGATATCTTCAGCAAATAAGCCTCAATATGCACTACTTAGTATGTTGATGTCTTTCACAATCTTGATCATTTCTATCACTGATCTTGTTTACGAGAGTCAAAACGAAAGAGCTACTCCGGTAAAGAGGGGGTTGATTCCTTGATTTTATTACCCATATCCAAATTCCGAGTGTTTTGGAATATGTTCTGATATAACTGGATTAGCCTGTGCCTTTTATCATTTTTTTTTTTTTGCAACAATAGCATATGCCTTTTTGTCTACACATGCTGATAATCCTATCAAAGTGTCTCTTTGGCCTATAATCTTTGCCTTTGGTCTATTGTATTCTAGATTTTTAGGACATTCTCAACAAAGGAATCCAAACCCACTTGTGAGGAGATTGCATAGAGCAAAGGAATTTACTGTAGCCGAGCAGAGGAGATTGCACATGTATACCAAAATTTAGTATATGTTAAGTATATATTTAATATCTGCAACTACTTTAATATATATTGATCACAAATTTGAAAAAAAAAATAAAAATATAAAATGACAGTAAATGGTATACATATATGTTTGGTATTTTTTTAGCTAATGTATATGTTTGATAATTTTTTTTTAATATGTTCACAAAAGGAATAGATTTAGAGATTATATTTTTGGTATATGTCTAATACATGTTTAATATTTGGTATATATTTGCTATATATTTGTACATAATTGGCATAGCACTAATATATTATTTCGTATATATTTGGTATATTAAACTCAAATAAATAAATTTATTTGTTTATTTAGTGACAAATAAAATTCAAATCAATTTGTTTAATCTCAAAATTAATACTCAAGTCTTGAACTTATATATTTAATCTCAAATTAAACTCAAATAAATTTAAACTTAAATAGTTTAAATTCAAATTTGAATTAATAAATTACTACTTAAATAATATGTTTTTAAAAATATATTTAAAAATTATACCAAATTAATTGAATGTTATTATAATTTTTGAATTAAGTTGAATTTGGCATTCAAATTATTTGAGGTCAACTAATAACACCTAAAAATTAAAAAGACAAGAAAGTAAAATAAAATGAATAAATTAAAAACCCAATTTTTTTTTTTGGCACAAAACAAATCCTCGAGTTTTCCACTTTCCTACTAAAACTAATAAAATAAAATGATAATCCTAAAAGAGATTATGGCTGAGTCTCTCCATTTTATTGTACAAGGAAACCATTGGTCCTTCAAAATACAAATACTTGAGAAACATCATCAAAATTGTCAACTTTTCAAACAATACGTTAGAATTTGAGGAAGAATTTGTTTCAAGTTTTTTGTCTCCTTCACAAGGTCAAGACTCAGGACCGAAGACCAATACTAGCTTAAACATGGTTTTCTATATTGAATATTATTTAATACCAGCAATTAAAAAAAACTCTTCACTTACTGAGTCCATTTCGTGGAAATTTGAACAAAAAAATATGCAAGGAGACCTGCAGCTATTTCAGAGAAGTTTACATCATTATGATTTTTCAACAAATTGCCAACCCCTCTAAATCAATACGCTGTATATATATATATATATATATATATATATATATATATATATATATATATATATATATATATATATATATATATATATATATATATATATATATATATATATTCCTATTACCAATGAAGTGAGAAATAAAGTTAATTTGCTTTTGGGTTTTTGGGAGACTAATTAATACTTGAGAGAATATGGCTGAATCTATCTATATAGATGTTTAAGAGCATCGAAGTGATCGTAAAAAGGTAGATCACATCAATCAAGAGTTAAAACTGGAATCAAAATAGCATGTTTTGTATATAATTATTAAAAATTATGATTTTACATACAAGATATTCATTTTTAGTCTTTAATTTGTAGATAGTAGCTAACTACTAATCTTCTCAAACATGTTACTACCTTTGAAAGAATCTTCCTCATCTCCAACTTTGTCTTAAAGCTTCCATCAGTTGTTTTTGATTAGCTATCTTTAGCAAATAAGCCTCAATATGCACTACTTAGTATGTTAATATCTTTCACCGTCTTGATCGTCTCTATCATTGATCTTGTTTACAAGGGTCAAAATGGAAGAGCTACATGGATGAAGAGGGGGTTAATTCCTTGGTTTTATTACCCATATCCAAATTCTAAGCCTTTTGGAACATTTCCTAATATAATTGGATTAGTCTGTGCCTTTTTTCAATTTTTTTTTTTTTGCAACAATAGCATATGTCTTTTTGTCTACAGATGCTGATAATCCTATCAAAGTGTCTCTTTGGCCTATAATATTTGCCTTTAGTCTATTGTATTCTAGATTTTCAGGACACATTCAACAAAGGAAGCCAAACCCACTTGTGAGGAGATTGCATAGAGTAGAGGAATTTACTCTAGCTGAGCTTGTTGCTGCTACCAATAATTTTTCACTATAAAACAAGATTCATGTAAGCAGCTTTGGCACTGTTTATAGAGGGAAATTATCAGATGGTCGTCAAGTGGCGATCAAGAGAGAAGACACAACTCAAGAAAGGAAGAAGTTTGAAGAGGAGCAAAGTGGTTTTGAATCCGAATTGACATTCTTGGCCGAGCTACATCACAAACATTTGGTTAGCCTCATTGGATTTTGTGAAGAACATGATGAGAGAATTTTAGTTTGTGAGTACTTAAATAATAGAAGTCTGTGTGAACATCTACAAGGAAAGATGAAGACTAATAGTGTGATCAATTCTTGGAAAATGAGAATAAAGATTACATTGGAAGTTGCCAGAGAAATTGATTATCTTCACAACTATACAGTCCCACCAATAATTCACACTGATATCAAGCCTTCTAAATTCTTGTTCGATTCAAATTGGACAGTTAGAGTTTCTGATTTTGGATTTTCAATTATGGGTCCTAAATTTAAATATGGTTGCAGGTCAATGAAGGCAGTAGGATCATATGGCAATCGGTACACTGATCCTGAATACTATAATAAAAATGTATTAACTGCAAAAAGTGATGTGTATTCTCTTGGTGTAGTGTTCTTAGAACTTTTGACTGGTAAGAAACCTATATTCAAGGATGAAGATAGAGGAGGTTTACCAATGAGTATAGTAGATTTTGCAGTGCCTAAAATTTCGGCCAACAAATTTGTTGAAGTTATAGACCATAGAGTTGATCCACCAAAACTTGGTAATGAAGCAGAAGCAGTGGAAATAATGGCATATATTGCACTTCATTGTGTAAATGCAAAAGGGAGTAACATGCCAACTATAAAAAACACTGTTGCTAATTTGAAACAAGCTTCTTCTCTATGTGATGAAACTATGGAAGATTATTAATAAAGGAAAAGTGCAGAAAAATCGCATAGCAGATCATATCAGATGGACTTGAGGCTATTAACCAATGAAATAGAGCAACGTCAATTATAAGTTCTAGTGATGGAATGCAAAGAATTTGTATTTTCATTGGAGAGTTTTCAACTTGTGGTAATGTACTTTTATAATTAGAATGTTGTAATTTCCTTAAAGGATTGCATAAATTTTGTAAAATATTTGAGATATCTCCACAAAGAAAAACTTCTTTCAACTTCTTGATCTCCTTAGGTCAAGGCTCCAACATCAAGTCTCCTTAAATTTAAGCCACTAGGACACATTAGACCAATAGTAACTTAACATGGTTTTCTTTATTCAATAAAACTAATGGATGTATGCAATTAGAATAAAGTTATTTAATTCTGAGTCAATTCATGAAATAATTCATTTGATCAATTTTCTTCCTCTTTTTTTTTTTTTTTTTGTGTGTGTGAGAGGAAGTATTAATGTTGCCTGCAACTCTTTCTAAGTTGACATAAAACTTCTTTCTGGAAAATAGACCTGTCTATGCTAGGTTTACAATCGTGTAGACTGTGCAGCAAGATGTTAATGCAAATCCTTCTTGCAATTCCAAGCCTTTTGGAACATTTCCTGACATAATTGGATTAGTTTGTGGCTTTTTTAATTTATTTTTGTGACAATAGCATATACCTTTTTGAATAAACATGCTAATGATCCTCTCAAAGTGTCTGTTTGGCCCAATCTTTGCCTTTGGTCTATTGTATTCTAGACTTTTGGGACATTCTCAACAAAGGAAGCTAAACCCACTTGTGAGGAGATTGCATAGAGTAGAGGAATTTACTCTAGCTGAGCTTGCAGCTGCCTTTAATAAATTTTTCACCATAAAACAAGATTGGTATAGGTTGCTTTGGTGCTCTTTATGGAGGGAAATTATCATATGATCATCAAGTGGCCGTCAAGAGAGATGAAATAGTTCAGCAAATGTTGAGTTTGAAGAGGAACAAAGTGCTTTTGAATTTGAATTGAAATTCTTGCCAAGGCTTCACTATAAACATTTGGTTAGGCTTTTTGGATACTATGAAGAACATGATGAGAGAATTTTAGTTTATGAGTACTTAAATAATGGAGGTTTGTATGAACATTTACAAGGAAAGATGAAGAATAGTATTGTGATCAATTCTTGGAAAATGGGAATCAAGATTGCATTAGAAGCTACTAGAGGAATTGAATATCTTCACAAATATGCAGTCCCACTAATAATTCATAGAAATATCATGTCTTCCAATTGCTTGACTCGAATTGGACAGTTAGAGTTTTTGATTTTGAATTCTCAATGATGGTCCTGAATTTTAACACGGTTACAGGCCAATGAAGGCTGCAGAAATAGATGGGTGCACATACTATAATAGAAATGTATTAACTGCAAAAAGTGGTGCATTCTCTTGGTGTGGTGTTCCTAGAACTTTTGACCGGCAAGAAACCTATATTCAAGTATGATGATAGAGGAGGTTTACCAATAAGTACAAGGTATTTTGCAGTGCCTAAAATTTTGGCCGATGAATTGGTCAAGGTTTTAGACCATAGAGTTAGTCCACCAAAACTTGTTAATGAAGCAAAGCAATGGAAGTAGTGGCATATGCTATATTTCATTGTGTGAATAAAAAAGGGAGTAACAAGCCAACTATAAAAATTGTTAGATTTTAGGATTTAGTTTATAGAGGAAAGGTGTAAATTATAGAGCTGGAGAAATGTTCATTTTTCATTAGTTATAGCATACATATTTGTACAGCAAAAAAGTTAATACAGCAGCTTACTAACTCCCCTTAATTTAAGGAAGTTTGGTTTCCTAACTATAAGCTCCTCCTCAAGTTTCTAACTTCTCCAAATCTTCTACAAAATTCTGGAGCTTTATAGAGATTATAATCATTACAAAATACAAAATATCAAAGCAAAATATCAAGAACTAAAATAACAGCATGTTGCATCAAAGTTTAATTACTACAGTCAACAACACTCCTCCTTAAGGCAGATGCTGTTGAGTGACTCCAAGTCTATCTTGAACTTCAAATCTTCTCTTTTTGGCTTTGATAAATATTATTGCCAATTGATCTTCAGCTTGAATTTGCACTTCTCAATAATCACTTGTTTATCGACAGGCTTATCGACAAGCATCTAGGCTTCATTTTCCTCTGTCATCCTATGCTCTTTCTCCATGGCAGCATTCAATTTTGGAGACTCCAATGCTTGAGCAACATTTACATGTTCAAGAGTAGCAATATTGCACCTGTTATAGATGTCTTCAAGTGACCTAGTACCTCTTATGGAAAAGTCTTCATCATTTGAATTTTCCTCCTATGAAGTGACATCTTATTCTTGAGAAGCATTTCTAGCATTTGAATTATAATTAAAAGTGTCCACAGCCTTTGTTTTCCAATTCCAAATAGCATTCATATCAGACTTCACCTAGAATTGATTTAGCAATCCTTTCTCAACCATCAAGCTCCTCTCCATACTAACAATAAATTTATGATAAACACTTGCTTACAGAATAAATTCTTCAAATTGAAAAGATATAAATTCCATGCCATTATCATTTTGATTTTCAGCAGCAGCCTTGAACTCATTTGTATGAACTAGTTGAAGTGTATCCATTATCCAAATTCTTAAAAATTTTCAAATTTGCTGACATGTGGTGTGTGGAACCACTGTTAATCATCCAAACATTTGTATTTTCAGCTGCAAATGTGCATTTTTCCATAGCAACAAAGAATGTCTCCTTCTGAATTTTAGATATTTCATTAATTTGAGCATGCTGGGCATGATTTTGTGGAATAGCATTTCTTGGACAAACTTTTTCTATGTGTCCAAACTGATTGCAAGTTTTACACTGAACTCCAGGCCTAAACCAATAATAATTTTCAGTATGGTTGGTTTTCTTACAGTGAGAACATGGAGGATATCTTCCTCTTCTGTATTTGCCTCCAAGTTCTTATTGATCTTTTCTTTCTTTGCCTTTTTCCACTTGAAATTTCTTTCTTCAGCTGCTCTCAAGTTGTGTGTTAATTTTTTGAGTTGTGGCAAAAGCTTTTTCAGCAGCTTGTTCTTCCTCTCTAAATGCCTTTCTCTGCTCAACAGTTTGAAGAGCACTCACCTGCTCTTCTCTGCTCAACAGCTTGAAGAGCACTCACCTGCTCTATCAATGTAAGTTGTGTCATATCCCATGTGTCTTCAAAAGATGAGATTTTTGACTCAAATCTCTTGGGAAGAGTCACCATCATCTTCTCCATGATCCTCTTCTCTGGCAATTCTTCACCCAGCAACCTAATCTGATTGACAACTTTCATTACCCGATCAATATATTCTTTCATATGATTAGTCTCCTTCATCTTTAAGAGCTCAAATTCTTTTCTCAAATTAAAGATTTGTAGCTACTTTGTTTTTTCATTGCCTTGGAACTCTGTTTTTAGCTTGTCCCAAGCTTGCTTAGCAGTCTCATGCCATGATTCTTGTGAAAATGGTCTCATCCACAGTAGCATGGAGTGTACTGAGAGCCTTGAACTTCCTAGAGACTCTTTCTTCATACATCTTCAACTGGTTCAAAGTCAGGTTGTAGGGTAGGCTTGTCTCCATCTCCATTTCCACATCTTCCCATAGAAGCAAACCCTTGAGATAAGCTTGCATTTTAACTGGCAAAGCATAATAGTTTTCACCTGTGAAAATTGGAGGGGATATAATAGAGACGTTACTACTGGTTGCCATCAAAGAATTCAGGTAAGATATTTAGGTGTTTAAAGGTTTTAAGGTAAATTTTCTTGATGGTTTTCTCTCTCACAGTCCCACCATGATCAGATTTTGCTTTGATACCACTGTTGGGTTTTAGGACTTAGTTTAGAGAGGAAAGGTATAAATTATAGAGCTGGAGAAAGGTTCATTTTTCATTAATTATAGCATATATATTTATACAGCAAAAAAGTTAATATAGCAACTTACTAACTCCCCTTAATCTAAGGAAGTTTGGTTCCTAACTATAAGCTCCTCCATAAGTTTCTAACTTCTCCAAATCTTCTACAAAATTCTGGAGCTTTACAAAGATTATAATCATTACAAAATACAAAATATCAAAACAAAATATCAAGAACTAAACTAATAGCATGTTGCATCAAAGTTTAATTACTATAGTCAACAACAAAAACATTGTTGCTAATTTGGATCTAGCTTCTTCTCTATGTGATGAACCTATGGAAAATTGTCAACAAACGGAAAGTGCAGAATAGTGGCACAGCAAAATAGATCAGATGGAGTGAAGGCTATCAACCAATGAAATAGAGCAACATCAATTGTAAGTTTTAGTCATGCAATGCATAAAATTTCTATGTTTATTGGGAGGTTTCAACTTATTTTAATTTCCTTTAATATAATTAAAATCTTGTAATTTCTTTATATGATTGCACCAATTCTTTCAAGTTCTTGATCTCCTGAAGCAAAGGCTCCATCAAGTCCTCAAATTTAAGCCACTAGGACATAGTAGACTAGTTGCAGCTTAACATGGTTTCCATATTCAATAAAATTAATACACATATACAATCAGAATAAAGTTATTTAATTCCTACTTAATTCATAAAATAATTCATCTGACCTTTTCTTTTTTCTTTTTTTTTTTTAAGAGGGAAGTATTGATGTTGCCTGTAACTATTTCTAAGAAGTTTACCTTTATTCTATTGGGGAAAAAAATAAAGAAGAAAATATAAGGTTGTGGGTTATCTAATTAAAATGACTTAGGCTATTGTGAGGCCTCACCCGAGCTCACGGTCCGATCCGCTAAAGGGAATCAAAATGCTCATTTGGGAGAAACATCATGATTGAAACCCACTATAAGTTCAGAAAAATTGTCTTTTGTAAGTTGTAATTTGTAAAAGGAGTCACCACTTTACTTTTGTTTATTTTAGTTAGGAAAATTAAAGGAAAAACCCAATTTGATTGACTCCAAAATTATATCATTTATCCCAAGGAAAAGCATTAGTCCTCGAATGACCAAAGAGAGCTCGAGGACTAGGTTTTGGTAAAAATAATACAAAAAATTAGTTTGGCTTAAATATAAAATAGCTTTTGTAAAAAAAAAAAAAAATTTATGTCTGCATGAACAAATATAATATGATGCATGAAACAATATTACTCATGCAATACATGGAAACATGAAATAATGACCATTACAAAATGCGAAAAAAATAAGGGAAAACAAATTAAAACTATTACAAGTCAAAATGTCAAAATCAAGAGATCTTTCCTCTAGCCCTTATAGATTCTAGGAAAAGCACACATTTTCTAAATATAATCTAAAAAACTAAAGTAAGAAAGAGAGTATTAAAACAATTATAATAAAAAAGAATTAAAATTTTGACTTTTAATTAAGAAAAGTAATTTCAATCATAAACTATGTAAAGAAGGTGATAGAGAGAGGAAGTTAATTTTAGCGGAGTTGAATGCCTTAGAGACGACAAGCCTATGTACTCTTTTGAATGGGAATCAAACCCCACGCAGTTCTTCCTTTTTGCAAAGGAGGGGTTTTTAAGTCATTGCCTTTGTTATCATGTTTTGATTGATTTTAAAGGCTTAGAGATTTGTTAATTAGGTCATATTTTAATTAGCAAAAATTAGATCTTTTTTAGATTTACATCTTGAGATTGAAATTGAAAAGGAAAAAGAAAGAACTTTTACCTTTGGCTTCCGTTGGCGAGGAATGTAGGGAGCGAGCTTGACACCGGGTCTAAGTTCCACCTTGGCCTAGTAATATCATGAGCACTCCTTTTGGAAGGACTCTTGAATAGCACAAACTCTTTTCTTGAAGGAAAGACTTTGGATCACCTTTGCTTGAATATCATGAATTCCCTTTTGAAAGAAATAACTTGAGTCTCACCTTTTCTTAATTAAGAAGCTTAGAGATAAAGTTTGGAGTGATTAGGAAGCTTATGAATGGGGTTTTGAGATGATTAGGAAGCTTATAAATAAGGTTTTATGTGATGGAGGGGGTTTTGGAATGAGATTTTAGAAAGAGGTTTTTGATGATTGGAAAGCTTAGGAATAGGGTTTAGAAAGCTTTAAAGAGAGTATAGATGCATATAATTGTGTGTGTTAGTTGTTAGGAGGTGCCAGGTATCTATAGGAGGAGTTTGGGACTAAAAATTCACAATTTCTGTATAGGATTCTAAAAGGGGCACGCTGCGGTAACTGGGTGATGCCTGCGGTAACCGCAAAGCCCTTTGTGGTTACCACAGGGCCGACTGCGGTAGCCAATTGGCTATCGCAGGGACCTCTGTTGAGTGGGCTGTGAGTTACCGTAGCCGGCCAGCGGGCTGCCGCAGCTTATTTTTCAGCCCATTCTCATCCTTCTTTAATATAATTTGAGCCCAGTTTGATTCTATAGGTTCATAATCAAGTGCTAATAGTCTGAAGGTGCAAGTTTCCATAAATTTATTTTTCAATGGGGCGTTGCCCCCTTGACCCCTGCCCTCTAACTGGCTAGCAAGACCGCCGTACGCATAGCACACGAATCTTAGCAAGTGTCAATCTGCGGTCGGATCCTAAGGGTACAAATTTGAGGGTTCACAATTGCCTCCTTATCAAGATTGGCTTTGAGCAAAAGGCAATTCTGATAATAGTTAACCCTTCGATGAGGGATGGTAAGATGAACCAAATAGATATCTAAGTTAGCGTCTAGACATATTTGGGTGAAAATGATTGATTTTTAAAAAGTGGTGAAAAAAAGGAACCACAGGGATGCCTAGATGATCTAAACATTTATGTGTGAAATGATCCTAAGGCCATCCTAGGATGCTCTGATTAAAAAGGATACCTAATTCAGATTTAAGATATGAATCCTAAAGCTATCCTAAGATGGATCTGATAAAAAAGGGATACCTAATTTAGATTTAAGGTATGAATCCTAAGACTATCCTAGGATGGATCTGATCAAAAGGGATACCTAATTCAGATTTAAGGTATAAATCCTAAGGCTATCTAAGGATGAGTCCAATTAAAAGATATACCTAATTCAAATTTAAGGTATAGATCCTAAGGCTATCCTAGGATGAGTCCAATTAAAAGAGATATATGATTTAGATTTAAGGTATGAATCCTAAGGCTATCCTAGGATGAGTCAGATTAAAAGAGATACCTAATTCAGATTTAAGGTATGGCTATCCTAAGATGAGTCTGATTAAAAGAGATACCTAATTGAGATTTAAAGAATGAATTCTAAGGCTACCCTAGGATGGTCTGATTAAAAAGGATACTTAATTTAGATTTAAGGTATGAATCTTGAGGTTCTCTTTTCTAGTAGGTGCTAAAAATGATATTCTTGTCTAGTAGAAATAATGACAACCTTGTTTGATAGGGAAGAGATGATCCATTTTGATTTGGAAGTCTGACTTACAACTTGTTCTATTGTGAATTGCATTTGACTATGTAATGATTAGATACCTTGAACCTATGAAGGGTCAGTTTGGTAGGAGAGTGCTGAGCTTATGGGAGAAAGATGCCTCCACTTTGGAAAGGTGAATATTTGGAAGGGAGCTGCCCCCACTTTAGGATGATAAAGGAAAGCGGTTTAGTTTTTTTAGCTAATCGGGTAGCTTAGAGGTGAAATGGGCATGTTAGGTATGAGACTAGTTGGTCAATGGCTATTATTAAAGTCACTTTGGGAGGTTAAACCAAGTATGGCTAAAAGAGGTCAGGTAGGGTTTAGGTGTGTTCGGTTTGCAATAATGTTTGGCTTAAGGCTAAATTGTAAACCTTAAATAGGGGGGTCAAGTCCTATGGGACGATAAGGTTTAGGTTAGGTCTAGTTTTAGAAAAGGCCAAGTCTGGCAATTGGCTTAGTCAGTTATGGCCTTCTAGTTGTGGCTTTAAGGGAGATTTGTTTAAAATGAGTGGATTATCTTAGAAGGATGAGTTAGGTTCAGCTATATTCATTTGGAAGCTCATACTGGTTTGGCTTTATGAGAGATCATATTAGATGTTCAGTCAAGTTATGGCCTTTTAGTGAGTTCATTTAGAAGGCTTGGCCAGATTTTTTTTTTTTTTAAGATTTTATCAGAGAGATCAAGTTAGGATGCTAGACCTAGGAGGCTAATCTTGGCTTAGAGGAAAAGGTCAGGCTACGTAATCAATTTGGAAGGCTTAGTTAGATTTTGCCTTAAATGAGATCACGAAGGCCTTTTAGGAGTAGGCTTCGTGGTGAAGGTTTTTTGGGAGTGAGCTTTATGGTGAAGGCTTCTTGGTTTGGATTTCATGGTGAAGGCTTCTTAGTTTGGGCTTCATAGTGAAGGCTTCTAGATTTGAGCTTCATGGTGAAGGCTTCTAGTTTTAGGCTTCACAGTGAAGGCTTCCAAATTTAGGCTTCAAGGTGAAGGCTTTTAGGTGTTGAGTATAGTTTTCTACGAGGGTGCTTTGGATGGCTGGCTTTGGCTCAAGTATGGTGCAATAGGTTTTGGTCACAAGGATACCATAGGCTCATAAATAAGGGTTTGCCCTTTGACATGGTTATATCAGAATAGTTTGCAGGCTTTAAGAGGCTCTGATTCTTAGGGATTATGTTGTTTTGCCAAAATAATCTTTTAAGGATCATGAGATATTTGCCAAAAAGGCATGAGATGGGCTTTGACTAGTTTGAGTCCTTAATCAACTTGAGGATGATAGGCTTTGGGAGATATGCCTCGAGTTCTGGTTTTGCCAAGGAAACTGAATTCAAAGATGATGAGTCTTGAGAGACTTAGGATTTTTTGTTCTGCCTATGATGAGATTTTTCCAAAAAAAAGGTGGTATGTGGCTTGAGCTTGAAATGATGGTATGATTTGCAAATGAGGCTTAGGATAGAAAAGTTTGGGAATGGTTTGAAGGTAGGCTGAAACTTCTGAAAAGAATCATAGAGGTTGTATGGTTTTGCTTTTTGTAGCATAAATCATGGAAAAGAGTGAGTTAAGCTTTTCTGATTGTTTGAGATTAAAGAGACTCTTAAAGTGACACTTAATTGATTTGACTTGATGACATACTAACTGTACTGGCTAAAATAAAGAGCCCTTAGGAATGGCTAAAGGGCTAGTGGAGGAAGACAACTTAGGGATCATGGTCCCAATTGAGAGATAGGGATGTGATAAAGTGGAGGTATGTATTAACTCTTTGAACTAAGTGATAGAATGGATTGACAACAAATGATGACGTTCTGGAAAGATATGACCCCATTATAAGATAAGGGCATAGAAGACAGCATAACTTTAAAAAATGAGCCTTTGATGAGGAAAGATGACTTTGGAGACATGAGATGAGATGGATTGATAATTTAACAAATTTAGACATGAGGTAAGGTGACTTGGATGAGCTCTCTCTCTCTCTCTCTCTCTCTCTTTAGCTCTAACATTTGTCTCAGCCGCCTTTTCAGATTTTCAACTTAGCAAGCTTAGATTAATGAAATTTGGGAGAAAGCATTCCACCATGATCTGCTATTTTTCTTCATGTCAAGAGGCTCTGATCTTTGAATTCTGAGTTTGACAGAGGTCTTCTTTGAACTTGTCGCCCCTTGTTGAGTTGCATCATTTGAACACCCAATTATGCAATTGGTAATTATGTTTACTTGCTCCTTATGCTTCAACTATTTGATAAGAAGTCCTTCTTTGGTTAGGAGCTTGTGAAGTGTTTATTGATTCGAGTGAATGAGGACACCCCACATTTTGATTGTGGTGGATTTAATCTTTACCCCTTTTTTCTTCATTTTCTTTTCTTTTCTTTTCTTTTCTTTTTTTCTTTTTCTTCTTTTTCTTCTTTTTTTTTTTTTAAAGCTCATTTGTGTTAGACTCAATCAAGGAAGATAAGAAAGTTAATGCAAAAATAATGAAAAGAAAACATAGATGCATTACTATAAAGGAAACTTTATTATAAAATAACAAAAAAGGGGACTGATATGGTTGACAAAATAAAATAAAATGATAGACTCAGACTCAGACAATTAGGTTTAGGCTCAAACTCAAACTCAGACTTGGAATTCAACCTCAGACAGGTCAGATTAGCTAGGCTTGAACTCCTTAATGTTATGCTACTCAAGGTTAAATTAAGGTATTGGGTCTTGCTTTAAGGGGATGATGTCTCCACTATTGATCAGATCCTGGATTCTATGTTTCAAAGCTTTACATGCATTGATTTAGTGCCCCGCTCCCTGATGATATTCATAATACTCATTGGGGTGGTAGCTCTTTGGTAAGGGATTAGGAGGGATTCTTAGTTCCAAGGGTTTTACCTTTCTTGCCTTCAAAGCCTTCTTATAAACTGCTGCTAATGGAACTCCCAAATCTGTGAAAGCCTTTAGTTAAGATTTCAAGGGTTGCCTACTAGTCATGCTAGCTACCTCTATACTCTCTCGCTCAACATCAACAAGGGAAGTATAGGTGTCCATATCCTTCCATTCAGTAGAGGCAAGGAGAGTGGAGGTATTGCTCTCCTTGCACCCTTTTCCATTGTGAGGGTTTGCTCTAGCGCATCAATGTTGAGGTTTAAAGGTCTTTTGATAGTAGAAGAGGTAGGGTTTTCCTTACTTTGAAAAGGATTCAAAGAAGAGGCAAGGTTAGTATCTAAGACTGAAGGCATGGCGGATGCTAGAATGGCATTGGTGTTTGAGATTGAGGATGTAAAATTATGGGTCATCTCAATGGTAGGTGCAGCATTGATGGGCTTAGTTTGGTTCAACATTCCTCTCACTTCATCGATGATAAGTTGGCATTGGAAACTCAAAGCATTAGTGAAAGCAGAAGTAAGATGGATTAGGGCATTATTAAAATTGGATTGTTGGCTAGCTAAAGACTGATTGAAATTGGCTTGTTAAGCATCTAGGGCGGAGATGAGAATGGCTTAAAGGTTCTCTTCTTGCCTCTTGAGTAGGTTGGTTAGAGCTTCCATGTCAGTCAAGCTTGCCATTAGTACCTTAAAACCAAGTCAAAGAATAAGGTAAGTACTTGGAAAATAAGCAATGAGATGAGAATGCACACTTTGAGGAAAAAGTCTCCCATTGATATTGTATGCTGACTGCATTTGGGCTTTTGATGATTTCCTAATATTGCATAGATTAAGGTCTCAACCTTAAGGTATCAGGTTAAACCAAAGGTATTGGACTTAAGATAGTGTATTGGGCCAAATGTATTGGGCTTAAGGTATTGTGTTAGGGCCAAAGGTAGTGGGCTTAAGGTATTGTGTTAGGCTAAAGGTAGTGTGTTGAGCCAAAGGTATCAGGCTTAGGGTAGGCCTATAGGCATCTATCAATCTGGGGGTAATGGATTGGTTTTGAAAGTAATGGGCCAAGGATATTGGGCTTATAGACGACAGTGTCTCATAGCTAGTTTGGCTAGGTATGTGTAAAAAAATGAGGGTAGAGATGTATGATGATAGCTAGGTAGGTATTTAGCTAGGGGAGCTTGGTCAAATTTTAGCTTTGGGTGGCTAGGTTATATTTTAGCTTTAGTTGGCTAGGTCAGATTTTAGCTTTGATTGACAAGGTCGAATTTTTGCTTTTCAGTAGCTAGTCGGATTTTAGCTTTTGAGTAGCTGGGTTAGATTTTTAGCTTTGAGTAGCTAGGTTGGATTTTAGTTTTTGAGGAACCAAAGTTTAATTAGGAAGGCTAGGTTAGAGTTTAGCCTTAAGTAATTGGATTTGCAATTTATTGATGGTTTAGTATGGGTTTAAGGATGGAGGGACCATGGGTTTTGTGATTGGGTTATGGATGTACCATGGATTTGGAGGTTGGGTGGACCATGGGTTTGGTAATAGTTGGACAATGATGGACTGGACTATGGGCTTAAATAGAAGCATAGGTTTGAATAGTAATGTTGAAGGTGAAACGAAGTCAACATTTAGTTTGGGTAATGATTAAGGATAAGAGTGAAGCTAAGTCAATGTTTAGCTTTAGTAAGAACAATGAAAGATGAAAGCTAGGTTAGTATTTAACTTGGGTAAGAGTTGTGAAAGATGAAAGCTAGGTTAATGTTTAGCTTGGGTGAAGGATGAAAGGTAGGTTAGTGTTTAGTTTAGGTAAGAATTATAAAGGATGAAAGCTAAGCCAGTGTTTAGCTTGGGTAACAGTTATAAAAAATAGAGTTAGGTCAGTATTTAGCTTGGATAAGGATTGTGGATAAGGATAAGGGTACCATATATAGGTTTATTTTTACCATGAGTTTTGGATTTTGACCATGGATTTAGGTGGACCAATGAGTTTTGGGTTTTGACCATGGATTCAGGTAGACTAATGGGTTTTGGATGTAAAGATGTTTGGATAGGTTTTTAACTCCTCACAAGGTTCAAGCCATGCACACATGTATGAATGATTGAAAAAGGTTTCATGAAATACCAAGTTCAATATTATGGTGCATACAATCCTGAAGGAAGGTTTTATGAGTCATTACATGAAAGGGCAAGGGTGGTTTGAAAGGAACCCATCACACTAGAGATGTGATATACCTAACCACATGTGAATCAAGGAGCCTCGCGTAGATCCAATGGCACTTGCATACTCATTACACCTCTAAAAGGATTAGAAGAAATGTCATGTACTGGATGATTCCACTATCGGCAAGCAGACCTAAGGAAGGTTGCCCACTCGATGTTACTTTTTATCTTTTGTTTTCCTAAGAAACTAGGGTTTTGGACAAGGAGTCCAATATAATGATGCATGAAAAGCTACTTTGTACTAAAAAGCCAAACTTTTTATTTTACCAAGAGTAGTCCACTTTCATTTTTTATTTTAAGAAAAGATTTTAGAGTCCCCAGTGGAGTTCCCAACTGTGAGGCCTCACCCGAGCACCCGGTCTGATCCGCTAAAGGGAATCGAAATGCTCATTTTAGAGAAACATCACAACTGGAACCCGATATGAGTTTAGAAAAATTGTATTTTGTAAATTGTAATTTGCAAAAGGAGTTGCCACTTTAATTTTGTTTATTTTAGTTGGGAAAATTAAAGGAAAAACCCAATTTGATTGACTCTAAAATTATACTATTTATCACAACGAAAAGCACTAGTCCTCGAATGGCCAAAGAGGGCTGGGGGACTAGGTTTTGGTTAAAACAATACAAAAAATTAGTTTGGCTTAAATACAAAATAGCTTTTGTAAAAAAGAAAAAAAGAAAAAAGAAGTTTTTATGTATTCATGAACAGATATAATATGATGCATGAAACAATATTACACGTGCAATGCATGGCAACATGAAATAATAACAATTATAAAATGCGAAAAAAATAAGGGAAAACTACTTAAAACTATTACAAGTCAAAATGTCAAAATCAGATAATCTTTCCTCTAGCTCTTATGGGTTTTAGGAAAAGCACACGTTCCCCAAATTTAATATAAACAACTAAAATAAGAAAGAGAGTATTAAAACAATTATAATAAAAGAGAATTAAAATTTTGACTTTTATTTAAGAAAAGTAATTTCAATCCTAAATTATATGAATAAGGTGATAGAGAGAAGAAGTTGTTATTTTTAGCGAAGTTGAATGCCTTAGAGACGGCAAGCCTATGTATCCCTTTGAATGGGAGTTAAACCCCACACAGTTCTTCCTTCTTGCGAAGGAGGGGTTTTTAAGTCATTGCCTTTGTTATCACGTTTTGATTGATTTTAAGGGCCTAGGGATTTGTTAATTAGGTCATATTTTAATTAGCAAAAATTAGATCTTTTTAGATTTAGATCTTGAGATTGAAATTGAAAAGGAAAATGAAATAACTTTTACCTTTGGCTTTCGTCGAGGAGGAACGTAGGGAATGAGCTTGGCACCGAGTCTAAATTCCACCTTGGCCTGGTAATATCACGAGCACTCCTTTTGGAAGGACTCTTGAATAGCATGAACTCTTTTATTGAAGGAAAGACTTTGGATCACCTTTACTTGAATATCATGAATTCCCTTTTGAAAGAAATAACTTGAGTCACACCTTTTCTTGATTAAGAAGCTTAAAGATAAGGTTTGGGGTGATTAGGAAGTTTATGAATAGGGTTTTGAGATGATTAGGAAGCTTATGAATAAGGTTTTATGTGATAGAGGAGGTTTTGGAATCAGATTTTAGAGATTTTGAAGGTTAAAAAGAGAGTTTTAATGATTGGAAAGCTTAGGAATAGGGTTTAAAAATCTTTAAGGAGAGTATAGAAGCATATAATTGTGTGTGTTAGTTGTTAGGAGGTGCCAGGTATGTACAGGAGGAGTTTAGGGTTAAAAATTCACAATTTTCGTATAGGATTTTGAAAGAGGCATGCTGCAGTAACTAGGTGATGCCTGCGATAACTGCAAAGCCCTTTGTGGTTACCGCAGGGCTAGCTACAGTAGCCAATTGGCTACTGCAGGGACCTCTACGGTAACTGCAGAGGTGGCTGCAGTAACCGCAGCGTGCTACGAGTTACCACAACCTGCCTGCAGGCTGCCGCGGCTCATTTTTCAATCTGTTCTCATCCATCTTTGATCCGATTTTAGCCTAGTTTGATTCTATGAGTTCATTATCGAGTGCTAATCATTGAAGGTGCAAGTTTCAAAAAATTTATTTTTCAATAGGGCGCTGCCCTACACCCCGCAAGGGTCGCTGCCCCCTTAGCCCTTGTCCACTAACCAGCTAGCAGGACCACCGTATGCATAGCCCATAAATCTTAGCAAGTGTCAAGCTGCGGTCGGATCCTAAGGGTGCAAATTTGAGGGTTCACAGCTATTTCAGGGCAAGTGAAGTCCACAGCAAAATGAAGTCCAGGAAACAAAACTACTGCTATATGGAAGCCCAAAAATGTTATGTTGAAAATGTTAAAGTCCAATACTCCCATGTTAAAGAAGCCAGTGGTCGAGAATTTACAGCAAAAGTATATTAAAAGCATATAGGTTTAGTTTGGATTAAGAGATTTTCAAATTCATAAATTTAACAAAATTCATAGATTGTGAAATTCATAAATTGTAAGAATTTTATCATTTGGATTGATTATAAAAAATTTTGAAAAATATCACAATCCATCCCACTTCCTAGATTGGAAATTAAAACTTTAAAAAAAATGGATTTTAGAGAATGAGAGATTTTTCAATTTTGACTATTTTTTATATTGTCAGACATTATATTTAGTTTAAGTGCATGAATTTTATAAAATCTCTCAATTGAAATATCTCGTACCAAGCAAGTTCATAAAGTCTTTGTATCCATTTCCCTTTGATTACTGAAAGTATGAGATCAAAATTATCCTGCTTTTGGGTTAGATTCTTTTTGGAGATTTTGATAATCCTAAAAGAGACAATGGTTGAGTCTCTCCAGTTTGCCGTACATGGACTTCAAAATACAAATATTAGAGAAACATCATCAAAATTGGAAGAAGAATTTGTTTCAAGTTCTTGATCTCCTTAACAAGTTCAAGATCTAAGACTAACACTAGCTTAAACATGGTTTTCTATATTGAATATGTTAGCATTAAAGTCATATACTTTTCCAAAACTAATACGGAAAAAGTGGCCTACTTTAACAAGCTCGAAAGACCAGCTAGCTTTGGCTAGCTGTCAAAGTTTATGTATAGAAATTCAAGGTGCCACAACATAATATAATTTAACACAAGCAATTAAAAAAGATTGTTCAATTCCTAAGTCCATTTCATGGAAATTTGCATAGAAAATTGCTACCTGCAGCTATTTCTGAGAAGTTAACATGATTATAATTTTTTAATAGCTATGTATGCTAAGACTTCAGCATGTGGAGCTAGATGTTCGTGCCAATACTATTCTGCAATTTTCTATTGAGAGCATAGTCACTTTTTTGTTTCCTTCTTTCAATTCTTTATTTACATTTCCCTGAAACAAACTGCCAACCCTTCTAAATCAATACCCTGTATATATTCTTATTACTAATGAAGTGTGAGATAAAAGTTAACTTGCTTAGGTTTTTGGGAGACTGATTAGTACTTCAATAGAATATGGCTGAATCTATCCACATAGGTGTTAAGGAACATCAAAGTGATAGTAAGAAGGCAGATCACATCGATCAAATGGTTAAGACTTGAATCAAAATAACAAGTTTCATATATGATTATTGAAAATTATTATGATCTTACAAGATATTCATTTTTGGCCATAGTAGATAGCAACCAACTATTCATCTTTTCAAATAGGTTACTCAATTTGAAAGAATCTTCATCATCTCCAACTTCATCTAAGTGCTTCCATCAGGCATTTTTTATTAGCTATCTTCAGCAAATAAGCCTCAATATGCAGTACTTATTATGTTAATGACTTTTCACAGTCTTGATTGTATCCTGGGTCGGCAGTGAGTTGCACTGCTACCACCATGACATTGCCAATTTCCAGGCAAGTTGACACCATAAAAACTACCATGAATGGCCACCGATAGAGCGCTAATGAGCCATTCGAAGCTCCTCGCCGTAGAGATCTTCCGACGCTATGTTCTGATCGACTCTAGCCTCTTCTCATAATGATTTTGGTTTCCTTAGAATCACAAGGGAAGATATTACTACAGAAATGAAGCTTGGAAGATTGTGATTCTAATGACACCATAAATGCAGTTGGCAAGCAAATGCTCTCTTTCTCTCTCTCCCCAAATTGTCCAATGAGATATCTTCCTTTTTTGTTTTCTTTTTTACAAGTTATGTATATTTTTATTGTATATAATCAAAGAAATGAAATAACAAGAGATAAGAATGGCTTGATGATCAAGGACAATTCCTTTGGTTATGACTTTGAACCTAAGTCACACCACTATATATACTTTTTACTACAAAAATATTTTACTTTATAATAATATTAAACTAAAATATTATCAATATCATATATAAATGATAAATAAATAATACATTTTCAAAATTATAATACCTCAAAATTTTAATATATATATATATATATATATATATATATATATATATATATATATATATATATATATATATATATATATATATATATATATATATATGACAAAATGTAAATAAATAATTATATTTTTTTATAAAATAAGATTTTAAAATAAATAAGATTTTAAGTTATTACAATGACCAAATTAAAAAAAAAAATCTAAAATTTAGTATTTTTTTATAATACTCAACAGCGCCTAATGTGGTATTTATGTGTCACACTAACTCATCTGGCTTGCCGACTTGAATTGACACATCTAGATGTCGGTCGAAATTTTTCTCAAATTCTAGCAGTTGAGTTGACTATATATTGATACAATTTTGGAAAATTAATAATAAATCCAAAATGAAAAAACAGTTAGGTTAGAAGCCAATTTAATAAAACTCTCATAGTTTATTGACCTCTCTAACAATATAGCCGAATAGTAGCATGATAATTTCTTGGAAAATGATGATCAAAATTGCATAGAAACTACTAGAGAAATTGATATCTTCGCAGCTGTGCAGCCCCATTTGACAGGCAAGAATATTGAAGGACGGCAAGAATATTCAAGGATGATAATAGTGTTATACTGCACTTGCTTGGGTTTGGGCTTGGGCATCATGATCTCCAGTTTGGCGTTAACATGTGATATTGGTTTAATGTTGGGCTCACTCCGCCTAAAAACCATTTGGGTTTGGCTCCTCTCACTTATAAACTCTTCTCATTTGTTTCTTTTCTACATGAGATTTATTTCACGGAAAATGGAGGTTCACCAATAAGTATAGCGGATTTTGCTGGGCCTAAAATATTAGCCAATGAATTGGTTAAGGTTTTTCGACCATTGGATCGGTCTACCAGAGCATGCTAATGAAGCAGAGGCGGTGGAAATGGTGGCATATACTGCCGCTGTTCACGTTACCTGGATCTATTTCTTAGAAGTTCACCTGACTATGATTTTTTATTGGGAAAAGAAAACTTGTGTACGCTAAGTCTAAGCCTTGTGGGGCCCGATATTAATAGTCAGAGCATAGTCAACTCTTTGTTTCCTGTTCCACAGCCTGTGGAGGTAATGTTAATACGAATCCTTTTCAATCTAATTTTAATTTTTATGTATATTCTTATCATCCTGCTTTTGGGTTTTTGGGAGAGACTGATTAATAATGGCTGAATCTCTTCACATACATGTTGAAGAACATCAAAGTGATAGTAAGAAGGCAGATCACATCCGTCCAAAGGTTTTTGAACTAAAACAACATGTTTCAGATGTGATTATTGAAAATTGTGATCTTATAAGATATTCATTTTTGGCTTTTATGGATAGCAACTAATTACTTTTCGTCTCTTCAAACAGGTTACTACCTTTGAAAGAATCTTTGTCATCTCCAACTTCATCTTAGAGCTTCCATCAGCTGTTTTTGATCAGCTATCTTCAGCAAATAAGGCTCAATATGCACTACTTAGTACGGTAATATCTTTCACAGTCTTGATCATTTCTATCACTGATCTTGTTCTCAAGGGTCGAAAAGAAAGAGCTACTTGGATGAAGAGGGGGTTAATTCCTTGGTTTTACTGTTCATATCCAAATTTCAAGCCTTTTGGGACATTTCCTGACATAATTGGATTAGTTTGTGCCTTTTTTCAATTCGTTTTTGCGACAATAGCATATGCCTTTTTGACTAAACATGCTAATAATCCTATCAAAGTGTCTGTTTGGCCTATAATCTTTGCCTTTGGTTTATTGTATTCTAGACTTTTAGGACATTCTCAGCAAAGGAAGCCAAATTCACTTGCGAGCAGATTGCATAGAGCAGAGGAATTTACTCTAGCTGAACTTGCTGCTGCTTCCAATAATTTTTCACCACAAAACAAGATTGGCATAGGCAGCTATGGTGCTGTTTATAGAGGGAAATTATCAGATGGTCGTCAAGTGGTGATCAAGAGAGATGAAACAGCTCAACAAAGAATTAAGTTTGAAGAGGAACAAAGTGCTCTTGAATCTGAATTGACATTCTTGTCAAGGCTTCACCACAAACATTTGGTTAGGCTTTTTGGGTACTGTGAAGAACATGATGAGAGAATTTTAGTTTTTGAGTACTTAGATAATGAAGGTTTGCATGAACATTTACAAGGAAAGATGAAGAATAGTAGTGTGATAAATTCATGGAAAATGAGAATCAAGATTGCATTAGAAGCTGCTATAGGAATTGAATATCTTCACAACTATGCAGTCCCATCAATAATTCACAGAAATATCAAGTCTTCTAACATCTTGCTCGACTCAAATTGGACAGTTAGAGTTTCTGATTTTGGAATTTCATTAATGGGTCCTGAATTTGAACATACCTACAGGTCAATGGAGTCTGCAGGAACAGATGGGTACACTGATCCTGAATACCATAGTAAAAATGTATTAACTGCAAAAAGTGATGTGCACTCTCTTGGTGTAGTGTTCCTAGAACTTTTGACCGGCAAGAAACCTATATTCAAGCATGAAGATAGAGGAGGTCTACCAATGAGTATAGTGGATTTTGCAGTGCCTAAAATTTCGGCCAACAAATTGGTTGAAGTTCTAGACGATAGAGTTGATCCACCAAAACTTGGTAATGAAGCAGAAGCAGTGGAAATAATGGCATATATTGCACTTCTTTGTGTAAATGCAAAAGGGAGTAACAGGCCAAGTATAAAAACCATTGTTGCTAATTTGGAACAAGCTTCTTCTCTATGTGATGAAAATATGGAAGATTATCAACAAAGGGAAAGCGCGGAAAAGTCGCATAGCAGATCAGATCAGATGGACTTGAGGCTATTAACCAATGAAATAGAGCAACGTCAATTATAAGTTCTAATGATGGAATGCACAAAAGTCGGAGCAAGCTCTGTCTCTAAGTCATGATGAAAAGAAGTTGCATTCATGGACTGATGGAATGCATAAAATTTTTATCTTCACTGGGAAATTTCAACTTATTGTGCACTCCTTTTGTAATCAGAATCCTTTTTCTTTAACTTATAGTATGTTAAGCCTCTTTTGGGTTTTCTGGTTTTTCTTCTTAATTATAGATCAGATCAATCATAGTTGAATCCATAAATATAGATGTTATAGAAGATAATGTTGACGATCAGAAATATGGTCCCTCTAATCAGAAGGTTAACATTAAGATCACAGCCTTGTGTGTGTGAGTTATGAATTGATATTCATTTAATTTGTTCTTCATACTAGAGATTGTATCAGCAGATTTTTTTGATTAACTATCTTCATTTCATAAGCTCTAATATGGCATTAATTAGTATGCTAAGTGGCTTCCATAGTATCAATCATTTCAATCATCGGTCTTGTTTGCAAGGGTCAAAGAGAAAGAGTTATTTGGATGCGGAGGGGGCAAATCTTAAGCCTTAGGACATTTCCTGACATTATTCGATTGTTTGTGGTATTTTCCAATGCTTTTTTCATCAATAGCTTTTGGGTTTTTCTCTATGCATGTTGATAATCCTATCAAGTGAATGCTTGGCCTGTGATCTTTGCTTTTGGTGTATTGTATTTTAGATTCTCAGCAAACCCTCCAGTAAGAAAGCTAATCCCACTAACAAGGATACTGAACAAAACATAGGAATTTACTCTGGCAGAGGTTGCTGCTGACATCAATGATTTCTCACCAGAGAACAAGATTGGTGCAGGGAAATTTTCAAATGCCCATGAAGTGGTGATCAAGAAAATGAAAGAACTGTGTCAGGTGACACAGAAAATTTGATAATTTAGTGGCAAACATGTCTAAGGTTCGCCATAATTGTTTGGTTACACTTGTTGGATATTGCAAAAAGGAAAATCATAAGCTTTTGCTTTATGAGTACAAGAAGAATTGATCTTTATATCAATACTTGCATGGCCAGAATTACACTAGTATTTGTAAAATGAGAATCAAGATTGCCTTGGATGCTGCTCCAGGAATTGAATATCTTCTCCCACCCATAATTCACACAAATTTTCGCCCCATCACTTACCACAACTATTGTCTATAAACATCCTATAGAGGCTTGTTGTCAGGGTGGGATTGACCCCGACTCGGCTGGCAGTCCAGTCTGACCTGACATGGATTCAGGATCACGGGTTTTGGCCGGACTGAAATTTTGTTTCAACTCTGCCAGAATCACCCAACTCAGTTGGAACCGACATGATTATGATTTTTGATAGGGAAAAGAAAACCTGTGTATGCTAAGTCTACATACTGTACAAGGTGTGGAGCCAGATGTTAATGCCATTCCTTCTATACTGCAACTTATATTTAGAGCATAGTCACCATTTTGTTTCCTTTTTCAAATCTTTGCTTCCATTCCCTGAAACTAATTGTCAACCCCTCTAAATCAACCAATTCAACTGAGTCCACTGATCATGCTTTGAGAGCATATGGCTGAATCTCTCCACGTAGATGTTAAAGAATATTAAAATGAAGGCAGATCACTTCGATCAAAAGGTTAAGACTTGAATCAAAATAGCATATTTTGGATATAATTATTAAAAATTATGATCTTACACACAAGCTATTCATTTTTGACTTCTAATTTGTAGTTGGCAAATAACTATTCGTCTTTTCAAACAGTTACTACCTTTGAACGAATCTTCCTTATCTCCAACTTCATCTTAGAGCTTCCATCAGCTGTTTTTGATAAGCTATCTTCAGCAAATAGGCCTCAATATGCACTACTTAGCATGTTGATGTCTTTCACAATCTTGATCATTTCTATCACTGATCTTGTTTACGAGGGTCGAAAAGAAAGAGCTACTCGGGTGAAAAGGGGCTTGATTCCTTGATTTTATTACCCATATCCAAATTCCAAGCCTTTTGGAACATTTTCTGACATAATTGGATTAGCCTGTGCCCTTTTTTTTTTTTTTTTTTTTTTTTTTTTTGCAACAATAGCATTTGCCTTTTTGTCTACACATGCTAATAATCCTATCAAAGTGTCTCTTTGCCCTATAATCTTTGCCTTTGGTCTATTGTATTCTAGATTTTTAGGACATTCTCAACAAAGGAATCCAAACCCACTTGTGAGGAGATTGCATAGAGCAAAGGAATTTACTCTAGCCGAGAAGAGGAGATTGCATATGTGTACCAAAACTTGGTATACGTTAAGTATATATTTAGTATCTGCAACTATTTTAATATATATTGATTACAAATTTGAAAAGAAAAATAAAAATATAAAATGACAATAAATGGTATACATATATGTTTGGTATTTTTTTAGCTAATGTGTATGTTTGATATATTTTTTTAATATGTTCACAAAAGGAATAGTTTAGAGATTATATTTTTGGTATATGTTTTGTATATATATGTTATATGTTACGTATATAATTGGTAAATGTCTAGTACATGTTTAATATTTGGTATATATTTACTATATATTTATACATAATTGGCATAGCACTAATATATTATTTCATATATATTTGGTATATTAAACTCAAATAAATAAATTTATTTGTTTATTTAGTGACAAATAAAATTCAAATCAATTTGTTTAATCTCAAAATTAATACTCAAGTCTTGAACTTATCTATTTAATCTCAAATTAAACTCAAATAAATTTAAACTTAAATAGTTTATATTCAAATTTGAATTAATAAATTACTACTTAAATAATATGTTTTTAAAAATATATTTAAAAATTATATCAAATTAATTGATTGTTATTATAATTTTTGAATTAAGTTGAATTTGGTATTCAAATTATTTGAGCTCAACTAATAACGCCTCAAAATTAAAAAGACAAGAAATTAAAATAAAATGAATAAATTAAAAACCCAATTTTTTTTTTTTTTTTTTTTGCACAAAAAAAAAATCTTCGAGTTTTCCACTTTCCTACTAAAACTGGTTATAAGTTTTATTATTTTACTTAAACTAGTAAAACAAAATGATAATCCTAAAAGAGACTATGGCTGAGTCTCTCCATTTTGTCGTACAAGGAAACTACTGGTCCTTCAAAATACAAATACTTAAGAAACATCATCAAAATTTTCAGCTTTTCAAACAATACATTAGAATTTGAGGAAGAATTTGTTTCAAGTTCTTTGTCTCCTTCACAAGGTTAGGACTCAGGACCCAAGACCAATACTAGCTTAAACATGGTTTTCTATATTGAATATTATTTAATACTAGCAATTAAAAAAAAAAACTCTTCACTTCTTGAGTCCATTTCATGGAAATTTGAACAAAAAAATATGCGAGGAGACCTGTAGCTATTTCTGAGAAGTTTACATCATTATGATTTTTCAACAAATTGCCAATCCCTCTAAATCAATACCCTGTATATATATATATATATATATATATATTTCTCAGTTCATTGGTAATAGGAATATATATATATATATATATATATATATATATATATATATATATATATCATTGGATATATATATATATATATATATATATATATATATATATATATATATATATATATATATATATATATATATATATTCCTATTATATATTTCTCAGTTCATTGGTAATAGGAATATATATATATATATATATATATATATATATATATAATAGGAATATATATATATATATATATATATATATTCCTATTATATATATATATATATATATATATATATATATATATATATATATATATATATATATATATATATATATATATATATATTTCTCAGTTCATTGGTAATAGGAATATATATATATATATATATATTCCTATTACCAATGAACTGAGAAATATATATATATATATATATATATATATATATATATATATATATATATATTCCTATTACCAATGAACTGAGAAATAAAGTTAACTTGCTTTTCGGTTTTTGGGAGACTGATTAATACTTGAGAGAATATGGCTAAATCTATCCACATAGATGTTAAAGAACATCAAAGTGATCGTAATAAGGCATATCACATCAATCAAAAGGTTAAGACTTGAATCAAAATAGCATGTTTTGTATATAATTATTAAAAATTATGATCTTACGTACAAGATATTCATTTTCAGCCTTTAATTTGTAGATAGTAGCTAACTACTAATCTTCTAAAACAGGTTACTACCTTTGAAAGAATCTTCCTCATCTCCAACTTTGTCTTAGAGCTTCCATCAGTTGTTTTTTATCAGCTATCTTTTGCAAATAAGCCTCAATATGCACTACTTAGTATGTTAATATCTTTCACAGTCTTGATCATCTCTATCATTAATCTTGTTTACAAGGGTCGAAAACGAAGAGCTACTTGGATGAAGAGGGGTTTAATTCCTTGGTTTTATTACCCATATCCAAATTCTAAGCCTTTTGGAACATTTCCTGACATAATTGGATTAGTCTATGCCTTTTTTCAATTTTTTTTGCAACAATAGCATATGCCTTTTTGTCTACACATGCCAATAATCCTATCAAAGTGTCTCTTTGGCCTATAATATTTGCCTTTGGTCTATTGTATTCTAGATTTTTAGGACACACTCAACAAATGAAGCCAAACACACTTGTGAGGACATTGCATAGAGCAGAGGAATTTAATCTACCTAAGCTTGTTGCTGCTACCAATAATTTTTCACTACAAAACAAGATTAGTGTAAGCAGCTTTGGCACTGTTTATAGAGGGAAATTATCCAATGGTCGTCAAGTGGCGATCAAGAGAGAAGACACAGCTCAAGAAAGGAAGAAGTTTGAAGAGGAGCAAAGTGGTTTTGAATCCAAATTGACATTCTTGGCCAGGCTGCACCATAAACATTTGGTTAGCCTCATTGGATACTGTGAAGAACATGATGAGAGAATTTTAGTTTGTGAGCACTTAAATAATGGAAGTCTGTGTGAATATCTACAAGGAAAGATGAAGACTAGTAGTGTGATCAATTCTTGGAAAATGAGAATAAAGATTGCATTGGAAGCTGCCAGAGGAATTGAATATCTTCACAACTATGCAGTCCCACCAATAATTCACACTGATATCAAGTCTTCTAAATTCTTGCTCAATTCAAATTGGGCAGTTAGAGTTTCTGATTTTGGATTTTCAATTATGGGTCTTGAATTTAAATATGGTTGCAGGTCAATGAAGGCAGCAAGATCATATGGCAATGGGTACACTGATCCTAAATACTATAGTAAAAATGTATTAACTGCAAAAAGTGATGTGTATTCTCTTGGTGAAGTGTTCTTAGAACTTTTGACCGGCAAGAAACCTATATTCAAGGATGTTGATATAGGAGGTTTACCATTGAGTATATTGGATTTTGCAGTGCCTAAAATTTTGGCCAACAAATTGGTTAAAGTTCTAGACCATAGAGTTGATCCACCAAAACTTGGTAATGAAGCAGAAGCAGTGGAAATAATGGCATATATTGCACTTCATTGTGTAAATGCAAAAGCGAGTAGCAAGCCAACTATAAAAAATATTATTGCTAATTTGGAACAAGCTTCTTCTCTATGTGATGAAACTATCAAAGATTATCAACAAAGGGAAAGTGCAGAAAAGTCTCACAGCATATCAGATCAAATGGACTTGAGGCTATTAACCAATGAAATAAAGCAACATCAATTATAAGTTCTAGTGACAAAATGCAAAAAATTTGTATTCTCATTGGAGAGTTTTCAACTTGTTGTAATTTACTTTTTTAATTAGAATGTTGTAATTTCGTTAAAGGATTGCACAAATTCTGTAAAATGTTCGAGACATCTCCACAAATAAAAACTTCTTTCAAGTTATTGATCTCCCTAGGTCAAGGCTCCAGCATCAAGTCTCTTTAAATTTAAGCCACTAGGACACATTAGACCAATAGTAACTTAACATGGTTTTCTATATTCAATAAAACTAATGGACGTATACAATTAGAATAAAGTTATTTAATTCCAAGTCAATTCATGAAACAATTCATTTGATCAATTTTCTTCCTCTCTCTCTCTTTTTAAGTTGACATAAAATTTCTTTCTGGAAAATAAACCTGTCTATGCTAGGTCTACAACCGTGTAGACTATGCAGCAAGATGTTAATGTAAATCCTTCATGCAATTCCAAGCCTTTTGGAACATTTCCTGACATAATTGGATTATTTTGTGGCTTTTTTAATTCATTTTTGCGACAATAGCATATACCTTTTTGAATAAGGATGCTGATGATCCTCTCAAAGTGTCTATTTGGCCTCTATTGTATTCTAGACTTTTGGGACATTCTCAACAAAGAAAGCTAAACCCACTTGTGAGGAGATTGCATAGAGCAAAGGAATTTGCTCTAGTTGAGCTTGCTGCTACCTCTAATAAATTTTTCACCACAAAACAAGATTGGTATAGGTTGCTTTGGTGCTCTTTATGGAGGGAAATTATTAGATGGTCGTTAAGTGGCTATCAAAAGAGATGAAACAACTCAACAAATGATTGAGTTTGAAGAGGAACAAAGTGCTTTTGAATTTGAATTGACATTCTTGCCAAGGCTTCACTACAAACATTTGGTTAGGCTTTTTGGATATTGTGAAGAACATGATGAGAGAATTTCAGTTTATGAGTACTTAAATAATGGAGGTTTGTATGAACATTTATAAGGAAAGATGAAGAATAGTACTGTGATCAATTCTTAGAAAATGGGAATCAAGATTACATTAGAAGCTGCTAGAGGAATTGAATATCTTCACAAATATGCAGTCCCACCAATAATTTACAGAAATATCATTTCTTCTAATTGCTTGAATCGAATTGGACAGTTAAAGTTTCTGATTTTGAATTCTCAATGATGGGTCCTGAATTTGAACATGATTACAGGTCAATGAAGGCTGCAGAAACAGATGGGTGCACATACTATAATAGAAATGTATTAACTGCAAAAAGTGGTGCATTCTCTTGGTGTGGTGTTCCTAGAACTTTTGACCAGCAAGAAACCTATATTCAAGTATGATGATAGAGGAGGTTTACCAATAAGTACAAGGTATTTTGCAGTGCCTAAAATTTTGGCCGATGAATTGGTCAAGGTTTTAGACCATAGAGTTAGTCCACCAAAACTTGTTAATGAAGCAAAGCAATGGAAATAGTGGCATATGCTATATTTCATTGTGTGAATGAAAAAGGGAGTAACAGGCCAACTATAAAAATTGTTGGGTTTTAGGACTTAGTTTAGAGAGGAAAGGTGTAAATTATAGAGCTGGAGAAATGTTCATTTTTCATCAGTTATAGCATATATATTTATACAGCAAAAAAGTTAATATAGCAGCTTCCTAACTCCTCTTAATGTAAGGAAGTTTGGTTTCCTAACTATAAGCTCCTCCATAAGTTTCTAACTTCTCTAAATCTTCTACAAAATTCTAGAGCTTTACAGAGATTATAATCATTACAAAATACAAAATATCAAAGCAAAATATCAAGAACTAAACTAATAGCATGTTGCATCAAAGTTTATTTACTACAGTCAACAACACTCCTCCTTGAGGCAAATGCTATTAGTGACTCCAAGTCTATCTTGAACTTCAAATCTTCTCTTTTTGGCTTTGATAAATATTATTGTCAATTGATCTTCAGCTTGAATTTGCACTTCTCAACAATCACTTATTTATCGATGGGTTTATCGACAAGCATCTAGGCTTCATTTTCCTCTATCATCCTATGCTCCTTCTCCATGGCAGCATTCAATTTTGGAGACTCCAATGCTTGAGATGTCAAGAGCAGCAATATTGCACCTATTATAGATGTCTTCAAGTGACCTAGTACCTCTTATGGCAAAGTCTTCGTCATTTGAATTTTCCTCCTATGAAGTGACATCTTATTCTTAAGAAGCATTTCCAGCATTTGAATTCTGATTAAAAGTGTCCACAGCCTTTGTTTTCCAATTCCAAATAGCATTCATATCAGACTTCATCCAGAATTGCTTTAGCAATCCTTTCTCATTCATTAAGCTCCTCTCCATACTAATAATAAATTTATGATAAACAATTGTTTGCAAAATAAATTCTTCAAATTGCAAAGATATAAATTCCATACCATTACCATTTTGATTTTTAGCAGCAACCTTAAACTCATTTGTATGAACTAGTTAGAGCTTCTCTACAGGTTTGCAAACTTGATTTATAGAAGATGGAATTTTGCTTAACTTGTCAACTTTACAAGTACCATAGACATCAGAAAATATAATCATAACATGTAAATCATCCACTATTTTTCTCTTTTCAAGTGGCTTCAGATCATCACCATTTTCATGATCCAACTTCACATGGCACATACAAGAATCAGCTTCAACACCTTTAAAAACTTTAATTTCACAATTTTTCCAATCAATATTAAAGCTTTTGTTATGCATTTTAACTGATAAAAGTTTCATGCCATAAGGATCATAAATTTCACAAGTTCTATTCTTAAACTCAACAGCATAATTTTTGTCTAATAACTGGTCAACACTCAACACATTATGTTTGATATCAAGCACAAACAAAACATCATATATGAGTTTAGGACCTGATATGGTTTCCACTTTTACAAAACCTTTTCCTTTGACATTTACAAGTTTGCCATCACCAAGTCTAACTTTTAAAGTGTATCCATTATCCAAATTCTTGAAAATTTTCAAATTTGCTAACATGTGGTGTGTGCAACCATTTTCAATCATCCAAACATTTGTATTTTCAGCTGCAAATGTGCATTTTTCCATAGCAATAAAGAATGTCCCCTCCTGAATTTTAGATACTTCGTTAACTTGAGCATACTGGGCATGATTTTGTGGAATTGCATTTCTTGGACAAACTTTTTCCATATGTCCAAACTGATTGCAAGTTTTGCACTAAACCCCAAGCTTGAACCAACAATAATTTTCAGTATGGTTGGTTTTCTTATAATGAGAACATCGAGGACATCTTCCTCTTGTGTATTTGCCTCGAAGTTCTTGTTGATCTTTTCTTTCTTTGCCTTTTTCCTCTTGAAATTTCTTTCTTCAGCTGCTCTCAAGTTGTGTGTTAATTTTTTGAGTTGCAGCAAAAGCTTTTCAATGGCTTATTCTTCCTCTCTAAATGCCTTTCTTTGCTCAACAGCTTAAAGAGCACTCACCTGCTCTGTCAATGTAAGTTGTGTCATATCCCATGTGTCTTTAAGAGATGAGATTTTTGACTCAAATCTCTTGGGAAGAGTCACCACCACCTTCTCCACGATCCTCTTCTCCGGCAATTCTTCACCTAGCAACCTAATCTGATTGACAACTTTCATTGCCCAATCAATATATTCTTTCACATGATCAATCTCCTTCATCTTCAAGAGCTCAAATTCTTTTCTCAAATTAAAGATTTGTAGCTGCTTTGTTTTTTCATTACCTTGGAACTTTGTTTTTAGCTTGTCCTAAGCTTGCTTGGCAGTCTCACAAGCCATGATTCTTGTGAAAATGGTCTCATCCATAGCATGGAGTGTACTAAGAGCCTTGAACTTCCTGGAGACTTTTTCTTCATACATCTTCAACTGGTTCAAAGTCAAGTTGTCAAGTAGGCTTGTCTCCATCTCCGTTTCCATAGCTTCCCACAGAAGCAAACCCTTGAGATAAGCTTGCATTTTAACTGGCCAAGCATGATAATTTTCACCTATGAAAATTGGAAGGGATATAATAAAGACGTTATTGCTGGTTGCCATCAAAGAATTCAAGTAAGATATTTAGGTGTTTAAAGGTTTTAAGGTAAATTTTCTTGATGGTTTTCTCTCTCACAGTCCCACCAAGATCATATTTTGCTCTGATACCACTATTGGGTTTTAGGACTTAGTTTAGAGAGGAAAGGTGTAAATTATAGAGCTAGAGAAAGGTTCATTTTTCATTAGTTATAGCATACATATTTATACAGCAAACAAGTTAATACAGCAGCTTACTAACTCCCCTTAATCTAAGGAAGTCTGGTTTCCTAACTATAAGCTCCTCCACAAGTTTCTAACTTCTCCAAATCTTCTACAAAATTCTGGAGCTTTATAGAGATTACAATCATTACAAAATACAAAATATCAAAGCAAAATATTAAGAACTAAACTAACAGCATGTTGCATCAAAGTTTAATTACTACAGTCAAAAATAAAAACATTGCTGCTAATTTGGATCTAGCTTCTTCTCTATATGATGAAACTATGGAAAAATATCAACAAAGGGAAAGTGCAGAATAGTGGCATAGCATAACATATCAAATGGAGTGAAGGCGATCAACCAATGAAATAGAGCAACATCAATTATAAGTTTTAGTCATGCAATGCACATAATTTCTATGTTTATTGGGAGGTTTCAACTTATTTTAATTTCCTTTAATATAATTAAAATCTTGTAATTTCTTTATATGATTGCGCCAATTCTTTCAAGTTCTTGATCTCCTGAAGCAAAGGCTCTATCAAGTCCTCAAATTTAAGCCACTAAGACATAGTAGACTAGTTGCAGCTTAACATGGTTTCCATATTCAATAAAATTAATACACATATACAATTAGAATAAAGTTATTTAATTCCTACTTAATTCATAAAACAATTCATCTGGCCTTTTCTTTTTTCTTTTTTCTTTTTTTTTTTTTTTTTTTTTGAGAGGGAAGTATTGATGTTGCCTATAACTATTTCTAAGAAGTTTACCTTTATTATGTTGGGGAAAAAAATGAAGAAGAAAATATAAGGTTGTGGGTTATCTAATTAAAATGACTTAGGCTATTGTAAGGCCTCACTCGATCACACAGTCCGATCCACTAAAGGGAATCGAAAGGCTCATTTGGGAGAAATATCACTATTGGAACCCCCTATGAGTTCAAAGAAATTGTATTTTGTAAGTTGTAATTTGCAAAATGAGTCACTACTTTAATTTTGTTTATTTTAGTTGGAAAAATTAAAGGAAAAACCCATTTGATTGACTCAAAAATTATATCATTTATCCCAAGGAAAAGCATTAGTCTTCGAATGACCAAAGAGGGCTCGGAGACTAGGTTTTGGTTAAAACAATACAAAAAATTAGTTTGGCTTAAATACAAAACAGCTTTTGTTAAAAAAAATATATATTTATGTATGCATGAACAGATATAATATGATGCATGAAACAATATTACTCGTATAATGCAGGGCAACATGAAATAATGACAATTACAAAATACAAAAAATAAGGGAAAATAACTTAAAACTATTATAGTGAAAATGTCAAAATTAGGATATCTTTTCTCTAGCCCTTATGGGTTCTAGGAAAAGCACACATTCCCCAAATATAATCTAAAAAACTAAAATAAGAAAGAGAGTATTAAAATAATTATAATAAAAAAGAATTAAAATTTTGACTTTTAATTAAGAAAAGTAATTTCAATCATAAACTATGTGAAGAAGGTGATAGAGAGAAGAAGTTGTTAATTTCAGTGGAGTTGAATGCCTTAGAGACGGCAAGCCTGCGTATCCCTTTGAACGAGAATCAAACCCCACGCAGTTCTTCCTTCTTGTGAAGGAGGGGTTTTTAAGTCATTGCCTTTGTTATCATGTTTTGATTGATTTTAAGGGCTTAGGGGTTTGTTAATTAGGTCAGATTTTAATTAGTAAAAATTAGATCTTTTCATATTTAGATCTTGAGATTGAAATTGAAAAGAAAAAGGAAAGAACTTTTACCTTTAGCTTCCGTCGGCGAAGAATGTAGGGAGCGAGCTTGGCACTAGGTCTAACTTCCACTTTGCCCTAATAATATCATGAGCACTCCTTTTGGAAGGATTCTTGAATAGCATGAACTCTTTTCTTAAAGAAAAGACTTTGGATCACCTTTGCTTGAATATCACGAATTCCCTTTTGAAAGAAATAACTTGAGTCACACCTTTTCTTGATTAAGAAGCTTAGAGATAAGGTTTGGGGTGATTAGGAAGCTTATTAATGGGGTTTTGAGATGATTAGGAAGCTTGTGAATAAGGTTTTATGTGATAGAGGAGGTTTTAGAATGAGATTTTAGAGATTTGGAGGGTTAAAAAGAGGGTTTTGATGATTGAAAAGCTTAGGAATAGGGTTTAGAAAGCTTTAAGGAGAGTATAAAAGCATATAATTGTGTGTGTTAGTTGTTGGGAGGTGCCAGGTATTTATAGGAAGAATTTAGGGCTAAAAATTCACAGTTTCTATATAAGATTCTAAAAAGGGCACGCTGCGGTAACTGGGTGATCCCTATGGTAACCGTAAAGTTACAATTACCATAGGGCCAGCTCTGCTAGCCAATTGGCTACCACAGGGACCTCTGCAGTAATCGCAAAAGAGGCTACGGTAACCGCAGTGGCTGCGAGTTACCACAGTCAGCCCGCAGGCTGCCATAGCCCATTTTTTAGCCAATTCTCATTCGTTTTTTATCCGATTTAAGCCCACTTTGATTATATAGGTTCAAAATTGAGTGCTAATCATTTGAAGGTGCAAGTTTCTAGAAATTTATTTTTCAATGGGGTGCTGCCCCCTTGACCTTTGCCTGCTAACTGGCTAACAGGACCACCGTATGCATAGCACACGAATCTTAGCAAGTGTCAACCTGCGGTCGAATCCTAAGGATGCAAATTTGAGGGGTCACAGTTGCCCCCTCATCAAGATTGGCTTTGAGCAAAAAGCGATTCTGATGATAATAAACCCTAGGATGAGGGATGGTAAGATGAACCAAATGGATGTCTAAGTCAGCGTCTAGACATATTTGCATAAAAATTATTGATTTTTAAAAAGTGGTGAAAAAAAGAGACCACAGGGGTGCCTAGATGATCTAAATATTTATGGGTGAAATGATCCTTAAGCTATCCTATAATGGTCTAATTAAAAGGAATACCTAATTCAAATTTAAGGTATGAATCCTAAGGTTATCCTAGAATGGCTCTGATAAAAAAAGGATACCTAATTCAGATTTAAGGTATGAATAGCCTATGATGGGTTTGATGAAAAGGGATACTTAATTCAGATTTAAGCTATAAATCCTAAGGCTATCCTAGGATGAGTCCGATTAAAAGATATACCTAATTCAGATTTAAGGTATGGATCCTAAAGCTATCCTAGGATGAGTTCGATTAAAAGACATACCTGATTTAGATTTAAGATATCAATCCTAAGGCTATCCTAGGATGAGTCCGATTAAAAAATATACCTAATTTAGATTTAAGGCATAAATCCTAAGGCTATCCTAGGATGAGTCAAATTAAAAAAGATACCTAATTCAGATTTAAGGTATAGATCATAAGGCTATCCTAGGATGAGTCTGATTAAAAGAGATACCTAATTGAGATTTAAAATATGAATCCTAAGGCTACCCTAGGATGGTCTGATTAAAAAAGATACCTAATTCATATTTAAGGTATGAATCATAAGGTTGTCCTTTCTGGTAAGAGATAAAAAATGATATTCTTGTCTGGTAGAAATGATGATGACCTTGTCTGGTAGGAAAGAGATGATCCATTTTGATTCGAAAGTCTGACTTACAACTTGTTCTATTGTGAAATGCATCTGACTATGCATTGATTGGATACCTTGAACCTGTGAAGGATCAGTTTAGTAGGAGAGTGCTGAGCTTCTAGGAGAAAGATGCCTCCACTCTGGAAAGGTGAATATTTGCAAAGGAGGTGCCCCCACTTTAGGATGATAAAGAAAAGCAGTTTAGTTTTTTTAACTGATCGACTAGCTTAAAGGTGAAATGGGCATGTTAAATATAAGGCTAGTTGGTCAATGGCTATTATTAAAGTCACTTTGGGAGGTTAAACCAAGTATGCCTGGAAGAGGTCTGGCAGGGTCTAGGTGTATTCGGTTTGCAATAATGTTTGGCTTAAGGTTGAATTGGAAAGCTTAAATAGGGGGGTCAAGTCCTTTAAGATGATAAGGTTTAGGTCAGGTTTAGTTTTGGGGAAGGTCAGGGTTGGTTATTGGCTTGGTCAGTTATGGCCTTCTAGTTTTGGCTTTTGGGGAGATTTGTTTAGAATGAGTGGATTATCTTAGAAGGCTGAGTCAAGTTTGACTAGGTTCATTTGGAAGCCCACTTTGGTTTGATTTCGTGAGAGATCATATTAGATGTTCGGTCAAGTTATGGCCTTCTAGTGAGTTCATTTGGAAGGCTTGGCCATATTTTTTTTTTTTTTAAGATTTTGTCAGAGAGATCAAGTTAGGATGCTAGACCTAAGAGGCTAATCTTGGCTTAGAGGAAAAGGTCAGGCTATGCAATCAATTTGGAAGGCTCAGTTAGATTTTGCCTTAGACGAGATCACGAAGGCCTTTTAGGAGTGGGCTTCGTGGTGAAGGTTTTTTAGGAGTGAGCTTTATGGTGAAGGCTTCTTGGTTTGGATTTCATGATGAAGGCTTCTTGCTTTGGGCTTCATGGCAAAGGCTTCTAGATTTGGGCTTTATGGCAAAGGCTTTTAGTTTTGGGCTTTATGGTGAAGGCTTCTAAATTTGGGCTTCAAGGTGAAGGCTTCTAGGTGTTGAGGATAGTTTTCTACGAGGGTGTTTTGGATGGCTGGATTTAACTCAAGTATGGTGTTATAGGTTTTGGTCGCAAAGATACCATAGGCTCATGGATAAGGGTTTGCCCTTTGACATGGTTACATCAGAATAGTTTGCAGGCTTTAAAAGGCTTTGATTCTCAGGGATTATGTTGTTTTGCCAATATAATCTTTCAAAGATCATGAGATATTTGCCAAAAAGGTATGAGATAGGCCTTGATTGGTTCGAGTCCTTCTTAATCAACTTGAGGATGATAGGCTTTAAGAGACAAGCCTCGAGTTCTGATTTTGCCAAGGAAACTGAATTCAAAGATGATGAGTCTTGAGAGACTTGGGATTTTTGGTTCTACCCATGATGAGATTTTGCCAAAAAAAGGGTGGTATGTGGCTTGAGATTGAAATGATGGTATGATTTGCAAATGAGGCTTGCAATGGAAAAGTTCGGGAATGATTTGAAGGTAGGCTGAAACTTCTATAAAGAATCATAGAGGTTGTATGGTTTTGCTTTTTGTAGCATAAATCATGGAAAAGAGTGAGTCAAGCTTTCCTGGTTGTTTGAGATTAAAAAGACTCTTAGAGTGACACTTAATTGATTTGACTTGATGACACATTGACTGTACTAGCTAAAACAAAGAGCCCTTAGGAATGGCTAAAGGGCTAGTGGAGGAAGACAACTTGGAGATCATGGTCCCAAATGAGAGATAGGGATGTGATAGAATGGAGATATGTATTAACTCTTTGAGCTAAGTGATGGAATGGATTGATAACAAAAGATGATGCTCTGAGAAGATATGACCCCATTCTAAGATAAGGGCATAGAAGATAGCATAACTTTAAAAAATGAGCTTTTGATGAGGAAGGATGATTTTGGAGACATGAAATGAGATGGATTGATAATTTAACAACTTTGGATATGAGGTAAGGTGACTTGTATGAGTCTCTCTCTCTCTCTCTCTCTCTCTCTCTCTTTAGTTCTAACTTTTATCTCAGCCACCTTTTTAGATTTTCAACTTAGCGAGTTTGGATTAATGAAATTTGGGAGAAAGCATTCTACCATGATTTGCTATTTTTCTTCATGTTGAGAGGCTCTGATATTTGAATTCTAGGTTTGACAAAGGTCTTCTTTGAACTTGTCACTCCTTGTTGAGGTGCATCATTTGACTACCCAATTGTGCAATAGATAATTACATTTACTTGCTCTTTGTACTTCAACTATTTGATGAGAGGTCCTTCTTTGGTAGGAGCTTGTGAAAGGTTTATTGATTCGAGAGAATGAGGACACCCCACATTTTGATTGTGGTGGATTTAATCTTTACCCCTTTTTTCTTCATTTTCTTTTCTTTTCTTTTCTTTTCTTTTTTTCTTTTTCTTCTTTTTCTACTTCTCTTTTTTTTAAGCTCATTTGTGTCAAACTCAATCAAGGAAGATAAGAAAGTTAATGCATAAATAATGAAAAGAAAACATAAATGCATTACTATAAAGGAAACTTTATTATAAAATAACAAAAAAAAGGGACTAATATGGTTGACAACATAAAATAAAATGATAGACACAGACTCAGACTTTTAGGCTTAGGCTCAGACACAGACTCAGACTTGGAATTCAACCTCAGACAGGTCAGATTAGCTAGGCTTGAACTCCTCCATGTTATGCTACTCAGGGTTGAATTAAGGTCTTGGGTCTTGCTTTAGGGGGATGATGTCTCCCCTATCGATCAGATCCTGGATTCTATGTTTCAAAGCTTTATATGCATTGATTTGGTGCCCCGCTCTTTAATGATATTCATAATACTCATTAGGGTGGTAGCTCTTTGGTAAGGGATTAGGAGGAACTCTTGGTTCTAGAGGTTTTACCATTCTTGCCTTCAAAGCCTTCTTATAAACTACTGCTAATGGAACTCCCAAATCTGTGAAAGCCTTTCATTGAGATTTCAAGGGTCACCTACTATTCATGCCAGCTACCTCTATACTCTCTCGCTCGACATCAACAAGGGAAGTGTAGGTGTCCATATCCTTCCATTCAGTAGAGGCAAGGGAAGTAGAGGTATTGCTCTTCTTGCACCCTTTTTCCATTATGAGGGTTTGCTCTAGTGCATCAATGTTGATGTTTAAAGGTCTTTTGATAGCAGAAGAGGTAGGGTTTTCCTTGATTTGAAAAGAATTCAAAGAAGAGCCAAGATTAGTATCTAAGACTGATGGCATGGTGAATGCTAGAATGGCATTGGTGTTTAAGATTGAGGATGTCAAATTATGGGTCATCTCAATGGTAGGTGTAGCATTGATGGGCTTAGCTTGGTTCAACATTCCTCTCACTTCATCGATGATAAGTTGGCATTTGAAACTCAAAGCATTAGTGAAAGCATAAGTAAGATGGATTAGGGCATTATTAAAATTAGATTTTTGGCTAGCTAAAGACTGATTGAAATTGGCTCGTTGAGCGTCTACGACAGAGATGAGAATGGCTTAAAGGTTCTCTTCTTGCCTCTTGAGTAGGTTGGTTAGAGCTTCCATGTCAATCAGGCTTGCCATTGGTACCTTAAAACTAAGTCAAAGAATAAGGTAAGTACTTGGAAAAGAAGCAATGAGATGGGCATGCACACTTTGAGGAAAAAGTCCCCCATTGATGTTGTAAGCTGACTGCATTTGGGTTTTTGATGATTTCCTAATGTTGCATAGATCAAGGTCTCAAGCTTAAGTTATTAGGTTAAACCAAAGGTATTGGACTTAAGATAGTATATTGGGCCAAATGTATTAGGCTTAAGGTATTATGCTGGGGCCAAAGGTATTGGGCTTAAGGTAGTGTGTTAGGCCAAGGGTAGTGTGTGAAGCCAAAGGTATTGGCTTCAGGCAGGCTTATAGGCATTTGTCAATCTGGGGGTAATGGATTGGTTTTAAAAGTAATGGGCTAAGGATGTTGGGCTTATAGACGACAGTGTCTTATGGCTAGGTTGGCAAGGTATAAGTAGAAAAAGGAGGGTAAAGGTGTGTGATGTTAGCTAGGTAGGTATTTAGCTAGGGGAGCTTAGTCAGATTTTAGCTTTGGGTGGCTAGGTCATATCTCAGCTTTGGATGGCTAGGTCAGATTTTAACTTTGAGTGGCTAAGTCAGATTTTAGCTTTTCAGTAGCTAGGTCAGATTTTAGCTTTTAAGTAGCTAGGTCAGATTTTTAGCTTTAAGTACCTAGGTCGGATTTTAGTTTTTTGAGGAACCAAAGTTTAGCTAGGAAGGCTAGCTTAGAGTTTAGCCTCAAGTAATTGGATTTGCAATTTATGGATGGTTTAGTATGAGCTTAAGGATGGAGGGACTATGGGTTTTGTGATTGGGTTATGGATGTACCATGGATTTGGAGATTGGGTGGACCATGGGTTTGGTGATAGTTGGACAATGGTGGACTGGACCATGGGCTTAAATAGAAGCATAGGTTTGGATAGTAATGTTGAAGGTGAAACCAAGTCAACATTTAATTTAGGTAATGATTAAGGATAAGAGTGAAGCTAAGTCAATGTTTAGCTTTGGTAAGGACTATGAAAGATGAAAGCTAGGTCAGTATTTAACTTGGGTAAGAGTTGTGAAAGATGAAAGCTAGGTTAATGTTTAGCTTGGGTGAAGGATGAAAGGTAGGTTAGTGTTTAGTTTAGGTAAGAATTGTGAAGGATGAAAGCTAAGCCATTATTTAGCTTGGGTAACGGTTATAAAAAATAGAGTTAGGTCAGTGTTTAGCTTAGATAAGGATTGTGGATAAGGATAAGGTACCATATATGGGTTTATTTTTTACCATGAGTTTTGGATTTTGACCATGAGTTTAGGTGGACCAATGGGTTTTGGGTTTTGACCATGGGTTTAGGTAGACCAATGGTTTTTAGGTGTAAGGATGTTTGGATAGGTTTTTGACTCCTCACAAGGTTCAAGCCGTGCACACATGTATGAATGATTGAAAAAAGTTTCATGAAATACCAAGTTCAATATTATGGTGCATACAATCCTAAAGGAAGGTTCTATTAATCATTACATGAAAGGGCAAGGGTGGTTTGAAAGGAACTCATCACACTAAAGATGCAATATACCTAACCACATGTGAATCAAAGAGCCTCGCATGGGTCCAACAGTACTTGCATACTCATTACACCTCTAAAAAGATTAGAAGATACATCGTGGGCTGGATGATTTCACTATCGACAAATAGACCTAAGGAAAGTTGCCCACTCAATGTTACTTTCTATCCTTTATTTTTCTAAGAAACTAGAGTTTTGGACAAGGAGCCCAATATAGTGATGCATGAAAAGCTACTTTGTACTAAAAAGCTAAACTTTTTGTTTTACCAAGAGTAGTCCACTTTCATCTTTTATTTTAAGAAAAGATTTTGGAGTCCCCAGTGGAGTTGCCAACTGTGAGGCCTCGCCCGAGCACCCGGTACAATTCACTAAAGAGAATCGAAAAGCTCATTTGTTAGAAATATCACGATTGGAACCCGCTATGAGTTCAGAAAAATTGTATTTTGTAAGTTGTAATTTGCAAAAGGAGTTACCACTTTAATTTTGTTTATTTTAGTAGGAAAAATTAAAGGAAAAACCCAATTTGATTGACTCTAAAATTATACCATTTATCCTAAGGAAAAGCACTAGTCCTCGAATGACTAAAGAGGGCTCGGGGAGTTGGTTTTAGTTAAAACAATACAAAAAATTATTTTGGCTTAAATACAAAATAGCTTTTGTATAAAAAAAAAAAAAGAAGTTTTTATGTATGCATGAACAGATATAATATGATGCATAAAACAATATTACTCGTGCAATGCATAGCAATATGAAATAATGACAATTACAAAATGCGAAAAAAAAAATAAGGGAAAACTACTTAAAACTATTACAAGTCAAAATGTCAAAATCAGGGGATCTTTTCTCTACCCCTTATAGGTTTTAAGAAAAGCACACATTCCCCAAATATAATCTAAACAACTAAAATAAGAAAAAGAGTATTAAAACAGTTATAATAAAAGAGAATTAAAATTTTGACTTTTATTTAAAAAAGAAATTTCAATCCTAAATTATGTAAAGAAGGTGATATAGAGAAGAAGTTGTTAATTTTAGCGGAATTGAATGCCTTAGAGACGGCAAGCTTGCATATCCCTTTGAATGGGAATCAAAACCCATACAGTTCTTCCTTCTTGTGAAGGAGGGATTTTTAAGTCATTGCCTTTGTTATCACATTTTGATTGATTTTAAGGGCTTAGGGATTTGTTAATTAGGTCAGATTTTAATTAGCAAAAATTAGATCCTTTCAGATTTAGATCTTGAGATTGAAATTGAAAAGGAAAAGGAACGAACTTTTACCTTTAGCTTCTGTCGGCGAGGAACGTAGGGAGCGAGCTTAGCACCGACTCTAAATTCCACCTTGGCCTAGTAATATCACGAGCACTCCTTTTGGAATAACTCTTAAATAGCACAAACTCTTTTCTTGAAGGAAAGACTTTGGATCACCTTTGCTTGAATATCACGAATTCCTTTTTGAAAGAAATAACTTGAGTCGTACCTTTTCTTGATTAAAAAGCTTAAAGATAAGGTTTGGGGTAATTAGGAAGCTTATGAATGGGGTTTTAAGATGATTAGGAAGCTTATGAATAAGGTTTTCTGTGATGGAGGGGGTTTTGGAATGAGATTTTAGTGATTTGGAGGGTTAGAAAGAGGGTTTTGATGATTGGAAAGCTTAGGAATAGGGTTTAGAAAGCTTTAAGGAGAGTATAGAAGCATATAATTGTGTGTGTTAGTTGTTAGGAGGTCCCAGGTATCTATAGGAGGAGTTTGGGGCTAAAAATTCACAGTTTTGGTATAAGATTCTGAAAGGGGCACGCTACGGTAACTTGGTGATGCCTGCAGTAACTGCAAAGCCCTTTGCGGTTACTAAAAGGCCGATTATGGTAGCTAATTGGCTACTGCATGGACCTCTACGGTAACCGTAGAGGAGGCTGCGGTAACCACAGTAGGCTGCGAGTTACCGCAGCCGGCATGCAGGCTGCCGCGGCTTATTTTTCAGCACATTCTCATCTGTCTTTTATCCGATGTGATCCCAGTTTGATTCTATGGGTTCATAATCGAGTGTTAATCATTTGAAGGTGCAAATTTCAAGAAATTTATTTTTCAATGAGGCGCTGCCCCTTTGACCCCTGCCCGCTAACTGGCTAGCGGGACTGCCGTATACATAGCGCACGAATCTTAACAAGTGTCAAGCTGCAATTGGATCCTAAGGGTGCAAATTTGAAGGTTCACAGCTATTTCAGGGCAAGTGAAGTCCACAACAAAATGAAGTCCAGGAAACAAAACTATTGCTATATGGAAGCCCAAAAATGTTATGTTGAAAATGTTGAAGTCCAATACTCCCATGTCAAAGAAGCCAGTGGTCTAGAATTTACAACAAAAGTATATTAAAAGCATATAGGTTTAGTTTGGATTAAGAGATTTTCAAATTCATAAATTTAACAAAATTCATAGATTGTGAAATTCATAAATTTTACGTATTCTATCATTTGGTTGATTATAAAAAATTTTGAAAAATATCACAATCCCTCCCACTTCCTAGATTGGAAATTAAAACTTTAAAAAATAAAGGATTTTGGAGAACGAGAGATTTTTCAATTTTGACTATTTTTTTAAATTGTCAGACATTCTATTTAGTCTAAGTGCATGAATTTTATAAAATCTCTCAATTGAAATATCTTGTACCAAGCAAGTTCATAAAGCCTTTGTATCCATTTCCCTTTGATTACTAAAAGTGTGAGATCAAAATTATCTTGCTTTTGGGTTTGATTCTTTTTGGAGATTTTGATAATCCTAAAAGAGACAATGGTTGAGTCTCTCTAGTTTGCCATACTTGGACTTCAAAATACAAATACTAGAGAAACATCATCAAAATTTGAAGAAGAATTTGTTTCAAGTTCTTGATCTCCTTAACAAGTTCAAGATCGAAGACCAATATTAGCTTTAACATGGTTTTCTGTATTGAATATGTTAGCGTTAAAGTCGGATACTTTTCCAAAACTGATAAGGAAAAAGTAGCTTACTTTAACAAGCTCAAAAGACCAGCTAGCTTTGGCTAGTTGTCAAAGTTTATGTATAGAAAATTTAAGGCACCACAACAGAATATAATTTAGTACAAGCAATTAAAAAAGATTATTCAATTCCTAAGTCCATTTCATGGAAATTTGCATAGAAAATTGCTACCTACAGCTATTTCTAAGAAGTTAACATGATTATAATTTTTTAATAGCTATGTATGCTAAGACTTCAGCGTATGGAGCCAGATGTTCGTGCCAATACTATTTTGTAATTTTCTATTCAGAGCATAGTCATTTTTTTGTTTCCTTCTTTCAATACTTTATTTGCATTTCCCTGAAACAAATTGCCAACCCTTCTAAATCAGTACCCTGTATATATATATGTACATGTATTCTTATTACTAATGAAGTGTGAGATAAAAGTTAACTTGCTTAGGTTTTTGGGAGATAGATTAGTACTTCAAGAGAAAATGGTTGAATCTATCCACATAGGTGTTAAAGAACATCAAAGTGATAGTAAGAATGCATATCACATCAATCAAAAGGTTAAGACTTGAATCAAAATAACATCTTTCAAATATGATTATTGAAAATTATTATGATCTTACAAGATATTTATTTTTGGCCATTGTAGATAGCAACCAATTATTCATCTTTCAAACAGGTTACTCAATTTAAAAGAATCTTCGTCATCTCTAACTTCATCTTAGTGCTTCCATCAGGTATTTTTGATCAGCTATCTTCGGCAAATAAGCCTCAATATGCACTACCTATTATGTTAATGTCTTTTCACAGTCTTGATCATTTCTATTACTGATCTTGTTTAAAAAGGTCAAAAATAAAGAGCTACTTGAATGAAGAGGGGGTTGATTCCTTGGTTTTATTAACCCATATCCAAATTCTAAGTCTTTTGAAACATTTCCTGACATTATTGGATAAGTTTTTGTGCATTATTTTAAAATTGTTTTTTGCTACAATAGCAAATGCCTTTTGTTTAAACATGCTGAAAATCTTATCAAAGTCTCAGTTTGGCCTATAATCTTTGCCTTTGATCTATTGCATTCTAGACTTTTAGGACATTTTCAACTAAGAAAGCTAAACCCACTTGTAAAGAGATTGCAAAGAGCAGAGGATTTTACTCTAGCAGAGCTTGTCGCTGCTATAAATATTTTTGCACTGCAAAACATGATGGGTATAGGTACCTTTGGTCCTCTTTATAGTGGGAAATTATCAGATGGTCGTCAAGTAGCGATCAAGAAAGATGACATAGCTCAACAAAGGAAGAAGTTTGAAAAGGAACAAAGTGGTTTAGAATATGAATTGACTTTCTTTCAAAGTCTCTCCGTATAGATGTCAATGAAGATGATAATGACAGTAAGAAGGCACATGATAGGACAAGTTGCTTCAATCAAAAGGTTTAACTCTAGAAGTATAACATGTTTTTGGATTAGATTATTGAAAGCATAATCTTGCAGAACATTCATTTGGTCAGTAGCAATTATTAACTATTTCTTTTTTCAAACACGTTAGTACTTTCGAATGCATAGTCCTCATCACAAACTTCATCTTAGAGCTACCATCAGTTGTTTTTGACCAGCTATCCTCTATGCACGAACCCATTATGCATTACTTAGTATGTCAATTTCATTCATAGTCTTGATCCTTTTAATTATTGATCTTGCTTACAAGGGTAGAAAAGAAAGAATTTCTTAGATGAAAAGAGGGTTAGTACCTTGGTTTTATTACCCATATCCAAATTCTAAACCTTTTGAAATTTTGTTGACATTATTGGATTAGTTTGTGCCTTTTTTCAACTCATTTTTGCAACAATAGCATATGCATTTTTTTCTAGGCATGCTGATAATCCTATAAAAGTGTCTGTTTGGCCTATAATCTTTGTCTGTGGTCTATTGTTTTCTAGAATTTTAGGAAATTCTCTAAAAACCAAGCCAACCCCACCTGTAAGGAGAGATAATAGAGCAAATGAATTTTCTCTGGCTGAGCTTGCTTATGCCATTAATAATTTCTCACTACAGGAGCAATATTAGTTCAGGACACTTATGATGTAGTTTAGAGGGGCAAACTATCAGATGATCATAAAGTGGTAGTCAAAAGAGGGAATAGTGGTGAACATAGAATGAAGTTTGAGGATGATGAAAGAGCTTTTGAATCTAAATTGACGATCTTGTCAAGGATTCACAACAAACATTTGGTTAGGCTTTATGGGTAATGTGTAGATGGTAATGAGAGGATTTTAGGTTTTGGATACATGAAGCATAGATCTCTATAAGACCGTTTACACGACAAGAACAGTATTCAAAAGAATAGTATCATAATCAATTCTTAGAAAATGAGGATCAAAATTGCATTAGAAACTACTAGAGGAATTGAATATCTTCACAACTATGCATTCCCATCGATAATTCACAGAGATCTAAAGTTTAAAATGTCTTGCTCTACTCCACCTTGGACAATAGAAGTTTTACACTTTGGATTTTCATTATTGGGTCCTGAATCTGAACGCAGTTACAGATCGACAAGGCAGTAGGAATAATTAGGTATGCTTATACTGGATATAGCAGTTGAAATGTATTAACTACAGAAAGTGATGTACATTTTGACATGTATTCCCTTTCCCTTGGTAGTGTTTCTAGAAGTTTTGACCTACAAAAAACCTGTATTCAAGGATTATGATAGTGGAGGTTTAACAATAAGTATAGTGGATTGCTGTGCCTAAAGTATTAGCCAATGAATGGTTAAGGTTTTGGACAATAGGAGGGTCCACCAGAGCACACTAATAAAGTAGACGCAGTGGAAATTGGTGGCACATACTACAGCTATTTCTTAGAAGTTTACCTGACTATGATTTTTTATAAGGAAAAGAAAACTTGCGTATGGTAAGTCTACGCCATGTGGACCAGATGTTAATATTTACGGCATAGTCATCATTTTGTTTCCTTTTCAACACCTTGTGGAGGTAACATCAATTCCAATCCTTTTCACTCTAATTTTAATTTTTATATATATTCTTATCATCAATCGAGTGTAAGCTAAAAGTTAACTTGCTTTTGTGTCTTTAAGAGTGATTAATACTTTTGTGTCGTATTATTTTATTTTTTTGATTTATATATAATAGAAACACATATAACTTGAAAAAAATAGAAAGAGGAAGATGCTAGATTGGGCATTTGAAAAGAAAGAGAGAGAGAGAGAGAGTGTCTACCTGCTAATAATTGTATCTTAGGTTGGCAGTGAGTTGCACTGCTACCACCATGACATTGCCCATTTCCAGGCATGTTGACACCATAAAAACTACCACGAATGGCCACCGATAGAGTGCTAATGAGCCATTCGAAGCTCTTTGCCGCAATGATCTTCCGACGCTATTTTCTGATCAACTCTAGCCTCCTTTCACAATGATTTTGGTTTCCTTAGAACCACAAGGGAAGATTACTATAGAAATGAAGCTTGGAAGATTGTGATTATAATGACAACATAGATGCAGTTAGCAAGCAAATGCTCTCTCTCTCACTCTCTCTCTGCCCAAAATGTCTAATGAGACATCTTCCTTTTTCGATTTCTTTTTTAAAAGTTATGTATATTTTTATTGTATATAATCAACGAAATGAAATAACAAGAGATAAGAATGGCTTGACGATCAAGGACAATTCCTTCCGTTATGACTTTGAACTTAAGTCACACCACTATATATACTTTTTACTACAAAAATATTTTACGTTATAATAATATTAAACTAAAATATTATCAATATCATATATAAATGATAAATAAATAATATATTTTCAAAATTATAATACTTCAAAATTTATATATATATATATATATATATGACAAAATGTAAATAAATAATTATATTTTTTTATAAAATAAGATTTTAAAATAAATAAAATTTTAAGTTATTATAGTGACCAAATTAAAAAAAAATCTAAAATTTAGTGATTTTTTATACTACCCAACAATAGTTAATATGATATTGATGTATCACGCTAACTCATCTAACTTGCCGACTTGAATTGACATATCTAGATGTCGGCTGAAATTTTTTTCAAATTCTAGCAGTTGACTATATATTGATACAATTTTAAAAAATTAATAATAAATCTAAAATGAAAAAACGGTTAGGTTAGTAGCCAATCTGATAAAACTCTCATAGTTTATTGACCTCTCTAACAATATAGCCAAATAGTAGCATGATAATTTCTTGGAAAATGATGATCAAAATTCCATAGAAACTACTAGAGAAATTGATATCTTCACAGCTATGCAGTCCCATTTGACAGGCTAGAATATCGAAGGACAACAAGAATATTTAAGGATGATAATAGTTTTATACTGCCAATTATACTATGGATCCATGTCCATATTGCACCATAGACACAAGTCCAAAACACACGTGCAAGATATTTATAAAACGAAAATTCTTAAAATAACGATTTTTATAGCGTGTTTTACTCTTTTTTTTCACTTTTTTTATTATTTAATTATTTAAATTATCTAATATTTCAAAAAATTATAAATGGACCATAAATTTTTTTTAAATTAAGTGCTAATTATTTTTTTATTTATTTCAATACTTAAAATTAAAAATATAATAATTAATTTTGTTTCTCCCATCTAATAATTGTTATAATTTTAATTAAATATATTTAAATAATTATAAAACGTTTAATAACTTAAATTATTGGAACATGTATATTAAATTTTATTTATTTGTTTTTTCTGGTACATTGATAGTGAATTTGAAGTACATTACTATTATATTCTAAGTAAATTAGTATTTAATTAAAAATATATTTTATCGTTAACTGACAGTTTAAAAGTGATGTACATGCAATTTAATACCAATGTACATACATTTAAGTAATAATGTACCTACAGTTCGAGAGTCGTGTACATAAAATTAAATTACAATGTATCTCTAGTATAAAACTAATGTTCATAGACTAATTCTTATTAGAATATTTTTACCATTAATATTATAATTGACAATATATTTTATCATTAGCTAACAGTTTAAAGTAATGTACATGCAATGTAACATTAATGTACATACTTTTAAGTAATAATGTACTTGTAATTGGAGAACCATGTATATTATTTATAACTATTTAAATCACTAATTTATTATTTTTTATATTTATTAAATAGCTTTCATACTTGGACAGAATAAAATTCAAAGTACAATAATTTATTCAAAGAAAATATCAAACCTTGAGTTCTTGGACTACTATTGATGTAAGAATTAGAGTGAATGAGGAGCTTAAAGAAGGAGGATTTGGGAAAGGAAAAGTTTTAGCACCTTTAAAAAAATCAAATTCTGAACAAAAAAATAAAAAACAAAAGGAAAAGCAAGAAAAACAAGAAGAAAATGCTGACAAAATGAAAAAGGCAAAAGGGGACAAGGTAATTTATTAACTCTTTATCAAACAGCAGTAATATTGATATTAAACATTATGCACATTTGCTATTTACTCTATATGCATTTGTATTGAAAAAGATGACTAATGTATATGCAGTTCAATATTAATTTACATACAGTTCAATACTAATGTACATGAAATACAAAACAACTAATGTATTTTTAGTACAAGACTAATGCACACAGCTTAATTGCTATCAGAATATTTTTATCATTAATATTGTAATTAAAAATATATTTTATTATTAATTGACACTTTAAAAGTAATGTACATGCAATTTAATACTAATGTACATACTTTTAAGTAATAATATACCTGTAGTTGAAGAGCAATGTACTTGCAGTTAAATTATAATGTATCTTTGTACAAAACTTATGTGTATAGACTAATTGTTATCAAAATATTTTTATTATTAATATTGTAATTAAAGATATATTTTATCATTAACTGACAGTTCAAAAGTAATTTATATGCAATTTAACACTGAAGTACATGCATTTTAAGTAATGATGTACATATAATTGGAGAGTTATGTATATGTAGTTAAATTACAATGTATCTATAATACAAAACTAATGTACATAAACTAATTGTTATCAGAATATTTTTTTTATTATTAATATTGTAATTGAAGATATATTTTATCATTAATTGATAGTTCAAAAATAACGTATATGCAATTTAATACTAATGTGGCTGTATTTTGAGCAACAATGTACTAATTAATTTTAAAAAATACATAATAATTCAATTTATATATTTAATTATAAATTATAAATTATATATTTATTAGAATTATAATAATTATTACATGGAAGAAACAAAAATAATTTATATATTTAATTATAACTATTCAATTTTAAGTATTGAAATAAATAAAAATACAAAAAATAATTAGCATTTAAAATTAAGAAAAAAATGGTGAAAAAGAAAAATGCGCTAATAGAATTGTAAAAGAAAAAAATCGCGCATCAATCTCTAGCTATTGCAAATTTCCCGCGTCTTTTAACTTAATAAATATTGTACACATATATTATAGCCCCGGTTCATGATACATCATGAATACGGGTCCAGGATGTAACAATTGGTTTTATACTGCACTTGCTTGGGTTTGGGCTTGGGCTTTCTCGTCATAAACTCCAGTTTGGCGTTAACATGTGATATTGGTTTCATGTTGGGTTCACTCCGCCTAAAAACCATTTGGGTTTGGCTCCTCTCACTTATAAACTCGTCATCTGCTTCTTTTCTACGTGAGATTTATTTCACAGATAATGAAGGTTCACCAATAAGTATAGTGGATTTTGCTGGGCGTAAAATATTAGCCAATGAATTGGTTAAGGTTTTTCGACCATAGGATCGGTCTACCAGAGCATGCTAATGAAGCAGAGGCAGTGGAAATGGTGGCACATACTGCCGCTGTTCATGTTACCTGCAGCTATTTCTTAGAAGTTTACCTGACTATGATTTTTTATTGGGAAAAGAAAACTTGTGTACGCTAAGTCCAAGCCGTGTGGAGCCAGATATTAATGCTCAGAGCATAGTCAACTCTTTGTTTCCTTTTCCAAAGCTTCATTCTAATTTTAATTTTTATGTATATTCTTATCAACCTGCTTTTGGGTTTTTGGGAGACTGATTAATAATGGCTGAATCTCATCACATACATGTTGAAGAACATCAAAGTGATCGTGAGAAGGCAGATCACATCCGTCCAAAGGTTCTTGAACTGAAACAACATGTTTCAGATGTGATTATTGAAAATTGTGATCTTATAAGATATTCATTTTTGGCTTTTATGTATAGCAACTAATTACTAGTCGTCTCTTCAAACAGGTTACTACCTTTGAAAGAATCTTTGTCATCTCCAACTTCATCTTAGAGCTTCCATCAGCTGTTTTTGATCAGCTATCTTCAGCAAATAAGGCTCAATATGCACTACTTAGTACGGCAATATCTTTCACAGTCTTGATCATTTCTATCACTGATCTTGTTCTCAAGGGTCGAAAAGAAAGAGCTACTTGGATGAAGAGGGGGTTAATTCCTTGGTTTTACTGCTCATATCCAAATTTCAAGCCTTTTGGGACATTTCCTGACATAATTGGATTAGTTTGTGCCTTTTTTCAATTCGTTTTTGCGACAATAGCATATGCCTTTTTGACTAAACATGCTAATAATCCTATCAAAGTGTCTGTTTGGCCTATAATCTTTGCCTTTGGTTTATTGTATTCTAGACTTTTAGGACATTCTCAGCAAAGGAAGCCAAATTCACTTGCGAGGAGATTGCATAGAGCAGAGGAATTTACTCTAGCTGAACTTGCTGCTGCCACCAATAATTTTTCACCACAAAACAATATTGGTAGGGGTGACTATGGTGCTGTTTATAGAGGGAAATTATCAGATGGTCGTCAAGTGGTGGTCAAGAGAGATGAAACAGCTCAACAAAGGATTAAGTCTGAAGAGGAACAAAGTGCTTTTGAATCTGAATTGACATTCTTGTCAAGGCTTCATCACAAACATTTGGTTAGGCTTTTTGGGTACTGTGAAGAACATGATGAGAGACTTTTAGTTTATGAGTACTTAGATAATGGAGGTTTGCATGAACATTTACAAGGAAAGATGAAGAATAGTAGTGTGATCAATTCATGGAAAGTGAGAATCAAGATTGCGTTAGAAGCTGCTATAGGAATTGAATATCTTCACAACTACGCAGTCCCACCAATTATTCACAGAAATATTAAGTCTTCTAACATCTTGCTTGACTCAAATTGGACAGTTAGAGTTAGTGATTTTGGAATTTCATTAATGGGTCCTGAATCTGAGCACACCTACAGGTCAATGGAGTCTGCAGGAACAGATGGGTACACTGATCATGAATACCATAGTAGAAATGTATTAACTGCAAAAAGTGATGTGTTTTCTCTTGGTGTGGTGTTCCTAGAACTTTTGACCGGAAAGAAACCTATATTCAAGGATGATGATAGAGGAGGTTTACCAATAAGTATAGTGGATTTTGCAGTGCCTAAAATTTTGGCCAACGAATTGCTTAAGGTTTTAGACCCAAGAGTTGGTCCACCAAAACTTGTTAATGAAGCAAAAGCAGTGGAAATAGTGGCATATACTGCACTTCATTGTGTAAATGCAAAAGACAGTAACAGGCCAACTATAAAAAGCATTGTTGCTAATTTGGAGCAAGCTTCTTCTCTATGTGATGAAACTATGGATGATTATCAACAAAGGGAAAGTGCAGAACAGTCGCATAGCAGATCAGACCAGACGGAGTCAGGGCTATCAACCAATGAAATTAAGCCACACCAATTATAAGTTCTTGTGATGGAATGCACAAAAGTTGGAGCAAGCTTTGTCTCTAAGTCACTATGAAAAGAAGTTGCATTCATGGACTGATGGAATGCATTAAATTTTTATTTTCACTGGGAAATTTCAACTTATTGTGCATTCCTTTTGTAATCAGAATCCTTTTTCTTTAACTTATAATATGTTAATCCTCTTTTGGGTTTTCTGGTTTTTCTTCTTAATTATAGATCAGATCAATCATAGTTGAATCCATAAATATAGATGTATAGAAGATAATGTTGACGATCAGAAATATGGTCCCTCTAATCAGAAGGTTAACATTAAGATCACAGCCTTGTTTGTGTGAGTTATGAATTGATATTCATTTAATTTGTTCTTCATTCTAGAGATTGCATCAGCAGATTTTTTTGATTAACTATCTTCATTTCATATGCTCTAATATGGCATTAATTAGTATGCTAATCGCTTCCATAGTATCAATCATTTCAATCATCGGTCTTGTTTACAAGGGTCAAAAAGAAAGAGTTATTTGGATGCGGAGGGGGGAAATCTCAAGCCTTAGGACATTTCCTGGCATTATTCGATCGTTTGTGGTATTTTCCAATGTTTTTTTCATCAACAGCTTTTGGGTTTTTCTCTATTCATGTTGATGATCCTTTCAACGTGAATGCTTGGCCTGTGATCTTTGCTTTTGGTGTATTGTATTTTAGATTCTCAGCAAACCCTCCAGAAAGCAAGCCAATCCCACTAACAAGGATACTGAACAAAACAGAGGAATTTACTCTGGCAGAGGTTGCTGCTGACATCTATGATTTCTCACCAGAGAACAAGAATGGTGCAGGGAAATTTTCAGATGGCCATGAAGTGGCGATCAAGAAAATGAAAGAACTGTGTCAGGTGACACAGAAAATTTGATAATTTTGTGGCAAACAGGTCTAAGATTCGCCATAATTGATTGGTTACACTTGTTGGATATTGCAAAAGTGAAAATCATAAGCTTTTGCTTTATCAGTACAAGAAGAATTAATCTTTATATCAATACTTACATGGCCAGAATTACAGTAGTATTTGTAAAATGAGAATCAAGATTGCCTTGGATGCTGCTACAGGAATTGAATATCTTCTCCCACCCATAATTCACACAAATTTTCGCCCCTTCACTTGCCACAACTGTTATCTATGAACATCCTATAGAGGCTTGTTGGCAGGGTGGGACTGACCCCGATTCGGCTGGGCGTCCAGTCTGACCTGACATGGATTGAGGATCATGGGTTTTGGCCGGACTGAAAAATTTTGGTTCAACTCTGCCAGAATCAGCGAACTCAATTGGAACCGACATGATTATGATTTTTGATAGGGAAAAGAAAACCTGTGTATTCTAAGTCTACATACTCTCCACCGTGTGGAGCCAGATGCTAATGCCAATCCGTCTATACTGCAACATATATTTACAGCATAGTCACCATTTTGTTTCCTTTTTCAACTCTTTGCTTCCATTCCCCTGAAACTAATTGTCAACCCCTCTAAATCAACCAATTCAACTGAGTCTACTGATCATGCTTTGAGAGCATATGGCTGAATCTCTCCACATAGATGTTAAAGAATATCAAAATGAAAGTAAGAAGGCAGATCACTTCGATCAAAAAATTATGATCTTACGTACAAGCTATTCATTTTTGGCTTTTAATTTGTAGTTGGCAAATAACTATTCATCTTTTCAAACAGGTTACTACCTTTGAAAGAATATTCTAATTTGTCTCTTTCACAAGGTCAGGACCCATGACCAATACTAGCTTAAACACGGTTTTCTATATTGAGTATAATTTAACACTAGCAATTAAAAAAGATTGTTCACTTCCAAAGTCCATTTCGTGGAAATTTGAACAGAAAAATATATGAGGAGTCCTACAGCTATTTCTGAGAAGTTTACATGATTATGATTTTTCAACAAATTGCCAACCCCTCTAAATCAATACCCTGCATATATATATATATATATATATATATATATATATATATATATATATATATATATATATATATATATATACATATTCCTATTACCAATGAAGAGAGAGATAAAGTTAACTTGCTTTTAGGTTTTTGGGAGACTGATTGATACTTGAGAGAATATGGCTGAATCTATCCACATATATGTTAAAGAACATCAAAGTGATCATAAGATGGTAGATTACATCAATTAAAATGTTAAGACATGAATCAAAATAGCATGTTTTGTATATAATTATTAAAAATTATGATCTTACGTACAAGATATTCATTTTCAGCCTTTAATTTGTAGATAGCAGCTAATTACTCATCTTCTGAAATAGGTTACTACCTTTGAAAGAATCTTCCTCATCTCCAACTTTGTCTTAGAGCTTCCATCAGTTGTTTTTGATCAGCTATCTTTAGCAAATAAGCCTCAATATGCACTACGAAGTATGTTCATATCTTTCACAGTCTTGATCATCTCTATCATTGATCTTATTTACAAGGGTCGAAAAGGAAAAGGTACTTGGATGAAGAGGGGGTTAATTCCTTGGTTTTATTACCCATATCCAAATTCCAAGCCTTTTGGAACATTTCCTGACATAATTGGATTAGTCTGTGCCTTTTTTCAATTTTTTTTTTTTTGCAACAATAGCATATGCCTTTTTTGTCTACACATGCTGATAATCCTATCAAAGTGTCTCTTTGGCCTATAATATTTGCCTTTGGTCTATTGTATTCTAGATTTTTAGGACACACTCAACAAAGGAAGCCAAACCCACTTGTGAGGAGATTGCGTAGAGCAGACGAATTTACTCTAGCAGAGCTTGTTGCTATTACCAATAATTTTTCACTACAAAACAAGATTAGTGTAAGTAGCTTTGGTACTGTTTATAGAGGGAAATTATTAGATGGTCATCAAGTGGCGATCAAGAGAGATGACACAGCTCAAGAAAGGAAGAAGTTTGAAGAGGAACAAAGTGGTTTTGAATCCGAATTGACATTCTTGGCCAAGCTACACCACAAACATTTAGTTAGCCTCATTAGATACTGTGAAGAATATGATGAGAGAATTTTAGTTTGTGAGTACTTAAATAATGGAAGTCTATGTGAACATCTACAAGAAAAGATGAAGACCAGTAGTGTGATCAATTCTTGGAAAATGAGAATAAAGATTGCATTGGAAGCTGCTAGAGGAATTGAATATCTTCACAACTATGCAGTCCCACCAATAATTCACATTGATATCAAGTCTTCTAAATTCTTGCTCAATTCAAATTGGACAGTTAGAGTTTCTGATTTTGGATTTTTTATTATAGGTCTAGAATTTAAATATGGTTGCAGGTCAATGAAGGTAGCAGGATCAAATGGCAATCGGTACATTGATCCTAAATACTATAGTAAAAATGTATTAACTGCAAAAAGTGATGTGTATTCTCTTAGTGTAGTTTTCCTAGAACTTTTGACCGGTAAGAAACCTATATTCAAGGATGATGATAGAGGAGGTTTACCAATGAGTATAGTGGATTTTACAGTGCCTAAAATTTTGGCCAACAAATTGGTTGAAGTTCTAGACCATAGAGTTGATCCACCAAAACTTGGTAATGAAGCAAAAGCAGTGGAAATAGTGGCATATATTGCACTTCATTGTGTAAATGCAAAAGGGAGTAACAAGCCAACTATAAAAAACATAGTTGCTAATTTGGAACAAGCTTCTTCTCTATATGATGAAACTATGGAAGATTATCAACAAAGGGAAAGTGCAGAAAAGTCACATAGCATATCATATCAGATGGACTTGAGGCTATTAACCAATGAAATAGAGCAACGTCAATTGTAAGTTCTAATGATGGAATGCAAAAAATTTGTATTTTCATTAGAGATTTTTCAATTTGATGTAATTTACTTTTATAATTAGCATGTTGTAATTTCCTTACAGGATTTCACAAATTCTGTAAAATGTTCGAGACATCTCCACAAATAAGAACTTCTTTCAAGTTATTGATCTCCTTAGGTCAAGGCTTCAGTATCAAGTCTCCTTAAATTTAAGCCACTAGGACACATTAGACCAATATTAACTTAACATGGTTTTTGATAAGTACTGAAAATATTATATTTTGGCCCTTGTTCTTAATGTATTGTTTGCCTCCAATTGAGTTTAACATGTTTGTTTTAGTGCTTTCACAGTTATTTTGGGTTTATCCAATGTCAAAGGATGCCATGATCCGAATGTGACCTAGGATGGTGAAGATCCAAGCCAAAATGTTGATTTTTTAGAAGAATATGGGATGCCACGACTGGGATTCCAGCCATGTGATGAGAGCAAAGTGACAAATTATCCAATAGTCTCCCATGGGTGGAGGCACGACTAAGGTTTCACCTGTGGGAAGTTACGTTTTTTGGTTTTTCCATTGCCACGACTGGAACCCCAGCTATGGGTTTAGTGGTGTGAGTTAAAATTTTTAGAAATATAAAACCATATATGACAGCATTTTGGAGGGGAGTCACCTAAGGATTAGAGAGAGGATAGTAAGGGAAAGAAGAATTTAAAGATTGACGATCAAAAAATAGGATTTCTCTACACTTTATTCATGAATTGTTTGGGATTTCTTACTTCTTCAATTCTTTCTTTGGTTTCAATGTGTGATATGAACTAATTCTTTCCAATTTGGGTATTGATGAATCCTAGAACCTTTTGTATAGATTGAATTACTTTTTATTCAATTAAATCATTCCTTGAGTTGTTTTATCTTTATGATTATTATTGTTTATTACTAATTGATAATTGCATGCTTGTTAATTGGGGATTGTTTTCATATAATTGACTAAAGATGGCTTTCTTTGAATTGATCACTCATAAAGATTGAGGGTTGATTGGGGCACTAGAGATAGGCCTACAAGACTTCTTTGCTAGATAGTTTCCTGCATGACCTAATTGAGTTTGCTTAAGAAGAGATTCCTTGCAATCCTCTTGGGAAATAGGGATTTAATTACCCGAGAGAGATTTTTATCTAATTTAGTGAAATGCCAATTCAACTTACGGAATGAATTTGATTGATGTATAATTCATGATATACAATTAGGGGCTAGGGGGATTCAATACCTAAATGGGCCTTTATCCTTGATTTCATCTCCTTTTTCCTTCTTGTTATTTTACTTAAATTAGATTTTATTTTAGTTTTAATATAATTATAATCATTCTTATCAAACAGCAATTTGATTACTAGACATTGGCAGACATTTGAGCTAGTACTTACCTAAAGTCTCCAGTGGAACGATAACTCACTCACTGCTGTATTACTTATGTGATCTATACACTTGCAGAATATGCATCAAGTTTTTAGCGCTGTTACTGAGGACTTTTGGAGTAATATTAGCAATAGAGTTGAAGCTAGTGATTTAGTTTTTATTTTTATTTGTTATTTAATTTTTGTTTTATTTTTCTTTGTGAAATTCTCTTTTCAGGTATCCTTTTCTGTTTATGACCAGAGCTAGTTCCTCCAATTTACTTGAATTAGATGCAGAGCTAGAGAGAACATTGAGACAAAAGCAAAAGGAGGAACAGGAACTAGTTTTGGTAAGAGAGGTGGCAAACCTAGAAGACATTGATTCAGAAGAAGAGGTTGAAATAATGGCAAAAAACCAACCAAAAACCATGCAAGAATATGCAGGCCCACTCTTAATATCGAGGCCGACAGTCACTGCAAATAACTTTGAAATTAAGTCGAATGTGATACAAATGGTGCAGCAAACTTGCCAATTTGATGGCTTCCCAGATGAAGATCCTAACGCTCATCTTGAGAATTTTTTGGAGATTTGTGACACATTTAAGATTAATAATGTCTCAAATGATGCGATTAGGCTGCCTTTGTTCCCTTTTTCACTCCGGGACAAATCAAAGAAGTGGCTCAAGTCTTTCTCAGCCGACATTTTTACTACATGGAATCAATTGGCAGAGAAATTCTTGGAGAAATACTTCCTACCATCCAAGACCACTAAGTTGAGGAACGACATCTCTTCCTTTCTTTAGCAAGATGGTGAGACTCTTTATGATGCATGGGAAAGATTTAAAGACTTGTTGAGGAGGTGTCCACATTATGGCCTTCCACTATGGCTCCAGATTCAAACCTTTTACAACAGTTTGAACTATACAAGCAAGCAATCGATCAATGCGGCAGCCAGTGGTTCCATCAACAACAAGACACCTGAAGAGGCAAGGGACTTGATTGAAGACATGGCTCTCAGAAACTATCAGTGGCGAGTCCCCAGAGATCAGAGAAGGATTAGAGGGGTTGGTTCACATTAGGTGGACCCAATTGTCGCATTGACCACTCAGCTTGAAGCCATGAACAGAAAAATGGATTCCTTGACTGCATCTTCATCTGGAAGACAAGCTCAAGTTATGTTTTGTGATTGGTGTGGGGGAGGACACCAAAGTCAAGATTGCTAAAGTGGCAATAATTTTGCCAAGCCAGAGTACATAGATTATATGGGAAATGCTCCAAGATAACAGAACAATCCCTACAACAACACATATAATCTGGGGTGGAGGAATCACCCTAATTTCTCATAGAGTAATCAGTCTAACCTAAGAACTCCACTTGGATTTCAGCAGCAGCCTCAATACCAGCAAGCTCCACCTAAGAAGACTTCTTTAGAGGAGATGATGGAGAAATTTATTGAGTCTTCTGTCTAGAGACACAAGGCAACTAAGATAGCACTTAGGAATCAACAGGCCTCCATTCATAATTTAGATATTCAGATGGGCCAGATTGCCAAAATGCTTAGTGATAGACCCTAAGGAAGTTAACCTAGCAATACCAAGGCAAATCCGAGGGAGCAGCTTAAGGCAATCACCTTGAGAAGTGGCAAGAGTTTAAAAGATGTTGAGAAGCAGAAAGTGATGGTACAAGTTGAGGATGACGAGGCAAATGGAAAGAAAGGTAAAGAAGAGGAAGCAGTCAAGCCTACACCTGTGATTCCAGAGTACAAGCCTCACATTCTTTATCTGGTAAGGTTGAGACAAAATCAGACGGACGCTCAATATGGTAAGTTCTTAGAACTCTTGAAGCAATTACATATTAATATTCCTTTGGTAAATGCTCTTTTGCAGATGCCAAAGTATGCAAAATTTTTGAAAGAATTGCTGACTAAAAAGAGAAAGCTGGAGGAAGTATCCATGGTCCAATTATCGAAGGAGAGCTCAATGATTATCCAGAAACTACCATAAAAACTCAAGGACCTAGGGAGTTTTACTATCCCTTACTTGTTAGGTAGTTTACAAATTAATAGAGCTTTAGCAAACCTTAGGGCTAGTGTCAACATTATGCCCTATAAGGTTTTTAAGAAATTGGGTTTGGGAGAGCCAAAACCAACACATCTGAGTATTCAATTGGCAGACAAGTCCGTTATATACCCTAACGGTATCATTGAGGATGTGTTGGTCAAGGTTGATCACTTTATTTTTCTTGTGGATTTTATAGTGTTGGATATGGATGACAATTCTAAAAACTCACTCATTTTAGGTAGACCTTTCCTAACCACAACTAGGGCCATCATTGATGTCAATGATGGTAGATTGACATTTCGAATAGGTGAGGAATAGGTTGTCTTCCAAATTCCTGAAATATCTCATCATACACCCACACCCGATAATGTTTATATGATTGATGTTCTTCAAAAGAAATCTTTTGAGTGTGATGTTTTGTAGGAAATTGAGAAGGACAAAGTTCCTGCTATTAATGGGCCTTTGGTTCATGTTGAAGCTAAGAAAACAGAGGAGGCATATGCGGAAAGAAAAAAGAAGATGTTTAAGTTCAAACTAAGTAAGCAAATCAAAAGAAAATGGAAGTCTCTAGCAAATGTTCAGGTTTGGCTGTTGAACACTAAAGCTCTAAATTTTCTTCAGAAGCTAAAACCTAAATGTTGTGGACCTTTCGGGATTGAGAAATTCTTTGAACGTGAGTCAGGTGAGATACTTCAACCTAAAAAGGGTAAATTTCAAAATCATGCAAGAAAAATTAAACTTTTTGAGGTGGGGTGAGCAATCACCCTAAACGTCTAGCTAAGATAACGTTAAAGAAGCGCTAGGTGGGAGGCAACCCACCGTTTTAATTAAGCTTTATTTTTTATTTTTCTATTTTTTTTAAAAAGAGAAAAAAATCAGGTGACACGGCTGGAACCTTAGTCATGCCTTCAGTCGTGTGATAAGAATAATAAAGAATGTTTTGGCAATAGCATCACACGGCTGGAAGCTCAGCTGTGCCTTCAGCCATGTGATAAGGAAAATTCAATTTTTTCTGGTAGTAGCATCACACGGCTAGGAACACGGCTGAGTCTCCACCCATGTTATAAAGGAAATTAAACTTTCTTTTGACAGTAGCATCACACAGTTGAGATCACAGTTTTTTATATTCAATAAAACTAATGGACTTATACAACTAGAACAAAGTTATTTAATTCCAAGTCAATTCATGAAACAATTAAGAGGAAGTATTGATGTTGCCTGTGTTGGAATTAATGCAGAAATTTGTTCTTTTTTTTTGTTTTTTTTTATTTAAGCTAGACAAGTAATATTATTAGTCTTTGAATTATATGCACATTAAAGTCTTAGTTGTCCTAGTCTTTAGGAGTCCAGTTGCTGTAGTTGAGCAGATCATGGAGTCTTATTTTCTTGCTACTTTGTTATGTAATTACCTATTTAATGGTTCCATATTTCTAAATAATAGTGCAGATACGATTTCCATCTTCTATTCTCTATTTTTCTCTTCTTTCTACTCTAACAATTTGGTATCAAAGCCCACAATGATCCTAAGGGACTTGTGAGCAGAGTGAGCTCTACAAAAAAAATAAATAAAATAACCATGGGAACTGAAACCACTTTTTCAAATATAGCTCCTCCTCTTTTTGATGGCAACAATTATCAAGCTTGGATCATTAAAATTACAACTCATCTTGAAGCTTTAGATCTTTAAGAGGCAGTTGAAGAAGCTTATGAAATTACTCCATTACCTACAAATCCTACAGTAGCTCAAATGAAGAATCATAAAGAAAGAAAAACCATAAAGTCCAAAACAAAAGCTTGTTTTTTCTCTGCCATGTCAAGCACAATATTCACAAAAGTTATGAATTTAGCACCTGCAAAAGACATATGGGATTATCTCAAGAAGGAATATCAAGTTGATGCAACAACCAACAACATGAAGATGCTCAATCTTCTCAAGGAGTTCGAGATGCTAACAATAAAGAAGACCGATAATATCAAAGACTATTGTGATAAGTTGGTCAAAATAGTTAACAAGGTAAGGTTGCTCAGTAAGGATTTCTCTGATAAAAGAATTGTGCAAAAAATTCTCATAACTTCGCCTAAAAAATGTGAGTCTAAAATTTCTACTTTAGAAGAATCTAAAGATCTGTCAACTATAATCTTGACATAATTAATAAATGCCTTACAAGCACAAAAGCAAAGGACAGCTTTAAAGAGTAAGGAAGAAAATGTTGAAGGAGCATTCATAGCTAGATTGAAGGAGAAAGATTCATCAAGAGACTGGGGCATGAGGTAGAATAGATTTCCTCCATGCTCACATTGTAAGAAATCAACACACTTAGAAAAGTATTGTTAGTAAAGACCTGATATTAAATGCAGATCATATAAGCAAATGGGTCATATGGAGAAAGTTTGTTAGAACAAACAACAACAAATCTTGCAAGCACAGGTTGAAGATCATAAGCCTGAAGAAGATTTATTTTAATTAACTTTTTTGAAGAGAACGGCAAGTCTCAAAACTGTAATACTTTTTGGGATGGACCGGCAAGTCTCAAAACTGCAAAGCCTTTTTTTTTTTAAGAGACCGGCATTGTCTCAAACTACAATACCTCAGTCCGTTAACAAAATTTGAGTATTGTTTTTGTGTAAAAATTTTTGCATTAAAGGGGAATATGCTGGAATTAATGCAGAAATTTGTTCTATTTTTTGTTTTTTTTTATTTAAGTTAGATAAGTAATATTATTAGTCTTTGAGTTATATGCACGTTAAAGTCTTAGTTGTCCTAGTCTTTAAGAGTCCAGTTGTTGTAGTTGAGCAAATCATGGAGTCTTATTTTCTTGCTACTTTATTATGTAGTTGCCTATTTAATGGTTCCATATTTCTAAACAATGGTGCATATACGATTTCCATCTTCTATTCTCTATTTTTCTCTTCCTCTTACTCTAACAGCTTGTAACTATTTCTAAGAAGTTTACCTTTATTCTTTTGGGGAAAAAAGGAAGAAGAAAATATAAGGTTGTGGGTTATCTAAGTCCAAGAAACAAAGCTACTGCTATATGGAAGCCTAAAAATGTTATGCTAAAAATGTTGAAGTCCAATACTCCCATGTTAAAGAAGCCACTAGTTTAGAATTTACAACAAAATTACATTAAAACATATATGTCTAGTTTCGATTGAGAGATTTTTAAATTCACGAATTTAATGAAATTCATAAATTGTGAAATGCATAAATTTTAAGATTTTCATCGAGTGAATTGATTATAAAATTAATAAATTGATTGTTTAATTTTAGGGACAATTTTAGAATAAAAGTTATCACAATCCCTCATTCATTAAAAAAAAATGGTGGATTTTGAACTTTCTCACTTCCTAGGTGGGAAATTAAAACCTTAAAAAATAAAAAATTTTGGAGAATGAAGGATTTTTCAATTTTAACTATTTTTTTGGATTATCAAATATTATATTTAGTCTAAATCCATCAATTTTATAAAATCTCCCATTTGAAATATTTCATACCAAACAAGTTCATACAGTCTATGTATCCATTTCCCTTTGATTACTGAAAGCATGAGATCAAAATTATCCTGCTTTTGGGTTTGATTCTTCTTGGAGATTTGATAAATCCTAATAGCGACAATGGCCGAATCTCTCTAGTTTGCCGAATACGGACTTCAAAATACAAATACTAGAGAAACATCATCAAAATTTGAAGAATTTGTTTCAAGTTCTTGATCTCCTTAACAAGATCAAGACCCAAGACCAATACTAGCTTAAACATGGTTTTCTCTATTGAATATGTTAGTATTAAAGTTGGATACTTTTCCAAAACTAATAAGGAAAAAGTGGCCTACTTTAACAAGCTCAAAAGACCAGCTAGTTTTTTCTAACTGTCAAAGTCTATGTATAGAAAATTCAAGGCACCACAATAGAATATAATTTAATACAAGCAATTAAAAAAGATTATTCAATTCCTGAGTCCATTTCATGGAAATTTGCATAGAAAAATGCTACCTGCAACTATTTCTGAGAAGTTAACATGATTATAATTTTTTAACAGCTGTGTATGTTAAGACTTCAACATGTGGAGCCAAATGTTCCTGCCAATACTATTCTACAATTTTCTATTTAGAGTATAGTCACTTTTTTGTTTCCTTCTTTCAATTCTTTATTTGCATTTCCCTGAAACAAATTACCAACCCTTCTAAATCAATACCCTACAGATATATATATATATATATATATATATATATATATATATATATATATATATATATATATATATATATATATATATATATATATATATATATATATATATATATATATATATATATATATATATATATATATATATATATATATATATATATATATATATATATATATATATATATATATATATATATATATATATATATATATATATATATTCTTATTACTAATGAAGTGTGAGATAAAAGTTAACTTGCTTAGGTTTTTGGGAGACTGATTAATGCTTCAAGAGAATATGGTTGAGTCTATCCATATAGGTATTAAAGAACATCAAAGTGATAGTAAGAAGGCAGATCACATCGATCAAAAGGTTAAGACTTGAATCAAAACAACATGTTTCAAATATGATTATTAAAAATTATTATGATCTTACAAGATATTCATTTTTGGCCTTTGTAGATAGCAACCAACTATTCATCTTTTCAAATAGGTTACTAATTTTAAAGAATCTTCATCATCTCTAACTTCATCGTAGCGCTCCCATCAGATATTTTTGATCAGCTATCTTCAGCAAATAAGCCTCAATATGCACTGCTTATTGATGTGGGTCAAATTTAATACCCTAGTCTCTAAGACTAAGTATAGAGTGAGTAGGGTGTCGAACTCTAGGGAATTTGGAGCAATTTTATATTAACCAAGTAATTACTAAGATGGATAGGCAGACAACAAACAAAAGATATTAATTTATTCTATCTAATCTAAAATACTAAAGTTTTATTATTACTTTAATTAATAACAACAATAATGAATAATAGAATTACAATTCAGAATTAATTTTGAACTATAAAAGTTAACAACATATAAACACATGCAATGATTGGAGAATATGACCATCAATCCTTAAAAGCAACTCTCGTTATCAATTAAGAGTATTTTCATTTAGAGTCTATAAGCACTCTCATGACATTGTAGAGATAAACAAAAACCATTAAGTTCCATGCCAATTCTTTAACCCCTCAAAGTGGATTTCTTATTTCCAGGTACTTTCCTATCCTTTAAGTAATTTCAATTGCATTTCTACCAAATTATCCCAACTCTTGCTGTGAATAAATTGATTAACAAGTTACATATGGTGATCAAGCATACATAACATAATTAAGCACTCAATTGAAACTAAAGCATTCATGCATATTAAGAATGTTGTTCACAAAATTAATTCATCATTGCAATTCTAACAACCTATTAGACTAAGTACATGGTAAAATATGATATAGAAATAATGCAAGCATTCATTATTAAATAGTAAAATAAAGATAGAAGAAAGGAAGAAAGATTGATGAATGAAGACTCCTTTATTCTTCGGGAAATGACTTGCACAATTCTTGAACTTGAAGTGCCTTTTGGAAGGACAGTTGATACAAACCAAGTACTTAATTCTAATAAGGTGTTTACAAGGATTTTAAGTAAGTTTTTCCTATCTAATACAATAGTATCTCTCCTAAAATAAAGCCAAATCCAAGTATTTATAAGCCCCAAGGTGTCTCAAGAAGTGCCCCTTGGAAAAAGGTGTCAAAAATGAAAGGGTGCCTTGAAAGGGTGTAGTAACCACCCTGTCACGAGTCGGCACCAACTATACCGACTGGTGACATTCCCTCACTGTCACAAGTAAGCACAGTTGGTGCCAACTAGTGATAGCCTTGAAATCATTTCTTTGGCTTGTCTTTGCTCCTAAACTTGGCACTTGGTTCCATTTTGGTTCTTGGCTTCCATTTTCAATCAAAATCATCTTCTTACACCTATATTATCCTATAACACTCAAACAAAATATCAAACACACATTAGCATAGAAAATTAACACAAAACATGCATGCATTTAAACAAAATTAGTAAAGATATTATTAGTTTGGTTATGCCATTTTGCACCATATCACTTATCATGTTAATGTCTTTTCACAGTCTTGATCATTTCTATCACTGATCTTTTTAAAAAGGTCGAAACGAAAGAGCTACTTGGATGAAGAGGGGGTTGATTCCTTGGTTTTATTAACCCATATCCAAATTCCAAGCCTTTGGAACATTTTCTGACATAATTGGATAAGTTTTTGTGCATTTTTTAAAATTCTTTTTTGCTACAATAGCATATACCTTTTGTTTAAACATGTTGATAATCTTATCAAAGTCTCAGTTTGGCCAATAATCTTTGCCTTTGATCTATTGCATTCTAGACTTTTAGGACATTTTCAACAAAGAAAGACAAACCCACTTGTAAGGAGATTGATAGAGTAGAGGATTTTAAACTAGCAGAGCTTGTCACTGCTACAAATAATTTTTCACTTCAAACCATGATTGGTGTAGGTACCTTGGTCCTCTTTATAGTGGGAAATTATCATATGATCATCAAGTGGCGATCAAGAAAGATGACATAGCTCAACAAAGGAAGAAGTTTGAAAAGGAAAAAAATGATTTAGAATCTGAATTGACTTTCTTGCAAAATCTCTTCGTATAGATGTTAATGAAGATGATAATGACAATAAGAAGGCACATAATAGGATAGGTTGCTTCAATCAAGAGGTTTAACTCTAGAAGTACAACATGTTTTTGGATTAGATTATTGAAAGCATAATCTTGCAGAACATTCATTTGGCCAGTAGCAACTATTAACTATTTCTTTTTTCAGACAGGTTAGTACTCTGGAATGCATAGTCCTCGTCACAAACTTCATTTTAAAGCTACCATCAGTAGTTTTTGACTAGCTATCCTCTATGCATGATCACTATTATGCATTACTTAGCATGTCAATTTCATTCATAGTCTTGATCCTTTCAATTATTGATCTTGCTTACAAGGGTAAAAAAGAAAGAATTACTTAGATGAAAAGAGGGCTAGTACCTTGGTTTCATTACCCATATCTAAATTCCAAACCTTTTGAAAATTTTGTTGACATTATTGGATTAGTTTGTGCCTTTTTTCAATTCATTTATACAACAATAGCATATTGTCACGGAGTTAGCTTTTTGCCTTGACTAACCCGCGCGGCACTTAGATCTTTACTTGCCAAAAGATGCTAAGTAAGCCTAAGAGAGTTGTGCTAGAATCAAAGGAACACAAGGAGGTTCAAAGGGAGTAAGTATATTGCACTACAAAGTGTGTGTATACAAGAAATTTGAGAGTACAAGGTTTCCAATGTGCTTGTTTGTTAACTTAACCCATTCATTTCCGCTGCCAATTGCCTAAGTAAATAGGCTAATTGAGGGAAGGCTGACTAGCAAGCTTTAAGGGGAAGCAACGCTAGTGCCGCACGGGTGTGTGAGAGTTTGGGTGAAAAACACCGACCTCGTGACAAGTGGTATCAGAGCTACATTCACTCTAACATTGGGCAATTTGCTTAAGCACAAGGGACAATGTCAGGCAGTGGCGAGCAAGTAAGCGGAACAGCGGGCCAAGTTGGTGGAAGGTTGACAAGGGAGAAATCTAGGGACAGACATGCCACGTAGGAGAGTAGGCTGGCCAGGTTGGAGGCCTCCATGTCCAACTTGACGGGCAAGTGTGAGGACATGGACCAGCGCATCAACGAGCTCCAGTCCAAGGTGGACGAGTCCAAGGGGGATGTTGAGGAGCTGCGTGGGGAGATGCAAGGAGCCCTCAATGCAGTGGTGGAGGATTTGTCCAAGAAGGATTCTGCCCTTGAGGCTGCATTCAAGGCCCTCTGTGTGACGTTTGAGAATGTTGACAAGGAGCTTGAGTTGGTCAAGCGAGCCTTGGTAAGTCATGGCTCAAACTCCTCTTCATTCTTAATTGCTCCCAAAATAGACGTCCCTAAGCCCGAAGCATACAGCGGGACAAAGAATGCTAGAGAGATAGAGATAGAAACATAGAGAGATATAGGGAGAAACACTTAAGCTAGAATCCTTCCAACTAGTTTAGGCCACTTCCTTATATACTTAAACATACCTTTGTAATTCATTTGCCTATTCAATAAAGGTATTCTTTCTAGCTTTCCAACGTGCTTGTTTGTTAACTTAACCCATTCATTTCCGCTGCCAATTGCCTAAGTAAATAGGCTAATTGAGGGAAGGCTGACTAGCAAGCTTTAAGGGGAAGCAACGCTAGTGCCGCACGGGTGTGTGAGAGTTTGGGTGAAAAACACCGACCTCGTGACAATATGCTTTTTTTCTAGACATGCTGATAATCCTATAAAAGTGTCTATTTGGCCTATAATATTTGCCTGTGGTCTATTATTTTCTAGAATTTTAGGAAATTCTCCAAAAACTAATCTAACCCTACTTGTAAGGAGATTGAATAGAGCAGAGGAATTTACTCTGGCTAAGCTTGCTTATGCTACCAATAATTTCTCACTAAAGGAGCAATATTGGTTCAGGACACTTATGATGTAGTTTATAAAGGCAAACTATCAAATGATCATAAAGTGGTAGTAAAAAGAGGGGACAGTGGTGAACATAGAATGAAGTTTAAGTATGATGAAAGAGCTTTTGAATCTGAATTGATGATCTTATTAAGGATTCACCACGAACATTTGGTTAGGCTTTATGGGTATTGTGTAGATGGTAATGAGAGGATTTTAGTTTTTGAATACATAAAGCATAGATCTCTACAAGACCGCTAACACGACAAGAACAATATTCAAAAGAATAGGGTCATGATCAATTCTTAGAAAATGAGGATCAAAATTGCATTAGAAACTACTAGAGGAATTGAATGTCTTCACAACTATGCAGTCCCACCGATAATTCAGAGAGATCTCAAGTCTTATAATGTCTTGCTAGACTTGACATTAGACAGTAGTTTCACACTTTGGATTTTCATTACTAGGTCCTGAATCTGAATGCAGTTACATTTCTACATGTATTCCCTTTCCTTTGGTAGTTTTTCTAGAACTTTTGACCTAAAAAACCTATATTGAAGGATAATGATAGTGGAGGTTCACCAATAAGTATAGTGGATTTTGCTAAGCCTAAAGTATTAGCCAATGAATGGTTAAGGTTTTGGACAATAGGAGGGTCCACCAGAGCACGCTAATAAAGTAAACGCAGTGGAAATTGGTGGCACATACAGCAGCTATTTCTTAGAAGTTTACCTAGCTATGATTTTTTATAGGGAAAAGAAAACTTGCATATGGTAAGTCTATGCTGTGTGTGGACTAGATGTTAATATTTACAGCATAGTCATATTTTTGTTTCCTTTTCGATACCCTGGGGAGGTAATGCCAATTCCAATCCTTTTCACTCTAATTTAAATTTTTATATGTATTCTTATCATCAATCGAGTGTAAGCTAAAAATTAACCTGCTTTTGTGTCTTTGGCAGTGATTAATACTTTGAGAGAATATGGCTCAATCTATCCACATAAATGTTAAAGAACATTAAAGCGATAGTAAGAAGACAAATCAATCGATCAAAAGGTTAGGACTTGAATTAAATCAGCATATGTGATCATTGAAAATTATGATCTTACAAGATATTCATTTTTGGCTTTATAGATAGCAACTAGTTAAATATTCATCTATAAACAGGTTACAATCTTTGAAAGAATCTTTGTCATCTCCAACTTCATCTTAAAGCTTCCATCAGCTATTTTTTATCGACTATCTTCAGCAAATAAGAGTACGTTTGGTAAGTCATAATGTAATATAATATAATCAAATACATTTTTAGTATAAACATTATAGTAAAAGTGCATTTAATTATATTATATTATATATCATTACAGCTTGCCAAAGAAGTCAAAGGTTTGTTAAAGGTAAGTAAAGAAAATAGAAAGAATAGGACTTCCCTCTTATTATTGTTCATTAATAAGTCTAAACATACTCCAGCAACTAACACCATGCTTTGGAGAAGTAAAATCCTAAAATTAAGCAAAATTAGTCATTTACAACTACTACACACCAGCTGAAGTAAAAGAACCATTCCTAGAGAAAAATTGACTGAATTTAAGGAAAATAAAATGACTACATAACTAAACAAGCTATGAGGTACCCTGAGAAAAATCTCATCGCTTAACACTCCTCCTTGAGATTTTCCTTATAGATTTTAAGCTTGCTTCTCAAAACTTTAAATCTTTCCTTAGATAAAGCCTTTGTTAAAATGTATGCAAGTTGTTCTTCTGAACTTCAATGAACCAGTTTAATGTCTTGATTCCTCTCAGCTTCTCTAATGGAGTGAAACTTGACTTTTGTATGCTTAGTTCTTCCATGTTGGATTGGATTTCCAGCAATAGCAATTGCAGGCCTATTATCACACTTCCAAAATAGTAGTTTCATTCTACTTTAGACCCATATTCATAAGAATTTTTCTAAGCCATATAGCTTGATTTGCTACTGCTGCACATGCTACATACTTTATTCAGCAGTTGATTAAGCTACAATTTTTTGCTTCTTTGAGTTCCATGAAAATGGATATGAGTCAAATGAAAATAGATATCCAGATATAATCTTTAAATCATCTAAACTACTTGCCCTCTCACTATCTATATAGCTTTTTAATTTAATTTCAGACTTATTAGGATACCAAGCTCTAAGATCAATAGTCCCTTTGATATACTTCCTAGCAGACAAATGGGACTCATGTGGAGAATGTATATACTTGGATAGCACACTAGAAGCAAACACAATATTATGTCTGAAGGCACTCAAGTATAACAGATTTCCTACCAAACTTTAGAAATTTCTAGCATCTACTTTCTTACTTCCATCATCCCTCATTAGCTTCTCATTTGGAGTTAGTGGAGTTATTGTAGCTTTGCAATCTTTCATATGAAACTTCTTCAAGATGTTAATAGCATACTTTCTTTGGAAAATGAAAATTCCTTTGAAGCATTAAAGGATTTCCACTCCTAGAAAGTAAATTATTAATTCCAACTTTAACATTTCAAATTCTTTCTCCATTTAGCCTTGAATTGTTTAAAAATAGAAGTATTATTCCTAGTAACAAATAAATCACCAACATAGAGGGGCACTATAAATTACTTTCCATCTTTATATGATTTCACATACAAAGTCACTTCATTTTCACTTCTAATAAAGCCTTGTTGCTGCAGACGTCTATCAATTTTGTTGTAACAAGCTCTAGGTGCCTGTTTATGGCCATAAAGAACTTTTATGAGCTTATAAATTTTTTCTTCTTCACTTGGAATAACAAATCCCTTGGGCTGATGCACATAAATCTCCCACTAAAATAGACCATTTAGAAAGGCAGATTTAACATCTAAGTGATAAACTTGCCACCCACCAACTAGCTGAAATCACTAACAAGAGCCTTGTAGTGTCATATCTAGCAATTGGAGCAAAAGTATCTCTATAATTAATGCCAAAAGGTGTGAGGCCTCACCTGAGCACAGGTCCGATCCACTAAAGGGAATCGAAATGCTCATTTAGGAAAGAACTCATGAGGAAGTCCTCAGGCTTATCTTTGATAAGTTTGAAAATTATTTCTTTAGAAGTCGCCACCTTAATTCATTTTTATTTGGGAAAATATAAGGAAAAAACCCATTTGACTCCAATTATAACCCAAAAGAAAAAAGATCACTAGCCTCGAAACCAAAGAGGATTCGGGGACTAGGTTTTTGATTTATTTTAACAAAATAAGTTTAGCCAATTAATATAAAAGTGGCTTAAAATATATTTCATGAACAAACTAAGATGCATGAACAATTTATAATATGCATGATCATTGATTCCACATATCTAATAATGAATACAAGTAATAGTCCAGAAGAAAGTTAACATTACACATAAAATCCCAAACATAGGGGATACCTTCTTTAGCCCTCATGGGTTCTAAGGAAGTCACACATTCCCCAAACTAACCCTAATAATAAAGCAAAGAAACAAACACAAAAGTAAGTGAAGAAGGTGATAGGGGGATAGTTGATTAATTTTAATTGGATTCGATGCCTAAACTAAGCATGCCTATGTATCCCTTTGAATGGGAATCAGAACCCACGCAGTTCTCCCTTCTTGCGAAGGAATTAGTTTAGCTTAGCCACTTTATCATGTTTTGATTGATTGATTAAAAGAGGGTTGAGTTAATGAATTAATTTAATTGATCACCGAATTGATTAGCTAACAACCTAGATGGATCAATTTAATTAACTAACTAAAAGAGACAATGAAATTAAGGGAAAGGAAGCTTACCTCAGATGGCGGATGGCAGCTGGCTTTAGACGGCAGGCAGCAGCTAGCTTTGAATGGTGGGCGGCAGCTAGCTTTGGATGGTAGGTGGCGGCTAGCTTTGGTGGGCGGCAGCTAGCCTTGGATGGCAAGCAGCGGCTCAGATGGCAAGCGACTGCTGGCTTTAGATGGTAGGTGGTGGCTAGCTTCAGATGGTAGGCAATGGCTAGCTTCGAATGGGCAGAAATAACCTCGGACGGTGGGTGGCGGACAGCCTCAGATGGCAGGCAGCAGCTAGCCTTAGGAGGCGGACACGAGCCTTAGGCAAGAGACTTGCCTCGAATAGGCAGGCGGAAAACCTTAAACTAGTCAGGTAGGAATCAAGGAGAAACCCCCTAACTCGCTTTGTGAAGCAAGGAGCAAATGCAAAGCATTTTGCTTGAAGTTATTGCTTTTCAAACTCTAGGAATTGGTGTTTTGAAGTGTGGGGAGGCCCTCTATATATAAAAGGAGGCTTGAAGCATAGAAAACACAAAATTCCAATGTGGAATTGCAAAAATTGAATTTTCACTGGAGTTGCCGCAAAGGCCTTTATAGCACCATAAAGCTCTTTACGACAATGCCGCAGACTTTACAGTTCTGCAAAGGGCTTTGTGGCAATGCCGCAGAGCTCTGCGGCAATGAGCCCCGCTTTCGCCCATTTTTGCCCGTTCTTACTCATTTCTCATCCGTTTTTCATGATTCCAGTTGCGTTGTACTCACTACTCAGTCTCGGATGATCTAAAAGGTTTAAATGCCAAAAATAAATATTTTGATTTTTTCCATTTTGAGAGTTTTCGACTTCTGAAAGTTTGTTTACCAAACCCAAGTACTTCTAAGGTTTAAATGCATACTGGAAGGTGCAAAATTAAGAGTTTACAAAAGGTTAAGAATAACCCTTCATAACCAAACTAGCTTTGTTTTTCAATATACTTCCATCGCAACTTAGTTTAGTTCTAAAAATCCATTTCACTCCCAGAGCAGCCTTTCCCTTAAGGTTTGTGGTGAGTTCCCAAGTCTGATTCTTCTCAAACATCGCTAACTCATCTCACATAGCTTCTTACCATTCCTGATGCTTAGCTACTTCTTTATAAAATATAGGTTCAATGAATGCAACATCACAAGCATAAATGTCTGCAAGTGACTTGGTTTTTAGAATTGGTGAATCTAGACTTAAGTCTTCATTAGAATATTCCTTAAAGTGTGAGAGAGAATTGCTAGAATTGGAAATGGTTTCTAAAGTAACATCTTTAACATCTTTCTCAATAGATTCCTTTTCTTAATTCCAAAAAGAACATTCATCAAATTTCAAATCTCTACACACCAAAAGTTTATTGGATTTTAAATTATAAACTTTGTACCCCCCCTTAGAATTTGCAGCATATCCTAAGAAAATACACAACTCAACTTTTTCATCCAACTTTGGTCTCTTAATTGATCAACATGAACATAACACATGAAGCCAAACATTTTAAGATGCTTTATTATAGGTTTAATACCATACCAAGCTTTAATGGGTGTTTTGTCTTAAAGAGACTTTGTTGGCAGCCTATTTAGGAGACAAACAACAATAAACATAGCCTCTACCTAGAATTCTTTTGGTAAATGCTTCACAAACAACATGCATCTAGCCATTTCAACCACGATTCTATTTTTCCTCTCAGACACACCATTTTGTTATGGTGTATAACTCATAGTTAATTAGTGTTTGATTTCATCATTTGCATGTAGCTTCTCAAATTCTTCAGAAGTGTATTCTTTCCCATTATCAATTCTAACTTTTCTATCATCCTACCACTCTTAAGCTCAACCGGTGCCTTAAATTTCTTAAACACTTAAACCACTTTAGCTTTATTATTGAGAAAGCATACCTAACACATTCTAGTACATTTATCAATGAAGAGAAAAAAATAGACATTTTTGCTAAGAGAGGAAACACTTATAGGACCACAAGCATCATTATGAATTAAATCAAATTTTCCCTTAGCTTTATCAGCTTGTTTAACAGGAAATGAACTTATATGCAATTTTCCATATTGACAAGGACACATTCTAGTACAATTATCAATGAAGAGAAAAAAATAGACATTCTTGCTAAGAGAGGAAACACTCATAGGACCACAAGCATAATTATGAATTAAATCAAATTTTCCCTTAACATTATTAGCTTGTTTAACAGGAAATAAACTTATATGCAATTTTCCATATTGACAAGGAGCACAAACATCATCATTAAGATAAATAGTGGGTACATCTCTCACAAGATTTCTAGTGTTCAATTGTTTCAATGAAATGAGACTTACATGCCTAAATCTCCTATGCTAAAACTATGTATCATCAGTTTTCATATAGAAAGATTGATGAGAATCATCAACCAAATTGAGTGGGAAACTATTATCTTTCATTTTTATAATGGCAGCTACTAAATCATAAGGATCAATATTTGTGCAGTTCATATCTTTGAAGATAATAGCATACCTTTTACGAAGTAGCTAAGAAACATTTAAGAGATTTTGATCAATTTCTATAATAAGAAGAACATCTTCAATAGTCTTAGAACTATGTTCGAACTTGAAGACCCCTTCCCTTTAGCTGGAATTCTCCTTCCATCAGCGGGCTCAACTTTAGTTTTAAAGGACTTATCAAGATAGTTGAATGAGCTTTCTTCTACCACCATATGACTTCTATACCCACTATCTACAAACCAAATATCACTACTAGTGGCAGAAAAGGATTGAGATGCTATAAAAAGCTTATGCTTCTTCTTGGTTCTCAATAAAGTTAGCTTGGTGGGTGGTCTATTACTGAAATTGATGTGTCTTTTTTCTTTAATATTTTTCTGTTAGGATCGATCTAAAATTTATTTGAAATAACAAATATGGAATGATAAATAAAAGAAAATAGAAAAGATACAAATTTACATGGTTTGTTGTAAGCTTACGTCTATGGGCAAAGGGAAGCAAAACCCACCAAGAGAGATACAAAATTAGAATGGAGAGTAATACTCAACCCTTGAACCCAAATATATCTAATATGTTGATCACTCTAAAAAATAAGATTGGAATTACAATACCTTAATTTACAAAGGCGGGCTCTCAAATGCTCTATCTTATGCTACTGCAATGTGTTTTATATATATATATATATATATATATATATATATATATATATATATATATATATATATATATATATATATATATATATATATATATATATATATATATATATATATATAGATAGATATATATGTATATATATATATATATATATATATATATATATATATATATATATATATATGTATATATATATATATATATGTATATATATATATATATGTATATCTATATATATGTATATCTATATATATATATATATATATATCTATATATATATATATATATATATATATATATAGATATGTATATATATATATATATATATATATATATATATATATATATATATATATATATATATATATATAGATATACATATATATATATAGATATACATATATATATATAGATATACATATATATATATATATATATATATATATATATATATATATATATATATATATATATATATATATATATATATATATATATATATATATATATATATGTATATCTATATATATATATATATATATATATATCTATATATATATATATATATATATATATATATATATATATATATATATATAGATATACATATATATATATATAGATATACATATATATATATATAGATATACATATATATATATATAGATATACATATATATATATATATATATATATATATACATATATATATATATATATATATATATATATATATATATATATATATATATATACATATATATATATATATATATATATATATATATATATATATATATATCTATATATATATACATATATGTATATCTATATATATATATATATATATATATATATATATATATATATATATATATATATATATATATATATATATATATATATATATATATATATATATATATATATATATATATTCACATGGTTTGTTGTAAGCTTACGTCCACGGGTAAAGGGAAACAAAACCCACCAAGAGAGATACAAAATTAGAATGGAGAGTAATACTCAACCATTGAACCCAAATACATCTAATATGTTGATCACTCTCAAAAATAAGATTGGAATTACAACACCTTAATTTACAAAGGTGGGCTCTCAAATGTTTTATCTTATGCTATTGCAATGTGTGTGTATGTGTGTGTGTGTGTGTGTGTGTGTGTGTGTAGAGAGAGAGTGTGTGTGTTAAAGTATGCCATTTTTCCAAATCCAAAAAGAAAAAAGTAGTTTAGCTCCAATCAACAAAATAGAGTTAATTTATGAATAGGAATTCAAGGCATCAATAATAATTCTCTACCTTGACTTGAATTTTCTTAACCTCACTACACAAAATTAGTAGACATTTCTCCACCCTCTCCATTACGCCCCCAAGGTCTTGTCTTAAAGATGACAAATACAAACCAAGTCCAAGCAATGCTTGAACTTGCTCACGGAAAGAAATTTAGGTGGTGTTTGGTAAACTGAAAATTGAATTTATATGGTGTTCGACAAAACTAGAAATTATGTGATGAATTTTAATTATTGAATAAGATAAGTGATATAAATTATATAAATACTTTTTATAATTTAGAAACTTAATAACTTATTGTATTTAGTCAAAATAGTTAAAAATTTTGATTTACTATTTTAAGTGATTTTTAACTTAAAATAGTAATTCAAATTTTTATTTTAAGTGATGAATGGTGTTATCAAACACCATCTTAGTTATCATATTTGTTGGATTATCTGTAGTACCAATCTTCTTCACAATAATAATCTTTGAGAAATAATTTTACGAACAAAATAGTACCTCACATCAATGTGCTTCATCCTTTCATGAAACATTCGATCTTCTGTTAAGTGAATAGCATTTTGATTATCATAACAGATGGCAGTCAACCTATTAATATGAATTAAGCTTACCAACCAAACCTCTTAGCCAAATAAGTTCCTTTATAGTCTTAGCTACCATAATATACTCTACTTTTGTAGTAGATAATGCAATTGTAGATAGTAAAAAAGCTTTCAAACTAATAGCACTACTACCAAAAGCAAACACATAACCAATAATGGATCTCCTCCTATCAAGATCTCCTGCATAATTTGAATCAACATAACCAACCACATTATCTTTATTATGTCCAAATTCCAAACAATAATTAGTAGTGCCACACAAGTATCTCAAAATCTATTTCACTTCTTACTAATGCTCTTTACCATAATTAGACATATATCTACTAACAATATTAACTGAATGTGAAATGTTAGGATGAGTACAAACCATAGTATACATTGTTTGCCCTTATGCACCAAGAAAAGGGGTTGAATTGGTGGGAAATTAAAACTTATATAGAAAGAGATAGGGAAAAAGAATGAACACAAACAATTTTATAATGGTTTAGGTATTAACGAACCCTATGTCCACTCCCCAATCTCTATTGGGTATTCTACTACTAGATGATGCTTACAAGGAGTTTCAAGCTCACTCTAAACTTACAATGTGTTTTCAATGGCTCACACACAACCCTTACAAGTGTTTCCCTTAGGTTCACACTTAAACTTATACAAGAGTTTTCTAATGGCTCACTCTCAACCCAACAATATGTGTTTTCAAGGCTAACACTCAACCCTTTGAGCTATCAATGCTCTTACAACAACCAAATGATAAGAATTGAGAAGTATAGGCTTTGAGAATTAAAATTACAAGAGTTTAGCTTAAATGAAAGTTGTTGGATCATAGTGAGGGTCTTTGGAGGGGGGATTTATAGCTTCTTTCCTCCAAATTCTCATTACAAAGAGATACCAAGAAGGATTCTCACAACAGCCACAATATCTTGCATTAAATGCACTGTCAGAGCTGGGTCGTAATCCCTAAACTTTTTTCACGGTCACGACTCTATTTTCGCAGTCGTAACTTGAATTCCGCAGTCACAATCTTTATAATCCACAACGGCTAGATAACACATGGCACCTTCTCGTTGGTTCTTCAACTATCCATTATAGTCTTGGACTTTAGTATGAATATCACAATTGCGACTACCAATTTGCAGTCGTAAATCCAGGATCGCGCCCTTGGTCGTGGTACGACTGAGATCGCGGTCGCGATTAAGTTCGCAATTCGCTCTGAGTGAAATTGATCAAATTGGCGTCTTAAGTTTCTTAGTGGCAATTACATAGTCGCGGTCGCAATTTCATGGTCGCAGTCACGATTTCATGGTCTTGGTCGCGACTCAGAAGCAATCCAATATACTTTGAAAGATTTTAATTTCCTTTCAATTTCAATCAATAAATATGATATATTCTGCAAAACAGACATTTAAACAAATATTAGATAGCTTTCAATTTGATTGACAAGATCAAAATAGAGATTGACTAAGTATTGAAATAACTTAGGTCAACATACATGATACTGCCAACTGCACTTGAATAAGGAACATGTGACATGTACTCAATATCTTTTTTCAAATTGTGATTATAAAGCGGTAAAAACTTTGAAATGAGCAGTAAGTGGAGTACTTATAGGTTTGGCATTTTTCATGCTAAAATGCTCCAAAACCTTCTCAATGAAACTTTTCTAAATTAGATACAGTTTACCTTTAGTTCTATTTCTCTAAATCTCCATCACCAAAATTTTCTTTATAGCTCCCAAAAATTTCATCTCAAATTCACTACTCAACTCTGCTTTTAATCTATTGATCTTAAAAATAGACAGTAATAAGTATATCATCAACATAAAATAGCAAATAAATAAATGAGTCATCAAGTTTTTTAAAATACACACATCTAACATATTGGCTCCTCGAATAGCCATGCTCAACCATAAAAGAATAAAACAACCTACACCACTATCTTGAAGACTATTTCAAACTGTACAATGATTTTTTTAACAAGCAAATATGGTCTTCTTTATCTTCATTCTCAAAACCTTAAGTTATGATATATAAATTTTCTCCTCAGACTCACCATTCAAGAAGACATTTTTAACATCTAGTTATTCTAGTTCTAAGTCATGCATAGCAACTAAAGCAAACAAGACACAAATAGAGTTATGTTTAACAATAGGTGAGAAAATCTCATTGAAGTGAATTAAACCTAACTATAACCCTTTGCAACTAACCGTGCCTTGTATCTAGCATCTTCAACACCCAAAATGCCTTATTTCTTCTTAAAGACCTATGTTCAACCAACAATCTTCTTATCTTTAGGTAGTTTCACTAATTTCTAAGTTCTACTTTAATAAAGAGGCTTCACCTCTTCTTACATAACAATTAACCAGTTGGTTGAATTATCACAAGAAACAGCTTTTTAATATGTGAAAGATTCACCAATATCATCAATTTCTTGTGCCACAGCTAATGCATATGAACATAATCTATATCAACTAATCTCTAAGGCATTTCTCTCTCTCCTTAGCCTATGTGTAGCAATGGAATACTCATCTTATGGTTATTCTTTTTGTCTCAATAGGAGTAGGCAATTAAAATAGGTACTATAAAACATCATGCTCTAAAGGTAAATTCTCCACTTTAATTTCTGCAAGCTTAACTAAGTTTTTTTTACCTATGTCAGAAGAGATAGGAAACTCCTTTCTTGGATGAAGTATAACAAACTCATCAAATTCAACATCTCTACTAATTATAGTTTAAGTGTTTTAGGATCAAAATACCTGACCTTATATCCCTTTACAATAAGAAGATAATAAAAAAAAAAATCCCTTTTGAGATCAAGGCTTCAATTCACCATTATTAATATGAATATAAATTGGACAATCAAATATCCTTATATCATAATAATCAGTAAGCTTACCATATTATAATTCTTATGTAGTCTTATGATTAATAAATATGGATGGAGAATGATTCACGAAGTAATAAACTGTAGAAGCTATCTTTGTCTAAAAATCTTTGGATAGACTTGAATTGGATAACATGTAGCGGACTTTCTCAAATAGAGTTTTGTTTATGCACTTGGCTATACTATTTTGCTATAAGGTCCCTCTAATTATTAAATTTGTAACAATATCTTCATCTTTGCATGATTTATTGAATTTACTATCACAAAACTCTAACTCATTATTAGTGTGAAGGCATTTAATTTTCTTGTTTGTTTGATTTTCTACCAAAGCCTTTCACTGCTTAAAAGTGGTAAAAACTTCATCTTGTGTCTCAGAAAAGAAACTCATATCTTTCCTAGAGTAGTTATCAATGAAGGTAAGTATGTACCGAGCACCACCTTTCAAATGAGCACAAGTAGGCCCCTAAAGGTCTAAATGAACATAATATAAAGCACCTTTAGTCTTGTAGTATTGAAACTGACTCTCTTCTATTTGCCAAAAATACAATGCTCACAAAACTCTAATTTCATTTTGCTTTGTTTGCATAAAAAATCCCTTTAGCTCAAAATATCTAAACCTCTCTAACTCATGTGTCCTAGCCTCATATGCCATAATTTAATGACATCATAATATGACATAAAAGATGAAGAGATAGTAGCTATTCTTCATCACAACAAGATCACTTTTCAAAACATTCAAAACTCCACCTCCACCAATAAATTCATGATTAGAAATTTCTAATACACTCAAAGAAATAAAATTTTTCTTCAAGTCAGAATATGCCGCACTTCAGTCAATGTCTCACAACACCATCATGCATTCTAATTTTAGTAATGTCAATTCTAGCAATCTCTCAAGGATAGTCATTAGCCATTATAACAACTTTACTATGAACATGTTCATAGATAGAAAACCAATCTTTATTGTGATATATGTAAAATGTGCAATTAGAATCTAAAATCAACCTGGTAGATTTGGAATCATTTCTAGCTACAGAGAGAACATCTCATTCAAACTCTTCTTTTATAACACTGGCTTCAGCAAATTTCTCATTATTCTTTTTCTAATCATTGTCTTTATTTTCTTGCTTATTTTATAATTTGAAACATTCAATTTAATGTGCCCTTTTTTCTTACAATAATTTTAAGTCATATTCTTGTGCTTGGATTTAAGTCTGGATTTGGGTTTTTTGCTATTGGCAAAATCTTTATTGGTAAACCTCCCTCTAATGATCAAGTTTCTGCAGAACCATCATTATTTTATGTAAATTCTTTATCCATAAGCTCTTTTAAAAACAAAGCTAACTTAATATCCTCTATAGTAAGCGTAAGCCTACTGAAAATCATAGTATCTTTGAAGTGCATATATGATGAAGGTAAAGAGTGAAGCAACATATGAGCTTTATCTTCTTCATCATACTTGATATCTACATTTTCTAGATCAATCATAGTAGAAAAGAATTCACCAATATTTGATTTTAGACGTGTACCTTAGGTTGTATTAATTGTGTGCAACTGATGTCTCGCCATAAATTTTGTTATAAGGGTTTTGATCATGTGTAATGATTCAAGTTTGGATTACAAATCTTTTGCAGTCTTTTTAATGAAAATCTCACTCAGAACCTTATTTGACAAGCATAAGTTAATGGTTCCTAGAGCTTTCTCATCTGATTGTTGCTTTTTCTCTTTAGTCATTATAGCAAGCATCTTGGCCTTCCCTAATAGAGATTTTTATAACCCATTTTGTGTCAGAATTGCAAGTATCTTGACTTACCACAAAGCAAACTGACATCATGATCATACTTCACAATATCAAACCTTGTCATAGTTTTAACGAAGCCCAAATAAATTTTAACTGGGTGCGAGTCCTTGCCCGAACACCCCTCCCTTACTTGATGGAAATTTTTCCTTAAGGAAAGGTGAGCGATTTTTAAGGATATTATGGAACGAACTTCGGTGCTCATAATTGTAGTAGCTATCGCTTAGAAAATTGATTCATAGTTTTGAAAAAAAAAAAAAGATTTCGGGAGTTGCCACCTTAATTTATTTTCTAAAATGGAAAAAATTAAGGAAAAACCCATTCATGACTCCAATTCATTAATTTTATTTAATTTACCCAAGGATAAAGCATCGAACCATGTTGAGCTTGGGAACTAGATTTTTAGTTAAATAATCATGATTTGGCTCTTAAATTTAATTTGACTTAAAAATTAGTTTCATGAATTGCGATTATAAGATAATAATTGAAATGCATGAGGATGGCATAGTTATGAGAGAATTTAAGAAATAAAGCAAATAAACATCCATAAGCCAAGAAAAGTGTTCCCTATAGTCCTTATGGATTCTAAAAAAATCACAGAATCTCTCCTTGACTCCAAAGTAATCAAATAAATAATTACTCAAATTTACAAAAAGTATGGATAATTACAATTAAATGGAAAATGAAATTAATTTGGAATCGGATTTGAGGTTTAGATTTAAATTTCAAATGTACCTATGTACCCTAATGAATGGGGATCAAAATCTACATAATTCGTTTTATGATTAAGTGGGGGGGTTTAGAGGGTTAATAGGATTGATTGATTTGATTTTGGTAGGCAAAGAGTTTTACCAGACCAAAGTTCTATTTTATTTAGGCTGGGTGATTGAATTGATTAGGAGATTAATTAATTAATTAATGATTATTTGGACGAGGTGATTGGATTGATTGAAAATTAATTAATTATCAATTAACTAATTAATATGATGAAATTGATGGATGGATTAATTAATTAAAATGATTAATTAATTAATTTGAATGAAGGATGGATTTAAAAAAAAAAGGATTAATTTGATTTTGAAAAAAATGATTAATTAATTAATTAAAAAGATTAATTGATTAAGTGATTAATTTTAATTTAAAAAAGAGTTATGGTTAATTAAAACGATTAATTAACTTGGTTATAGTGCAATAATTAATTAATTCAAAAGATTAATTAATTAATTAATTAGAGAGTGGTTAGAAGAAGAAGAAGAGAGGAATTAAAGTATCAACTCTAACTTAATGGTTGAAGAAAATGGTGGAAATGAGGGGGTATTTCAAAGAATATTAGATGCAAGTTAAGTAGAAGTAACGTGGTGGGTGAAATTTCAAATAATTTAAAATTTCATTTTCACCCAAACGAGTCCAATAATCATTCAAGCAATCTACTAATTAGTATGTAAAACACATAAGAAAGAAAGAAGATCAAGTGGTAATCAAATTATCTCTTGAAGCCTATGAACTTAAATTCTTCTTTCCTCTCCAAAAGCTCCCTAAATGTTAGGCCTCTAGATTGTCCACACTAAGTTCCATCTCTAAGGTTCACTTTGATTTGTTTAGATATTCTTAATTCTCTCTCTTGGTAGCTCAATTGAATACAAGATCTTCTAGTACAAATCTTTAGTGATTTGATTTCTTCTTATTGCTATGAATATATCTTTTCAATTCAAGAAACCTATATTCTTTCATAAAGAACAAGAAATGAGGAACAAGAAATATGAAGAACACCTCTTCTTTTTATTTTTCTCTCAAGATTTAGTTGCTAAGGTTTCCATATAAAAGATGTGCATAAAGGCTTTTCAAATTCAACAATATCATTTTCTTTATATAGCCAACAATTATGTTGAATATTAAGAGACAAATGAGATATCTAATTTGCTTTATACTTTAGGATTAAATAAAAAAGACCATAGTACCCTTTATGGTTCTATGATTATTTCAATTAAATCTTAAATAGTTAAAAGACTATTTTGACCTTGGTAGACTTTCTCTAACCCCTAAACTCATCATATAGGCTTTAAGGTTATAGAAATTCTTTTACCCCGAAACTGCCTCTCTATATTTCTCAAATGGGCTTGGGCTGTTTAGGGTTTTGTCCAAAACTCAAAATTAATTCTTTTAACTCATCCATAGTTTTTATTAATTTAATCCTTCTCATTTATATCATATATAAATAAGGATTTAATTAATAAGAAATCATTTTGGATTTAAACTTCAAGACATGCTAAGGTCTTTGTAAATTTAATTACAAGTTCAATCCTTTTACCATTAATCAATTAATTAAACACTTTAATTAATTATTATGATAAACCTTTTATTCTTGGAAGGTGAATACACTTGGGTGCGTGACTTTCTAGGTTCATGTTTAATTAGCAATGGGATTGAGAAAACACTTTTCTCTACTAATGTGAAATCCTTATTTCACCCTTAGTCCCATAAGTTATGAGTGACGCCTAGCATAGCATATCATGACTACCTAATTAGAATGAATATAAGTGTTTAATTACGTATTCATTTCATGGACTATTGATCATAATTAATGTACACTAAAATCCCTTCATTATGAAATCTCAATCTTAGCTAGGGTCATGGATTTGTTAAACCCTAATATGCTTCGATCATATGTCTATATCTTGATTCTAATTCTTAATAAAATTGATTTCTACTAGAAGCCCTTTCTAATGAATCTTTACTACGTTTGCCAAGGATTTGATTATCAAGAATAATTAGATAGTATAGAATTTTTTTCTTGTTTATTTGAGTTAATGAATTCTCTTATGGCGATAACTTACCCCTATACATAACTAGTCAGAATTATCACATATCATATAACAATACTTGAATAGCATTAGTATGTAAGTAGTAATAAATTCTAACTATCGATAAATGAGATACAGTATCCCTCAAGTCAAAAGACTATATGTACAATTATAACCTAGATGATGACTTATTGACTAGTAATAAAACTCCATGTTATCATCATCTAACGTCACAGTTCAACTATTCATCAAATGAATATCCATATGTTTATATTGACAACATTTGTCAAATAGTATGATGCTCACTGTTTCTATAATCATAAGTATCATATACTGATTATAGATCATAAACAGAGGTGATGGTCTTTCGAAATTAATAATACCCAGTCATTAATCCTATGACCATGAACATTTTAAATCATTTGTTTAAGAGCAATCTTTCATCCATATTCTCAACACTTGATAATAGATTCTCTTTTGAAAAATACTTATAGACTTCAAATATACATTTAATACAATGAAACAATTTCATTTATAAACATATATTTTACTGCCATTTAGGGATAATGTTTTACATTTACATAACTTATATATAACTCTAGGGCATACCCTCTAACAATATTTATAGGAAGAGTGGGTGAAGGTAGTTTAGGAAAAGAAAAAGTGAAAAAGACAAGGAAAGGTAGAGCTGGAAGTGCTGAAAAAATCAGACAGAAGGGCAAAATTGAAATTTTAGAGGGCAAAGGGTAAACCAGCCACCGGAGAGGTCCGCAGACTTGAAGGGCTCTTTTTTTTTTTTTTTTTAGAGATTGGTTATTGGTTTATATTGGAAAATTAGTATATGGGTAGCGATTACTTGAAAACTAAAATTTTCTTTCAAGGTGTTGCCCGCTAACCTGCTAGCAGGACCACCGTACCATCTCTGCGCAATGTACTAAACTTAGCAGATGTTAGGCTGCAGCCGAATGATGAGGTGCAAAATTAAGAGTTTACACTAGGGATCTTATACTAATTTGTTAGGATCAATTTGAAAGTTACTTGGAATAATATATATATATATGCAACAACAAAATAAAAGAAATAGGTAAAAACACAAATTTACATGGTTCGGCATAAGCATACATCCACAAGCGAAGGGAAGCAAAATCCATTAATAAATTAAAGATAAACAAAATTATAATGGAGTGTAATACTTCTTGAACCCAAATACACCCAATGTGTTCACCACTCTTAAACATAAGATTAGAATTACAACACCTTAATTTACAAATATGGGCTCTCAAATTCTATAACTTGTGCTATTGCAATGTGTTGAAAAGAACTATAATAATAATACACACACATATATATATATATAGTGTGTGAGTAGGCCATTTTTCCAAATCCAAGAAGGAAAAAGTGACTTAGCTTCAATCAATAAAATAGAGTCCTTTTATGAATAGAAATTCAAGGCACCAATAACACTGTCAATATGACTACCTTTGTTGCAGATTCCACATTTGGCATTCTTCCAATAAAACTTTTCTTGATGGTTGTTCTTACCACAGTGCCCATAAGGAGGAAAAGATTTCTTTTTCTCACCTTCTTTGTTGTCAACATCTTTCTTCTATTTGTCATTCCTATCAGATTGTTTTTTGTTGCCACCACTTGATGAAACAACTTTCCCTTTATCAAAATACCTTGATTGAAATGCATTTTCAAAAGTAGCATTTGCAAGTCTAAAAGCTCTTCTATGCTTTTGAGCTTGAAATGAACTTCTTAGTTCAAAAATTGAAATCCTTGGAGTCTTCAATAGAGGAGATTTTAGCTCTAAATCCCTTAGGAAGACCGACAAGAAATTTAACTATCCAAATATAAGTTAATTCGTATCCAAGAAATCTAATTTGATTGACTACCTTCATCATCCTATCAACATACTCTTTTACTATTTCTGACTCTTTCATTCTTAGAACTTCAAATTTTTCTTTTAAGATTTAAGATCTACATGTTTCTTGTCTTCACACTACTAAGAAACCCCTCCTAAATTTTATTTCAAGTTTTTTTGGTTGTTATACAAGCCATAATTCTAGTGAAAATAGTCTCAAAAATACAAGAATGAATTGCAAACAAAGCTTGATTTTTTTTGAACTCTCTTCATAATGAATCTTAATTTGATTCAGGGTTGGATTTGCCCTAAGAGGTGGAGGATTTGCTCTAAACACTAGTACCTCCCACAAATCATAGGCTTAAAGATAGGGCTTCATCTTTATATCCCACATCCAGTAATTTTCACCATAAAAAAATCTCAGACTTTAGAGCTACAATACTAAAAGCCATTGATCACAATAGATTAAGGGTAAGCAAACAGTCAATTCAGTTTAAAATAGAATCAAACTGAAAATATCAAAAATTGCATTTCTACAAATTGAATCAAACTGAATTTAGAGTGAAAATCGAATGAAATCAAGCCTAAAAGTTCAGTTCAATTAGTCAATTTGACCTAGTTTGCATTTTTTTTTTTTTTTAGCTATTCTCTTTTTTTTTATAAATTTGAGATAAATTTCAAGCAAATTTCAATATATATATATATATATATATATATATATATATATATATATATATATATATATATATATATATATATATATATATATATATATAGTTCGGTCGATTTTGTCACGACCCAATTTTTTCAAGGCACGTGATCCGCACTAGGGCACAGAAAAGCTAAATGCCTCCAAAACCTGTAGTCAGCCTGACTCAACACATCAACAAGAATCTGATAGAATAAGGACAATATAAATAAATCATATGGGCTAAGGCCCCACTAATACAAAATACTATCACATCATAAGTGTCATCAACATAATATTGTACTAATGTCATCAACCATCCATATGAAACTGTTTACTGAGTAACAACATATAACACTTGCACAGTTTACAGTACAACTTAATAAAATACACAATATAGTCAGATCTTCTATAATTACGGAGTTCTAGATAGACTACATCAACTGCTCACTCTATAACCTGAGAAAAATATTAAGAGAGGAGCACGTGTCTCAACTCAGTGAATGATACTAGTTAATATACATACCTGATGCTCTAGATTCATTCTAATATGAAATGGTTATGCTTTCATGCCATTCAAACACTCAAATCCTGAAATCATATAAGGACAAGGAATAGTCCACAGAAATCACTCTAAACTCAAATTTGCAGAGCCAATCCCCCATACCTGGCCCTCTGATTCCAAGTACGGTCTCTTAGATATAAAATAAGGGTCGCAGATGTCCCAGCAATGCTTACCCAACTGACAACAGCGTATAAGCGATAAGCAAGCTAGTAGCTATTATATACCAGTCATATGCTCATCTATAACATCATCATATCATCATCATCATAATCATATCTTAGGTGACTCCTATGTCATCCCATCCTCATCTGGTAACCACAAACAATAATTCATACAATTTAATGCTCATTCAAACACACATGATCCTATTAATTTAACTATAATGCATAATTATACATAATATATATACATACAATTAATAATGCAATGTATGTAAACAAGAACATGTATTAAATAGTATCACTCACAGTGAGAATGACGAATCTAACTAACTGATTAATTAGAACCCAAAGTTAAGGATGACGGTCCTGCATGATCTAGAAGATGATATCACAAAATTTCTAGAAGATGATATCACAAAATTATCAGAATTTATAATATAATATTCAAGAATTGTTAATTTCTACTTTACAAAGATATTCTATTGGAAATTCAATGAAATTCTTTTAGAACAGACCTAATCCCCCAGATAAATAAAGACACATATACTAGATTATTCATCAATCAAAATGAATGTTATTCATCTTCTAAACTCATTAATGATTATCCTCACAATTGATTTCATTCGAAAATCAAATATACATCATAAAAACTACACGAAATCCAAGAGACAATGCTCACCAGAAAGTCACCAAAAAATATTAACGACAACCAATTACCATGATTTCATAGTCAACAGACTCGCCTTAGAGCATAGAATCTAAAAATGTATGCACTTTCCCTTACTCACCGAACGTTCACCAAAATTTGCATCGGCAGCCTCTGTAATCGTAGGATTTCGGCCAAAACAAACATCATCTAAAATTAGCAAATAAGATGCTAAAGCTTAGGAAAAGAGAAGTCTGATGGTTCTAAAATCGTCTTGAACGGACAACGGATCAGGCCAAAATCGAGCTCAAAAGATTTCTATATGGCGAGCGTGGAGGCTCATGAGGTGGCTGGCGACAATCAGCAATGAAATTATACCAGCAAACTCATCTCAACGTTGGGTTCTCCCTAGTCCGGTGCGTGTGGTGATACTATGAGCGGACGACAGCGAAATCTGTAGTCAAAGCTGCTGCCCCCCACTGCTCTCTCTCTCTCTCCCACGTTAGAGTAGCTGATTGGTCCTATATATATATATATATATATATATATATATATATATATATATATATATATATATATATATATATATATATATATAACATTTTTACTTAATGAATTTTTTAAACTCAAATTTAATGTAATAATAAATGGTTAAAATATTATATAATTTAGTAGGTATTTCCTTTAAAAATATAAATTTAGATTTATGAAAATTTGAGGTGTTACAGGTTTGGTTTTAACTAAAATTTTTTGGATAAAAACCAAACCAAATCAAAATTTAATACGATTTTAAAATTTTCAAACCAAACCGAACTGAAGTGTTAAAAAAAAAATGAATCAATCTATTTGATTAGGTTTTTCAGTTTTGGTTAGATTTTGCTCACCCTTACAATAAAGATGTTTGTGGTTTCTTTGGTGAGGATCCTGATTGGTTTTCTCTCACTTCTCACACACACACATTCCTCTTTGATCAAGTTTTGATATCACTTGTTGGAAGTAAGTGGCAAACAAAATAGAAAGAATAAAACCTCTCTTATTATTTTTCATTGATAATTTAACTTTATATAGTTAGAAAACATATACAAAGATAAGTCTAAACCTACTCCATCAAAAAAAACACCACGCTTTAGAGAGATAAGATCCTAAAATTAAGCAGAAGTAGTCCTTTACAGCTACTACACACCAACAAAGGTATAAAGACCATTACTAAGATAGAGAAATTGAAATTACAAACTAAAGGAAAACAAAATGACTACATAACTAAACAAGCTAAGAAGTACCATGAGAAAAATCTCATCACTTAACAAGGTTCACCAATAAGTAAAATGGATTTTGCTATGCCTAAAATATTAGCCAATAAATTGATTATGGTTTCGAACAATAGGCTGGGTCCACCAGAGCACGCTAATAAGGCCAAGGCAATGGAAATGGTGGCATATAATGTAGCTCAGTGTTTTAAAAATCAAACCAGTTATATCAGTTCTCAGTCCGACTGATCTGATCGTTTCAATCATTTTATTGTAAAATGTATATATTAGTGTATTTTTTAATATTTTTATATGATTTATACAATATATTAAATTATAGCTATCTAAAAAACACATCTAAAAAAATATAATTAATCAAATACCAATTCTAAATATATCTAACAAAAATACACAATAAAAGTAATAATTTTTTTTGTAATTTTTAAAATTGGACTGATTCGATCGGTTCACTTGTTTTTTCAGTTCAGCTAGTTCAATCTAGTTTAACAAAAAATCTTGTTATTTAGAGGCAATCGAATCAACCTGGCTCTTGTCCTCAGTTCAACTGGTTGAATAGGCCAGTCCGATCCGGTTTTTAAAACAATAATGCAACTATTGATGTTACTTGCAGCTCTTTCTTAGAAGTTTACTTGACTGATTTTTTTTTTTTTTTTTATAGGAAAAGAAAATTTGTGTAAGCAAGGGTGGAACTAGAAAAATATAATATGGGTGTCAAAAAATTTATAAACCCTATTATTCTAGAGAGACTACTGACTATAGTAAATGACATTATGATATTAGTTCTCACACACTACCTCTCACAATTATGCGATTTGTTTTCAAACTTGGTTAAATAAGGCCATTAAGAACACCTATAGAGTTAGATTAGGGTCTCTTTGAATACCTAATGCCCATTATTGAAGAAAAATAAAATTAAAAAAAAAATGTCTATTAGTTTCATACTCCGTCCCCACTGTGGAAGCTAAGTCTTCGCCGTGTGGAGCCAGATGTTGATAATTAGAGCATGGTCTTCGTTTTGTTTCCTTTTCAAAACCCTGCGCGGGTACCGTCAATACAATTCTTTTTTACTTTTTAATTTTTATATATTCTTATTATCAAAGTGAGAGCTAAAAGTTGACCTGCTTTGGGGATTTTGGGAGACTGATTAATACTTTGAGAGAATGTGGATGAGTCTCTCCTTACTGATGACACAGTGATGCTAAGAAGGCAGATCATATGGATCAAAAGGTTTGGACTTGAATCAAAAGAACATGTTTCAGATATGATTATTGAAAATTTATGATCTTGCAAAATAAGGACACATTGAACCAATTTAGGCCACTAGGACACATTAGACTAATAGTAGCTTAACATGATTTTCTATATTCAATAAAACTAAGAGCATACTCAACAATTCTCTCTATTTTGCTCTTTATTATATTATAAACAACTCAACTTCTTATTTTAACTTATATTGAAAAATACATATACTCTAACAATACTCTCTATTTTATTTTTTTATTAATAAATGCATAATTCCATTTCTTTAAATATAAATCATTTTCTTTACATAATATTTTTTTGTTGTTAAAAATTATAATCTTTTTAAAAATATTATAACAAAATATTATTATTATTATTATTATTATTATTATTACTCTATATAAAATTTTACTACTAAAAAAATATTATCTAATATAAAATATTATTAACAAACTATTATTATTATTATTATTATTATTATTATTATTATACTATAACTTTATTTCTTAAGTATTACACGGACTGTTTACTAATAAAAAGAATAATCTGACTTAAATATTGTAAAATAATATTTTAATAATAATATATTAATTTAATAATAATAATAAATGTTTGATTAATAATAATAATTTAAAAATGAAAGAAATGAAAAAAAAAAAAGAAAATATTACAATATTGAGAAAAAAAAAGAGAGAAATAATAAAAAAAATTTAAGAGTCATTTTCTTTCTCGTTAAATTTGAAGAGAGTAATTGTAGCTCTTAAAAAATTTTAAGAAAAGAGAAAGATTTAAAAGACTTTTAGAGAAGGTAATTGTTGGCATGCTCTCTAAAATATGAAAGGAGGAAAATTTAAAACTATATTTAATTTATGGAATAGCTAAGGAATAGAATAGTTATTCCATATGGAATTGTTATTCTAAATTATGGTTTAAATTTTAGACAAAAATACTAATTCGATGGAATAGCAATTTCATAATTTTTATAAAATACATATTTTACAAAAAATTAAAGAATTAGTATTTTTTAGGCTATGAAATAGAGTATTTTCATTTTTACTCTTAAAAAATATTAACAAGTTCAAATTCACCACTATCACTTTATTTTTTTTTCAGATTTTCATTTTTATTTTTTATTTTTTAAATTTTAAGTCAAATAAAAATTTTATTTATTATGCATTTAAATCATTTCTTAAATAAAATTTAGTAAAATTATATTTAATTTATTATTAATAGTGAAATTAATTTATAAGGATATTATGATTATTTATGTGAATAAAATAATTATTTTATACTATGAACCAAATTATGAAATTGAAATAATTATTCTATTTCTATCTTATTCTACTTCTCAATAATAGTTATTTTATTTTTTATACATTCTATTTCACAAATCAAATATAATTTAAGAATTTGTTAGATATGTTGTATGAACGAATATAATTAGAATAAAGTTATTTAATTCTGCGTCAAATCATGAAACAATTCATCATCAAATTTTCTTCTTTTTTTTTTTCTTGGGAGGGAAGTATACTTCTCGAAAATAGACTTGCCTATGCCAAGTCTCCAACCGTGTAGACTGTGCAGCAAGATGTCAATGTAAATCCTTCTTGCAATTTAACAGCATATATAGTCAAGTTTTTCTTTCCTTCTCCACTCTTTGTATTCACTTCTCTTTGTTTACTGAAAGTGTGAGATAGAAATTATCCTGCTTTTGGGTTTTGATTCTTTTTGGAGATTGGATAATCCTAAGAGAGACTATGGCTGAATTTCTCCAGATAGATATTGAAGAAGATAGTTGGGCCAGTAGCTTCAATGAAAAGGTACAATCTTTAATTACATGCTTGTGTTAGTATAATCTTGCACAGAAATTATTTGATCTTGTAGCAACTAACTATTTTTTTTCAAATAGGTTACTACCCCAGAAGGCATAGTCCTCATTGCAAACTTCATCTTAGAGCTACCATCAGCTGTTTTTGACCAGCTATCCTCTGTGCATAAGCCTCACTATGCATTACTCAATTTGTTAAGTTCTTTCACAGTCTTGACCATTTCAATCATTCATCTTGTTTATGAGGGTAGAAAAAAAAGAGTTACTTGGATGAAGAGAGGGTTAATACCTTGGTTTTATTACCCAAATCCAAATTCCAAACCTTTTGGAAATTTTCCTGACATTATTGGATTAGTTTGTGCAATTTTTCAGTGCATTTTTGCAACTATAGCATATGTATTTTTGTCTAGGCATATGGATAATCCTATAAATATGTCTGTTTGGCCTATCATCTTTGCCTTTGGTCTATTATATTCTAGATTTTCAGGAAATTTTCCGCAAAGGAATCCAAAGCCAAACCCACTTGTCAAGATTTTGAATAGAGTAGAGGAATTTACTCTAGCTGAGCTTGTTGCTGCTACTGATAATTTCGCACTACAGAACAAGGTTGGTATAGGTAGTTCTGGTACTTTCTATCAAGGTAAACTATCAGATGGTCGTCCAGTGGCAATCAAGAGAATTTATACAGCTAAACAAAAGAAGAAATTTGGAGAGGAACAAAGTGCTTTTGTATCTGAATTGACATTCTTGACAAGGCTTCACCACAAACATTTGGTTAGGGTCCTTGGATACTGTGAAGAAGATGAAGAGAGGCTTTTAGTTTATGAGAAATTAACTAATGGAGGTCTGCATGACCTTTTAGAAGGCAATAGAGAGAATAGTAGTGTAATCAATTCTTGGAAAATGAGAATCAAGATTGCGTTAGAAGCTGCTAGAGGAATTGAATATCTTCACAACTATGCAGTCCCACCAATAATTCATGGAGATATTAAGTCTGCTAACATCGTGTTTGACTCTAATTATACAGTTAGAGTAGTTGATTTTGGATTTTCAATGACGGGTCCTGAATCTGAACACTGTTACGGATCAATGAAGGCAGCCGGAACAGTTGGTTACATAGATCCTGAGTACCATAGTAGAAATGTATTAACTGCAAAAAGTGATGTGTATTCTCTTGGTGTGGTGATCCTAGAACTTTTGACAGGCAAGAAAGCTATATTCAAGGATGATGATAATGGAGGTACACCGACAAGTATAGTGAATTTTGCAGTGCCTAAAATTATGGCAAATGAATTAGTCAAGATTTTGGACAATAGGTTCGGTCTGCCAGAACTTGCTAATGAAGCGGAGGCAGTGGAAACGGTTGCATATACTGCACTTTATTGTGTAAATTCAGAAGGAAATAACAGGCCTGACATAAGAAGGGTTGTAACCAATTTGGAGCAAGCTCTCTCTAATTCATGATACTATGGATTATCCAGAGAGTCATGTGGTAGATCCGATAGAACAGAGCCAGCTATCGACAAACAAAACAGAGCAATATCAATTAAAACTTTCAGAAAAGCAACGAAAATGATGGATGGTAGGAAGTTTCTGGTATGGATTACACAACTTATATTTATATACGAAGTTCTGCTGTATCATCCAATTGTAATTAGACTCCTATTTCTCTAGCTACAAGTTTTCAATCCCCAAATAGAATTATCATAGCAATTCATAGTAAATTATGACCGTTCTAATACATTTCCATTGATAAGTAGTTAAGCACAATCCAGCGCTTTTTTTTTTTTTTTTTTTTTTTACTTAAGCATGAAAATAAAAAATCGAACATGAGTCTATTGTTCAGACTATAAAATGCACTTACCATTATATTATATCTTGATGTGCAGCACAATGTAGCTTTCGTTAACTACTTTTGGGGTCATAATACTTGAACTCCATCGATCAATAGTGGCTTCAATAGGTTTTCTCTGCTTCCTCTGTTACATTGTTCTGTTTTGCATCTGAAATGACTTATTGGTTGGCCAGAGCCTCATTAATAAAATTTCTTACAGAAAAAAGTAGTCCTGTAGTCGTTGAGACAAAAACAAAAACTTTATAATTATAATACAAATAAATATGATATGTTCATTGTCACTTTTTACAAAGAGTATATTGCTACTTCCCTGCACCATCCAAGTCACAACATGACAAAACAGCAGGGTAGATGTTATTATGTCACACAGCAATGTGAATCAAATAAACACACCAGCTCACAACAACATCAAACACATTGAAAGGGCTTCACAAATTTGTACATCTCTTCTTTGATGCTCCATAGCATGGACTGCTAATGAACAATCTCAAACAAACTCAAAGCGCAAGAGGAGCTTTACAGAATTGTACTTCACTCCTTTCCAGTCATGGAGAGGAACTGCTCGAATCCCTCTACTTAATTCAGACACAGGAAGGCATGTTTGACCTCCAAAATCATCCTTTTCGGACATGTCGTACTCATGAACCTCAACCCGAAGCAGAGCCAGTTCTGGAACAGTTAATGGAAACTCAAACTCCTCGTTCCACACAGGTATCCAATTGTCCTCGAGTGTCTTTGTCTTCTTCATTATAGTATCTGCAGGGACCCCAGCAATCCCTATCTGCAGAAAAATAATTGAATTGCATTTAGTTATCACTAATTTCCACAATCCAGATAATGAACATTGATTTAAATTGTTGGTCAAAAGAGGTGCCGGTGTCAAAAAGAGGAAAATGTAAGATGATATCATCCAGCAAAACAAGTATATATTATAGCCTGTAAAGATACTGTTGTTCTGGCAAAGTCTCAATTGTTGTTGGCCAGCCAAAATTAGGATTATAGCCTGTAAGACTTTAGTCATGCATATCACAATGTGTTGTTTATTGCATCTAATAACACTACAAGAAATGAGGATGTAGAGAAAATAAAACTGATCTACTTACCCTTGCATAAAAATCTGGTGGGGAAAATGCATCAAAATGAGTACGCTTGAAATCAAAGTACCATCCTTCCCCCATATATACTTTCACCTTTATAGTTACAAGAAAATTAAGCAGAATGAACATTGTAAGGGAGGTTGAGTAGAAGACCTGAAAAGAAATCAACTGAAAAATATTCCGGCAATGCGGCTATAAAGCAATCACCTTCAAAGTTGTCTTTGTAGGCAACTTAGCTCTAGGATCAAATATCTCGCCATTTGAACCAGGCTTCAGTAGAAAATCTGGTTTCTTCACATAACCACACCCACCATTGGCTCTGAACATTCCATGCATCAACCAAAGTGATCTTCCATATCCCTGTCAATAAGAAATCAGTCTTTAGTATTCAGTCAACATACACTTCAAAATTAATGATATGAAAAAAAAAAAAAAAAAAAAAAGCTTTCATCAACCAGTGTTGTAAAAGAGTTATGCTCAACAAAACCTTCATTAACATTCCTCATTGAAAAATGGATTAAAAACACACACAAGTAAATAATAGTATAGTCCATTCATGAAACTATTAGGCATTATAACAATATAATCACACCTCCATGTTCTTTGCTTAAGGTCAAAGATTGTATGATATGAATCTTAATCTAGTCAAAGACTTGAGAACACAAAACCTGCATATTAAAAGCAACCATTTGAGCTCCATGCATCCATCCAATTAGGGGGTTGTAGTTGGAGGAATCAACACGAATACCCTTTGGGTAAACCCTAAGTATATTCCGCTGGGTAAACCTACATACCAAGGAAATGATCAGGCTATATAGATTTTATTTCTGTAATGATCCCAGTGGAGAAGTGTTATGGCATTGCATATAAGCATATAAGATAAAAAGAAATACATAAGCATAGAAAAAAAAAAAAAAGTGCATAAGCTCGCTACTAGTGTGACAATACTGATACTGCCTGCACAGGAGTCACAAACTAGAATGGAACACGGGAAAAGCCATGCCATAGAAAACATAATAAAAACTAGTATAAGTCAGCAATGTTTTTCTCCTTCATGAAATAGAAAGATGCACATTTAAATTATTGGAAAGATAAGACTAGCAAAACAAAATTCACAAATACTTATTTGCACCTGACAATTTCTTTTCCATGAGTTTCTGCAGCCTTTTCAAGCTGTTGCTCGCTTAAGCTAAGACGTCTCACTTTATCAGGATCCACTTTCAAACAATCATCTAATCCACCTTTAGGCTTCCCAGCATGAATAGCAATTAAATGCTTATATTCTGGTGCTACATTGTGCTGTGACTTATTATCTCCTTCAGGAAGATCTTCATCATCATTATCTTCATTCAATTCATTCTGCAAGAAGGCAAGTGAGGAAGCAAAACAGAAAATCCCAGTTTTCTAAAATCCCAATCATCAGCTCCACATACCTTTTCTTCAGTAGGGTTATGGCCTTTAAGGTCAGAGATCTCTTTTCCCCAGGCTTCTTCATCAGATGCAGCCTTCCCACTCTGTGAATCATTCTCCCTCCCCTTTATTTCCTTGGCTTCAAGGTATTCTTTTGGTGGTTTGGTTGATATTATAATACGTTTCTTCAATGATGCTGGACAGGGAAATTCCTTTAAGCACTCTGAGCCAGGAGAAAACAGGATGTCTCCAAATGTTTGAGTGATCATCTAGAAATTATTCAAAGAATGATAATAAATCATCAGGCTATAAGAGCTTCAAATCCCTACAAAATAATGACTCACCTCAGCCACTTTAGCCTGAAGATCTGGAGTAAGGTGGTCTTCTAGAGTTATCACAACTGGATATTCTGATGCAGTAAACGCATGCTCCTTGATGGACTTCAAACATTTGATAAGTTCCACAGGAGTTGTCAGTGTCCTAACATCAAGAAAACAGTGCGACTAGTTAAAATTAATGCATGCATGATCAATGGTATTTCAAACTTAATACAATTGATCACATGAAAAAGATCAAACATAAAACTTGAAGAAAGAAACTTCAATCACATTATTGTATGAACAATTTTATTTCTACGTCAATTTCCTTTTTGAGTGGCAATTAGATTTCACCATTTGCACAACAACAGCATACCTCCCATGAAGAACATCCACATTGTCCTTATTGGAATTAGGCCATATATCCAATTCAATCACTCTCACACCTCTCTGAAGTGCCTGTATGATGGGGACATCACTGCAATCGCTACTAAGTTGATTCCCAGTTAAATAAGAATTATGGCCAGTGTATATGAAATAATGTGATAGAGGAGCATTCATATCATGGTGCACCTGAAACCCAATAAATGTTCAATAAAAATAAATATAACACACAAAAAGGAAGACAAAATTTCTGAAATTGAAAGAGCTCTGCAATCAAATAAATAAGCTAACTGTGATTTATTAAAGAGCATTGCAGTGTACCAATGAGCCTTTGGCTCATTGGTATTGTATTCTTCTAAAGTTCTCGAGTGAGATCTAGTGGGAGCCAAATTTACCAAAAGGTCATTGGAATGCACAATTCTATGGTGCTCGCAGACAGTTATAAGTATATAACAGTCATGAAGTTGATTAGTGCCTATTGATTAAAAAAGAGAAGAAAAACACAATCTTGATTTTAGATTCTTCTTTTAAGTGCTTTAAATAGCCCAAGACTGCAGAATCTTGAGTTCTTGACTTTCCTTTCTGATGTGGAAACTAACCCACCAATTGCCCACTTAAGTGTTGAAAGAGGAAAACATACAAATACTCTATTTTAACTGACTGACATCCACAATTATCCAAACAAAACCAAAAAACCAGTTAACTTTTACTTTAGCTTTTAAACAAAAACAGTGGAAAACAAAACAAAACAACAAAACCCATTTCACATAAGCAATTAAAGATCCAAAATTTAGCCATAAAATGAAAAAAGAAAAAAAGTAAAATTACCCCACGTTTAACATCAAGAGGAGGGTTATTATCACCAAAAAGGTACTTAAAAAAGGCCTCAAGATTGAGTCCTTTACGGTGGAAAATGTTCAAGTGTTTAAACTGATGAAGATGATCAAAGATAGCTTGAGCTTCTTCAATTGTAGCTTTCTCTTGTTGTTGGATCTCTACAAGAAACCGGCGAAGATGATCGACAGTCATAATACCATTCTCAGAGTACTGATCAAACAAAGCTTTGATCTCCTCCGGCGCCTCTGCCACCGCCATCTTGAACCGCCGGCGAAAGCAGAAGCATACTCTGTAGGTCTGCTTCGACATCTCTTGGGATTTGGGCAATGGATTGTAGAGAGAGAAAGTAAGTGTATTTGTAGTGAGAGAAAAAAAACAAAAGGATTGCCGATGATTATTTTAACACACAAGAGTTTTTTGTTTGTCAGTTTGTGCTGTGTGCTGTTAATTTAGTTTAATAATAAGAAGTACTATTTTTACAGGAAAAATTAGTGGGGTCAGAGATGGGACCCAATGATCCTTTTTGAATTATTGGGTGGGACAAAGTTACAGTTGGCTTTGGAATATTGGGTTTTAGAATTTAGCTTAGATAAGAATCCATAAAATCATCTCTACAAGTTTCCATAATCTCTACACTGTTTTTTGTCTCAAATAAATTACAAATTTATTATAATGGGTCGTTAATCATTATTATATAAATTTATTATTCTAAACATATTTTAAACACGTAGAGACATGGCATAACGTAAGGATGTATTTTTAAAAAAAAAATTAATAGATTATTATTATTGTATATTAATCAATACTAAATAAGTATATTATTAATACAGTGAGTTTGATTATTTTGAATATTAAACTTTGTTTGTGAGAAACACATAGAGAGAGGTAGTGATGAGATTAAGGGGAAATATTTTTTATGGATTCAGGGAAATAATCTCTCACTCATAGCCTATTCCTTAGCAATTCTCTAGCTTTTCAACATGAAAATCACACATTCCAAACCTCCTTTCATTTCTCTCTCTTTTGTTCTTTAGCTTTTTCCTCTTTCCAAACAAGGCGTTAGTGTTTCATAGTTAAGAGTATGGATATGATAAGATCATGTAGTGTTTTAAAATGAAAGGTACACGAATAATCTAATGAGTTTTTTGTGCATTATTGACTTTTGTTGAAAAAAAAAAAAAAAAGTTTTAATTTGATTTTGATAGCACATGCCAACATGGGTGGTAATCTAATAGTCCATGTGTACATCTCCAAATAGGAAATTTAAAAAATAGAGAGAGAGAGCTCTAACTTCCAAATAAGAGTATGATACATCTCACCAATCATAATGTACAAGTTTTTTACATTAATCTTCTAAAATGAAAACAATATTTTTTTATATTAACTTTTTAAAATGAAAATGACATCATTTTCACTTTTCCTTAATATCAATGATGAGTTTTTACACTAATTTGAATTGATAACGGACAAGGAATTGAGCGAGCAAAAAATATAAATGTCGTATTGATGTTTATTACAAAGAGTATCCAAGTATTTATATATAAAAGTGAGGTAAAAGAAAGGAAACATAAAATGATCCTAGATTAGGATTAAGGCTATAATTAAGGCCATGATTGTGGGATTGATTTATAGTATATTATATTTATTACATTAACACCCCCTCAAGTTGAAGGTGGTAAGAAGTAAGCCGGTTCAAGTTTGCTAACAAGATCATGAAAATGTTGGGTTGATGAGATTTAGTGAAAATATCAATAGTTTAATAGATAGAAGAGATTGAAACAAGTTTGATAGTATCTTGAAAAACATAATGACGCTAAAAAATGATAATCATTTTCAATGTGTTTGGTATGCTCATTAAAAACATCACTATGGGCAATTTGAATAGCATTGCAATTATCATAATGTAAGGTAGTAAAAGACAAGTGCTCAATTCCTATATCACGAAGTAACCATCGAAGCCAGATGAGTTCAAAGACAGTGTCAGCAAAGTTCAGTACTCGACTTCAGTGGTGGATTAGGATATAATAATTTGCTTTTTACTGCACCAAGAGATGAGAGAATCACCAAAAAATAAATAATAGCTAGTGTTAGACTGGCAATCAGTAAGATTTCTAGCCCAATCAACATCAGCGTAAGTTTTCAATTCCAATGAAGACGAGCTAGAAAATTATAGACCATGAAATAGAATACCTTTGACATATCTAAAGATATGAAGTACTACTGCAAAGTGAGTAGTATGAGGAGCAGACATGAATGACTGACTATATGAATTGCATAAGCAATATCAGGACAAGTGACAGTGAGATACATATGACTGGTAACCAATTATCAACAAAGAGCCATCACTAAAAGGAATACTATCAGTGGCAAAAAAAAAATGAGAACTGACTTCGATTGGAGTACTAGTAATTTTCTTATATGTGAGTCTTGCACGAGAAATAAGATCTTTAGCATATTTTGCTTGAAACATATAATATCCAGTGGAGTCAAAAGAGACCTCAGGACCAAGAAAATAACTGAGATGTCTTAGATCCTTTATCTCAAACTATCCGCTTAGAAATAATTTAAGATTATTGATGCCCTGCAAATCATCGCCAATTATTATCATTATCATCAACATAAAGAAGTAACATAATGCATCCTCTATTGGTTTGTCAAGTGAATAAAGCATGATTATAGGAATTGGATTGAAAATCATTCTATCCAATAATGGAACTAAAGTTTACAAACTAAGCTCGAGGGGTTTGTTTTCAGTCATAAAGAGCTTTGTGAAGTCGACAAACCATATAGGAGGAGGTTGCATATAGACCTCTTCAATAAGATTACTATTAAGAAAAGCATTTTTCACATCCATGTGAAATAATTCCCTTGTTTGACAGCGTCAATGGACAGAAGAATGCAAACAGAGGTAATACGAGCCAAATGAGCAAAGGTCCTTTCATAATCCATGTCATATTCCCATGTAAAACCTTTAGCTACAAGTCTCGCTTTGGCTTGAGACATATAATATTAAACCAATTACGCTATCTAATATACTACATCCATTTCAAAATATATATCTTCTTAAAAAAAAATTGTTTTGATTTATATGTTATTTTAGGATTTTAAGAATATATTTATTATTTTTTCTAACTTTACCCTCCATTTATTTTTCTACTAAGTATTTGCATTAATTATTTTTATTTTTTTATATCAAAATTAAAAAAAAAAGATATTTTAGTCTTTTTAAATTCAAATAATGATAATTTAATTTTTTTAATTTACGTGTTAAAATCTTAAACTGACTCATATTATGAAATGAAAATAGTACATAATATTATTTTTTTAATGAAATATATAACATTAGTCTTTTGGAAAAAAAATGTAAAAAGAAAAATAGAAATATTCTATAAGAATATGTAAATTCAATAGCAATGTGTAAGGTGTTCATTGGCACCATATATCAAACATTAAAAAAGAAGTGCACTACATCAATTAATTATTATTATTATTATTATTATTTGGCACCATATTTATAGTGGACTGAGAATTATTAGATCAAATGATAATTAATTTAGACCCATAAGTTGAGGATTTGAAGTCCATGAAAAAGTGTACCCGGCCGATTTTTGGGAGAATAAGTCAAATTATCAACAAATTCTAGAGGCTTTTAGAAGAGGAAGTGAGTGGTAAAGTGTGGACGTAGGACTAATAGACTCATACTAAAAATAGCCTACTAGCATAGAATATGGGGTTAAGTGCAGTTTGAGGCAAAAGAAAATGGATTGTAACTTAGTGAATAAATGGAACTGAAATTTAGGAGAATTAACTACCTACCATCACTATATAAATAATAAGACTCTATAGAATAAGGCACCAACTGACCAACAATCATAAACAATGAATAATCAACAAACAAATCATAAACTCAGACTATAAGTCTATCAAATTTTTAAGCTTCTATAGCTTTTACTTTATTTATTTTCAAATTGTCTAAGCCTCCAAGGCTTTTATTTAATTTTACAGTCCTTACAATTTACATTACAAAATTCTTTTATTCAATGTACTCGAAGTTACAGTAATATAAGTCAAAAAGTTACAAATTCATGTTTCTCTTTATTTTTTGTATGACAATTGGTGAAGTTGTATTAGTGAATCCAAGATCTTTCAGAGACTATTGTACTTTTGTCTCTTTCATAATCGTTTGATTGGAAATCAAGTACAGGTTGAGACCCCCAAGAGTTTCTAGCATACTCATTAATTTTAACCAAAAGGGTATTCAATAATCTTTTGGCATACTTAACACTGCTCTTAGCCAAAAAGAATTGTCAACAACATTTTTGGCACGCTTAGTGGGACTTTGTCACGCAATGGCGCTAAGAAAGAATACTAAGGATAAAGAAAATACTAAAATAACTATAAAGAATAGTAAGGATAAAGAAAATGCTAAAATGACTATATCTCAGGATGCAAAGCAAGTGGCTATAACAGCAGCGCTTGAATATGTACCTTAAATAGTTGAACAAATTAAGAAGAGTCACAGTTCCCTACAGGCTAATGATATTCTAGAGAAAATAGTTGATACGGCACCTCATGCTTCTCAAGGTATTAATGGACACCTAAGTTCCTTAGAAAGTAACACGTCCTGCATTGACAAGAATATGTGTTTTATGGAAAAAATCATGGCAGATATCAAGAGTCTTTTGGAGAAAATGGTATATAGCCAAAATCTTACCATTTCGGGCTACTCCTAGTCTCAACAGTCCTTCAGATAAACCTATAAAGAATCCTTAGATTTAGTGGAGTCTGATGGTGTACCTCTAGTGGAATGCCAACCTACGCTATAATAAAGAAAGGAAACTCAAATCTTTCCCAAAAATTCAATCAAAGCAGGCTGCCCTCTCAATGGTAAGCCTACACAACCACCACCATAATCAATGGCTCTACAATAATTATTATAATAATTCTAAGGGCATACCATCCTAAGGAGCAACCTTGTAGCATACAATGGGGATGAAACAATATATATATATATATATATATATATATATATATATATATATATATATATATATATATATATATATATATATATATATATATATATATATATATATATATATATAAGCCTCAGATTCAAGAGCAACCAAAGAGTGGGAGCAGGAATTCACATACCCAGTATGGTGGTTGCTCAATTTCCTCTAGCTCCTTTTGCTTCGCCTGTAGCTTAAGTGAATTTAGATGCTATTAGAGATGTCATACAAGAGTTATACAGTCTAAGTCTCCATCAAATTAGTAGGCTAAATTTTCACTAGCCGTATCCTCTAGCCATTGATAGAGAGAATCTATATCCAAGGAGATACTGCATACCAGACTTCTCCTTATTCTTTGGAGAAGATGGACAATCAACTTTGGAACACATTGTTAGATTTACAATCCAATATGGAGAGCTGGCAAACTCTGAAAACTTTGGTTTTTTTAAGCTAAGGTTGTCTGCAAATTCTTTGACTAGCCAAGTATTTACATGGTATTCAACATTGTCAAGGGACTCAGTCTATTCATGGAAAGAAATGAGAAGGAAGTTTTATATCTAATTTTTTAGGGCTAAGCCTGAGGTGTGTATTGCTGAGTTATCAATGATAACTTAGAAAAGTGGAGAGTATGCTGACCTTTTTATAGCCTGCTTCAAGAAGATGAGAAGTAGATGCAAAGTATTCTTGCCAAAAATCGAATTTGTGAAGATGGCATAAAGAGAACTTGACATCAAGCTCAGAAAGAAATTTCAAGGAATGGAATTGAAAGACTTTTACGAGTTAGCTATAAAAGTAACAAAATATGAGGAATTATTAAGGGAGGACAACATAATGAAAAATAAGGCTATAGGGCTTACTTTCAAAAAGCAAGTACTTAAAAGTTTGTTGTTGCTAACCTTGCTAATTTTGGATCCCAAGTTTGTCCAGTGCTAATGCGGCCACCACCAAAACATGTGAATGCTTGGAAGAAGACTCAAACTTCTTCAACGCTGTACACCTTTGATGTGAGCAAAACTGAAGTGATCTTTGACTTACTCTTCAAAAAGGAATTCATCACTTTACCTGTGGGTCACCGCATACCTACAAAAAAAGAAATCAAAGGAAAAGAGTACTATAAGTATCACAACTCTTGGAATCATACCACTAATGCATGCTAATTTTTTGAAAATGCCATTCATGATAGAATCAATAAAGGGATACTAAATTTTTTTGTGAAAAAGAAAGAGACTATGTTAATTGATGAAGACCATTTCCCTCCTATGGCTACTATTAATGCGATTAGAGTAGACCTTGGTGCCCTAATCAATGAGAAAAAGAAAATTTTGTAAGGAGCACATGAGAGAAAGGAAAAGCAGATGTGGATTCCTAAAAGTCTCAATAATGGTCAACTAGAGACTAGGCAAGACCCTCGTGTAAAAAAAGAAGAGCTTGCTTTAGACTCACCCTCTCCATGTTGTTATCCAAATGAAACAATCTGAGACTACAAAAGGGTTACCTAAGGGTCTTCATAAAAATTTAGATATGAGTCTACACTAGAGTCTACCTGATAGTCTACATAAGTGGCTGCCACAAATTGAGTCAAATTATAACATGAAAATTGAGAATCAATCTGATACTCAGTGTTTATAGTTCAATAATTGCTAGGAGTTTGCTCAAGGGTCTACCCTCAAGCCTACATATGAGTCTTTTAAAGGAATTACTAGAGATTGGACTAGAGATCTAACATAAAAAATGAAAGCCAGTCTAAGACTTATAATCACCAAGCTAGTATCCAAAAAAGGCAGCCCAATATTGCCAAGAGTTTACCTAAGAATCTTCACCAAAGTCTATATCAAAATCCTCCAAAGTGTCTACTAGAGACTATGTCAAATTCCAATATGAAGAGGAAGAGTCTACATGAAACTTTTTACCTACCAACTACTACTCAAAGAAGATAGCCTAGGTTTGTGCTACCACCTATGGAAGTCAAGGAAAATCAGTGGCATCTTATTCATTATAGAAAGTTTCCACAGCCTCTTACTGTAACCCTAAAAAATGAGGCTTCAAAGGAAGAGGGCAATAGCAAAAATGGAGGGATCTAGCACAAAAGAAAGACAAAAAAAAATCAAATTATAAAGAATGAACATGCAGACATGGAGTCTGTGGATAGCATCATAGAAGACATGAAAATGAGAGAAATCATAGTGGACCAAATTGTTATACCTTTGAGATGTTCCATGGCAACCATCACTTTGCCAGCTTCATTTTAAAGGTTTGGAGATGAAGAGTCTAAAGAAGAATTGAAGACTTAGGTGCAACCTTTGATAAGCATACTGTGTATAGTGGAGTTACCATTTAGGCTATAAAACTTAGAGTTCCAAAAAGAGGATCTTTAAAAAGCCTACTGAAATGATGATAAAACACATCAAGCCATTATACATTAAAGCTCATCTTAATAGGAGACCAACATTTAGAGTCTTGATAGAAAATGGAAGTGACGATGGCCTTAGAACTTGATAAGATTGAAGAAGATCTCATAGCTATAGATGTTTTTATCTCAACATTTAATAGGAAAGTCATAAAAACTCTAAGAGTCTTACCTGTGGAGATCTAAGTTGGAAGCAAGACTTCCTCACTGCCTTTTTTGTGGTGAACTCTACTGCTAACTACCATGCTTTATTGGGAAGGAATTGGATTCACACTAATTAGTGTGTGTCATCCTCACTTCATTAATTCCTCCTATTCTGAAAAAGGGATGAGGTGAAAATAGTATGGGCTGATGGAAAACCTTTCAAAGCCTGTACAAATGTAGTAGATGCAAGATTTTATGACAGGAGATTTGGGCCAATTCAATTTACAGCAAAAGTAAATATGGTGAACCTAAAGCACTTACCTTGGCTAATAAGGAGGATTGCCAATAGCAAGTTAAGAGACTCCTTCAAAAATAGGTGATCATGCCTTATCATAAGAGGCCAACTATTCAACCCATCATAGAGGAGTTCGATGACTAAGTTCACCCAATAGGAAAAGGCGATAGCTGCAGCCACTTTGTTAAAAGCACAGGTGCAGCAAGCTTTGGACAGGTTACTAGCTGAAGAAGGTCAAAGGATTCTAGGGGCAGAGGTCATCTTTGAAAGGGAATGGCTTGATGAAGTAGAAAAGATCTAGTTGCATAAGTTGAAAAGTGCTCCATCTAAGCTAAATGATTCTATAGCTAAAGTCTAAGACCCTTTAAAGGAAGTCAACTTGGGAACTCTTGAGAAGTCTAGAATCACTTACATTAGTGGCCTGCTCTGATCTACATTGAAAAGAAAAATGATTAAGTTAGTACAAGAGCTCAAAGACTGCTTTATTGTAGGATATGATGAAATTTCAAGATTGAGTAAGAGAATAATAAAGTACCAGCTTCCTATCAAGTAAGACTCTTGTCCCTATCGACAACCTATAGAAGGATGTTAAGGGATTGTGAGAAATATTTTCACACCACAAGGAGTGAACGGAGCAAGTCAATATGTTGATCCTATGGCAACAACAATATGTCACTTGTAAAAAAAAAAAGAGAGAAAAAAACTTGTAGTGACATATCTAAAAACAACAACACTCTAAAGAATAAATAAGAACCCTCATGGTTCAGAGTCTAAAAGATTTAAAGATTTCATATGAGGTATCTATAGCAAGGAAGTGATCTAGCTTCTAGCATCCGATATTTAATTACTTATCACTACATCTTGGGAGTGGTTGGCAATCAAAAAGTCTCTCACTCAGTCTATCTCTAGGGGATTTAAGAAATAGCACAAGTCAGAAGTCCAAGTTGGTGGCTAGATTGTTAAGAAGACTAATAGGAGTAAGTGTAAGGACTGAGAAAAGACCCAAAACATCAGTGGGTTGATGTGATTCTTTTAGAATTCTTGGAAGTCGCAAGGGCTGGAGCTAATTTTGAGGTGATGGTAACTGGTTTTTGAGAATGCTGGTTTATTTTGAGAGAATTAGAGTCTGCATTTTCATCTTTCTCCTTGGCCTCATTACTTGTGAAAGAAATAAAACAGTCAAAAGGAGAGAAACAAAGCGGCTAAAAACACTAAAAGTAAGGTGTCTACACTTAGACTCAGTTGAAACCAACTTATCATATCTAGACAGTCACTAGTTTTCAAAGAAACTTAAAAGCTCCACAGTTGAGTTACCTATTTAAGATATTGGAATGGAGAAGAGCTCTTTTTACCTTTAAATAACCTCAGTTTCCATGCTTGAATAAAAAATGGAGAGTTTGATGGATACAAGAAGCCAACGGGACAAAGGATTCAAAAGATTGCAATAAAAATGTAAGACTGGACAAAGCAACTAAGAGTTTATGGACATAACTAGTGTAAATTGAGCATCACCCAAGGAGTATGCTCTCTCTAAAGAAGCAATACAAAAAGGGGTAGTTGGTGCTATGGCTGAAGTACAAGATGCCAAATGCCGAAAACAAATATGTTAAATTTTAACTTAAACTATTTAAATTGTATTTGAATTTTATAAAATTTCGACAGAGTCTCCTCTGAAAAATGGTCATTTCGGAGACATTTGTCTTTATTCAAACTAGAAAATTTTCATTCCCACACTATCTCCAAGCCTCCAACAAAACTTCAAATCCCATTGAAAAATCTCAAAATACTAAAAATTTGCCACACAAACCAAACCTTCACAATTTCGAGTCAAATAATTGTAAGTCTCATTAAAACCCAAAAGATTTTGATCATATTTAGATTCTTAAGGTTTATGTCAAATTCTAACAATTATTTTAGCTTGGGATTTAATAAAGTCTCTTGTTCAATAGTTTGTCCAAATATTGTTCCTACCTTAATTCCACATATTCTCTTGTTTCATTAAACTTCAACCAAAGTTTCAAACCAAAAATAAATTTTACCTTGTTTCTCTTAAGGGTGGGATTCTGAAGCTTCCATCCTTGGTAATTTTCTTGGTATTGGTAATATCCCTTGTGTTGATATTGTTCTTTGTGTTTGTGCTATTCTTGTGTGCATTAGATTCTTCGTTAAGATTTGGTTTCATAGCAAATTTTTAATTCTAATTAAATTTTTTTCCTTTTAATATACGTATATATATTACTTTTGATTTACTGATATCAATTATTTTTGAAATATTTATATATTATATACACATTTGGGTTTTAATATTTATATATTATATACATATTAAGAGATTTTCTAGAAGAAATGTTAGGTTCTACTTCTGGCAGCAACATGCTATGGGGTAGTGATCCCACTTATGAAGTTAAATCAATACGTTCTAATCTAGCTCTACCCAAACTTTTCTAGTTTACCCCAATATTTTTTACTTGTCCAATTGTTACTGAGTAGTTTCGCTATAGCACCTGCAACTCTATCTAATTGTCCACCCTTTCCCATATATATATATATATGTGTGTGTGTGTGTGTGTTAGTTTGGTATAGGTGGTTCTATTATTATTATTATTATTATTATTATTATTATTATTATTATTATTATTATTATTATTATTATTATATCAGCAATTTAAACTTAATTTGTTTTATTTTTCTATTTGAGAAAACAAAATATATACTGTCGTTTAAGTTTTACATATATATAAAATTTTTTTTTAGATATGTATATATAGTAATAGTATATATAATAATAATATTTAAAAAAAAGTAAAAAAAAAATAAAGTCAAAATTGGCAACAAAGCTAGCTCGTCAATGATAACACAAGCTGGTAGTACCTGCCTATATATATTGAATTAAAAAAAATAAAATAAAACAAGAAGTTGAAATTGGGCACAAAAGCAAAAGAACAAAAATTAGCACCTGGATCGAAAGCTAAGACCGGAGCAGCATCGAGGAAGCTAGTGATGGCGGTAAGGCTTTTCATAGTTGAAGAAAGTAATAAACCAGCCAGTGGTGACAGCTTGGCTAGGTTGACCGGGCAAGAAAAAAAAAAGGCAAAAACAAACTTGAGAGTAAAATAAAGAAAAAAAGATTTACATGAATGGGTGAGCTTCAAAATTGAAGCAACTTGTGGGTTTAGATCTTAAGAGGGATGGGAGTTTGTGCTGGCTAAATAGAGAGTAATTTGATAGGTTTAGATTCGTGAAATGTCAAATGAGTTTGGAGTGAGTGGGTCTCAATTTAGGCATGATAAAGGAAGTTAATAGAGAAAATATGGCCCATTTAAATTCAAAAAAAAAATTGATATTTGAACTTGAGAATTTGGTGGGATTTTTTATATGAGTGAAATTTGAAGAATAAGAAGGTCGTATTTGATTGGGCTAGAGATTTGTTAAAGACTCAAGTCTAAATATAAATAGATGCTAGGCTTAAACACAGTATAGCATCTGCGAGAGCATTTGTTGGCACTATATTTATCCTGTCCTGAGAATTATTGTGCGAAATAATAATTAATTAATTTAGGCCCATAAATTGAGAATTTAGAGCCATGAAAAAGAGTACCAAGTAGACTTTAAGGATAATAAGTCGAATTCTGAACAAATTTTAGTGGCTTCTAGTAGAGAAAGTTAGTGATAAAGTGCTGGAGGTGGGACTAATAGACTCTGATTAAAAATAACCCACAAGTATGGAACATGAAGCTAAGTGCAGTTTGGGACAAAGGAAGAGGGATGGTGGCTTAACAAATAAATTGAGCTGATATTATCAACAGACAAATCACAAACTCAAACTACATGTCTATCAACTTTTCAAGTTTTTATAACTTTTACTTTATTTACTTTTAAATTGGTTAAGCCTCTGTAACTTTTATTTACTTTTGCAGTCTTTACAATCTATATTACGAAATACTTGTATTTAATGTACTCGAAATTTCAGTAATACAAGCAAAAAAATTACAAATTTACGATTCTTTTTTATTTCTTATGTGATAATTAATGAAACTGTATCAGTAAATTTAAATTCTTTAAAAAATTATTATCCTTTTATCTTTTTCATAATCTTTTAATTAGAAGTCAAATACAAGTGTCACCTTAAAAAATATTTAGCACATTCAGCATTAATTTTAACTAAAAAGGCATTCAAAAATCTTTTAGCACGCTTAATACTGAGCTTAGCTGAAGAGAATTGTCTTCGTTATTGTTATTATTATTATTTGAAAATTCTTTACTTTATTTTATGGATAAGGTGAAATAACTACTCTGCCATATCATTAATGGGAGCCATGTTCTGTTCTTCTGATTGTGCATTAATTTCATTAATGGGAGTGTTTGTTTTTTAATATGGAAAATTATGAATTTTCTTTTAATCTAAAATTCAGAGATGAATTTTTATGGTGCACCGCTAGATTTTATTGCCCACTAGGTTAGTTTGTTGAGGAGTATTTTTATTTTTATTTTTATTTTTATTTTTATTTTTTAAATGATCATTTAATTTGTATTTGTTTTTTGTAGAATTATTAAAAAAAATTACCGTAACATGGTATCATGAATATTCATTTTTCCTGTTATTCTAAAAAAGATTATTCTTTTTCTTGTTTCTAAGATTATTTAATGAACTTTAACATTTCAGATAAATAATAAAAAATGTCAAAGAAATAAAACTATTCTAGATTTATAGAAACAAATAAAGAAGAAACAATCTTCAGTCACAACTTTTTCTTTTTAATTTTTTTTTTGGCCAAATACTTTTTCTTTTTAATTTTCTAAATATTCTTTTTGAGGTAAGATCTATTGTCGTCAAGTATTTGGTGTGCTACAAGTCATTCTGTTATATATCTTTTAATAGATAAAAAAGAAAGGTAAATTATAAATTTATTATAACTAATAACTAATTAATATTTAGCAAAATATATATTTTTAATTCTCATTTTTTTTTAAATGTAGATTGTATGATCTTTAAGATTTCAAGTGATAAGAGGACTTTTTTTAATTTATTTAAAAATTTATTTTTTTTAAAAAAAAGTATTTTAATAATTAATAATATTGAAATTTGCCAATAAATTTTAACATGCTGTAAATTAAAATTTTAATAATTAAATTTTTACTTCGTTTTATAAGAGGTTACAATTTAAGTACCACTACCCTTTATTGTATACATAAAAATAAAATAAGAGTAAATTAAAAGTTTATTCTTAAAATTTGATATAATAAATTCAAATTTTTTAAGAAATTAACTAAAAATTATTAAGTTTTGATTTCGTATTTATTTCGTCAATTTCTTTTATAATTCCATTAAAAAATTAAAAAAAAAAGCTTTTAATTTCTAAAATACCCTTCTTTTATTTTCTCTTTCTTCTTCCTTTCTTGCTAATTGGCAAGTATAGACATCACTGCTAGCGACTCTGCTACCTCCATTGAAATCATCATCGCAACTCTACCGATCGGTGGTACAAGCCATTAAATAAAATAAATTTTTAAATAATATATTTATTTTAAAATATTAGACGTTTAATATTTCAACACATAGATTAAAAAATTATTAAATTATCATAATTTTAAATTAAAAGACTAAAATATTATTTTTTTTATTTTGATATAGAAAAATAAAAATAACTACTGCAAATATTTAATGCAATAATAATAGAAAATAAAGTTAAAAAAATAATAAATATAAAAAAATAGTAAATATATTTTTGAAATTCTAAAATAACATCTAAATTTAAAAAATAAAATTTGTTTAAAAAGACATATTTTAAAAGAGAAGGAGTAGCAAATTAGAAAGTGGTGCGAAGAATCTGGCGGTGGTGTTATTCCTTAGCCACACATTCCAGGCACAACCCACTTAAAATGTGTCGGTTTCAGCCAAAAAAATTTTAATTTTATATTCTTTTTGTTTTATTTTATTCAGAATATATTTTTTCATAAAATTTGAGACTGTATTAAATATATTTTTTTATTAATAAAATTAAATTATATTTTTTTTAAATTTTAGAAAAAAATTAATTTAATATTTAACGATAAAATAAGTATAAAATATAAAAAAATATTAAAAATAAAAATAAAACGTATTTTTTGATCATTCTTAAAAGAAAAATGTACGGAGAGAGTACGTATTTATTACAGCAAGTGGCTGTGCGTGGAGGCATTTTTATTGATGTAATGTCTCAACAAACATAATTATTGCTTTTCCAATTGATTTGGAAAATAATTGATTGGTGTTGCATTATTAAAGGGTGAAATACAAGATTATAAGATGAAATTTGTGTGGAAAAATTGACAATGTAATGATATTACTCCCCGAAAAAATTTAGTATGAACAATGAGTACATATTGTTGATGGTGGGATTTCAACAGTTTAATATAAATTTATAATTTATTCTTATTATAAAATTATAAAAAAAAATTCTTAGAAATTTGTTTATTTTAGTAATTATATAACTTAGATAATATATGCAAATTCTCATTTTTCAATATTAAAAAATATATATTATCAAATTTTAAAATTTAATTATACTTTAACTCATGAATCATTAAGCTATATAAAAACACTTTTAACTTCCCAAAAAAAAAAAAAAAAACTTCATAATTGTTGCTTATGGTAACATTATAGTATTTAGCCAAAAAAAAAACACCATAATGATGAATTTTGAAATAACAAGAATTAGAGATTTATTTATATGTATATATATATATATAAGAGCTTGACTATTAAGATATTAAGCCAATATTTTAAATTGTGCAATATTGTTAGTTTATCTAATTATATATATATATATATATATATATATATATATATATGATTAATTAATTGGTAACTAAGTTTATTTTTCACTCTAAATTAGCAAGGTATAATCCGAATAAAAAACCATAAGGAAAATTTGAATTACAAAAAAAAAATATTTAAAGAAAAGCAGCTATCATATACAAATGTACACGCTTAATTATGGTCCATAGTTAGCATCTTGACGAGCTTAGGTGGAAGTATTTATGTTGATGGTCTAGACAGTCTACCATAATTGCTAATTATATGTTATTGGTCTCCACTTTCTAATTAAATGTCTACACTTTTAAAGCTTATTTGTTTGTTTCATATTATCATATAGTTCAGTAGTTAATTGCTAAATACAAAATATTAGGTTTTAGATCTTTTTGGAATTCTACATCGCTTGTGAAAAAAATGTGTATAGATTATATATATTAATATGCCTTTTTAAATCTTCATGATTTTATGAAAAACTGTGTCATACTCTTAACTCGTGTGTGAAACACAATGAGTTATATAGCTGGTCCTTATAAAATCTCCTAATCTTATTAAGATTTGAAGTACTAGTAAAATATTCCATTAAGAATTTCCAATATATCAAAAAAGAAATAAAAATATCCAAAAATTTAAAAAGAAAGTGAATTGATGATCAAGTCAAAATTTGGAAAATTAGCCCTTTAAAGATGCTTCCATGTTAGTTTTAATAGGTGACTACAACTATTTATAAAGAACAAATAAGATTGCCATCTATGACATCTCAACACTCAAGACACAACCTTTTTGCTGCAACATCTAATAATGACCCATGTTGAGGTACAAAAATTATTGCTTGCAACATTTCCTATCATAGCTTCAATTCAAAGAAAAAATGAATTGAAATTATCAAGCCACAGCTTGCATTGAAGCTCTCATTTCAACTAATTACAATGCCTTTTTGTAAATGCTGCAAGATAAGGTATAGGGAGAGGAACCTCGTATACCTTGGATGACTAGTAGCACATAAAGTTTTTATACAAACTCAAACTTCATTAAAAGTCTTGTATTATTAAGCTTCTCTCCCTTCCTATCATGGAGAGGTACTGATCGGATCCCCGGTCTCAGCTCGGAGACAGGTAAACATGTTTGCCCTCCAAAGTCATCCTTCTCGGACATGTCATACTCTCGTACTTCAACCCTAAGCAAAGCTAGCTCAGGAACGGTCAATGGGAAGGTGAATTCCTCATTCCAAGCAGGAGACCAGTTGTCCTCAATTATTTTTGTTTTTTTCTTGGCAGCATCAGCTGGCACCCCAACAATGTAAAGCTGCATATAGATTCATTAGCAGGAAGGCAAAGATGAGCTAAAAATGTTTCAGTAATCATAAGCAGGAAGGCACAAATGAGCTATGGTAACCATAAGTCATTGTTAAGGAAGCTGACATTATAACCAGAACCTAAGACCTACATCAACAACATTGTTAGTCATACATTTAGTTTCAAAGTCAGTTTGATTACCACACTTTGATTTATTCTAGTTTGGTCGCTCAACTTTTACTTCATCTAAAATGTAGGGATGGAAATAGTAATGTTGGATTTCATTTGATCCCATAAAAAATTGGCTGGAAATTCAATGTGCGTCCACACATAAGCATGCTTACATGCAGCCTTTGTTTTCTATTCAATCGCATTTTCTGATCTAACGGAAATCTGACTTGAGTTACTACACTGTAGATGAAGTAAAAGTTACACGACCAAATTGGAACAAATCTACATTTAACGACCGATCTAAACTTAAGTGCTATATTGAATGACTGAAGGGAAATTTAACATCAACAACTGGAACTAAGCACCATTGCTATATATGTTATTTTTAATTTGTAGTGCGACCCATTTAAAAAAAAAAAATGGTTACGGGAAAGGGATGAAAATAAGAGAAATTGCTCGTTAATAGCTTTTAAGCACTCACAAGAATCGAATGCACTTTGTTTTCAAGGATAAAATGACATGATGCCCAATTTATCTTTGTTTGTGATGGTAAAGAACAACAAATATATGCTCTAATTGGACAGTTCTCCTTGCATTGTTTTGAGGTTTATTGACAAAATTCACTTTTTTATGTTATCAGAATAGTTAAATCAGTCTGACTAACCTTTGTGTAGAAGTCTGGTGGCGAGTATGAATCAAAGTGTGTGTGGCTAAAATCCAACCGCCATCCATCGCCTAAATATACTTTCACCTGTTACTTGAAAGAAAAGCTCTAAGAAGTAAGAAGAGGTCATCAGGTAAATGAAATTCAGGTTGGAAGCTAAACTAATATATCACCTTTAATGTCTTGATCACTGATAATGTTCTTTTAGGATCAAACACCTCAGTGCCTTTCTGCATCAAAAAATCAGGCTTTTTCAAGTAACCGCACCCTCCATTAGCCCTAAACATCCCATGCATCAACCAAAGTGATTTTCCATATCCCTGTAAAAGGAAAGCTCCCATGTTAGCAGAACTTTATTTGTTGGAGATGCTGTCATAAAAAATGGTACATAGATCTTCTTAACAAGAAGTAAGTTTAGAGCCATAAATCAATTACGAACTTGAACACCCTGGTTATCTAATCAATGAAAATAGATCTTGAAAATCCAAAGTGATCCATAGTATTAGTAAGTAAAAGTGGAAAAAACTTAGCTACACATGTATACATGCTCCCACACTCGCATGATAAAGTGGGTCCCACTCCATGTGAGTAATGGTATCATAATAGACATAGGGTAGCTAAGAATTTTCCAGTAAAAAGATAAGTGCATTTAACTGTTTAATGCCCTATCAATGAAAAGACGATCTTTAATTAAACACTTCTAATTCTATGACTTCAAACCAGACCTGCATATTGAATGCAATCATCTGAGCCCCATGCATCCACCCAATGATGGGCTTGTAATTAGAGGAGGTGATTCGTGTTCCCTTAGGATAGACTCTCAGAATATTCTCCTGTGTAAACCTGAAGAATATAATAGAACATAGTATCAGTTACTTGCCCATTTATGATTACTAATAGCAGAATAAACTTCCTTTAATAATCTACCAATAACAAGTGTTTGCTAGGTACCTCACTAAATCCAATCCATTATTTGTGGCAGCCCTTTCAAGTTCTTGTTCACTCATACTAAGACGTCTAACTTTATTAGCTGGAACTTGTAATGCTTTCCTTAAGCTACCCTTTGGTTTCCCAGCGTGGATTGTGATTAGATGTCTATATTCACGCGGAGGAATTTGTCCTGATTTATTGTCCTCTTCATATTCTTGATCACTATCACTCTGCTATTCATGCTAAGGTTAAATAAAGCACCTTAAAAATAATTTTTTTATGAAATAAAAATAATTTCTTGCTCACCCTATCATCAGCTTCTAGCCCAGCTGTTGTTGCATTGCCCGATATCCCCAACACCGCATTGTATGATATCCCTGATGCTGCTTCTTCCTCTTCTTCTTCTTCTTCAGATGAATTCTTTCCATTTGATGAGCAAGTGCTCTGCAGCTTCATATCTCTAGATTCAAGATACTCTTTTGGTGGTTTGGTTGATATAATTATTCGATATTTTAATGATTCTGGTGAAGGGAATTGTACTAAATCATCTGACTGAGGATAGTACAGCATTTCTTCAAATATCTGAGTAACCATCTACATTCAAAGATATTCAATTCTAAGGTTACTAATAAATAGATAGCAAAGCAGCTGCTTGAAGGAAAATCCAAATCTGTGAAAAGAAATCAAAAGCTAACCTCTGCAACTTTTGCCTGGTGGTCAGGTGTAAGGTGGTCTTCTAAAGTTATAATGACTGGATATGGAGAACTAACAAAAGCATAGTCTCTTATGGACTTCAGACATTTGATGAGCGGCACTGGAGTGGTCAAGGTCCTACAAGTATTCAATGCTTGATGCCATTTGAGGGACTAAAGTTCACAAATATAAAACTTATCTATGTTATTCCTACAATGGAATTCTTTATTTAATTCGGTCATCAATTGATTAATAGAAGAAAAATCACACACAAGCCAACTTTTGAGCACCTCATGTAAAGCCAACCATGAGTGCTCCTTATTTGCAAACTGTAATAGCAACAACAATATGGATCTAGAGATTATCTTTCTCAAACCATTTCTATTCCTTAACACAAACATTTCTTCTGCATGAAACCAATTCAGCAAATTGAGAGCCTTATTTTTAATATCAAGGCACATTACAGCTAAAAGAGGCTCTGATTTGCTGAAGAATGGCGTCCAAAGGAAAAAATGACTTTTTTTCTCATACCATTTATGCTCATTGATGCAATTAAAATTCTGATAACAGTAACACAATGACAAACAATTGGAACAAAAAAAAAAAAGTAATCGCTTGAACAAAATGTTAAATTTGAGAATCAGTTCATACCTTCCATGAAGAACAAGAATCTCATCCTTTGTAGAACCTGGCCATAAATCTAACTCAATTACTCTCACACCTCTTTGCAAAGCCTTTATAATTGGGACCTCACTACAATCACTGCTTAATTGATTCCCAGTCAAATAGGAATTATGTCCTGTATATATGTAATAATGTGACAACGGAGCAGTCATATCATGATGTACCTGGAATGACACGTGATTCGTCAAGGGAAAACATGACATTACAGGGTCCTCATACAAAACTTGTTCAAAAGCATTTCTATATAATAAAACATAAAGGTCTAGCAAACAAAGAAAGATAGCCATATGCATGCAAATTATTAAGAACAACTGAAAAAAGGGATTATTTAATTCTTCTTCCATAATAACCCAATTTTTGATATAAGATTGTTTGCCAACAATAAGCATGAAAATCAAGATTTTTATACGATATCAACCAATAAATTCCAAATCCTATACCAATATTCATTATATACAACTTTCGAAGATCCTGTTCATCAGTTGAACTGTTCCCTCAATTAAAATTTTGCTAAGCATAAATAAACTATTAAAAATGAATTCAATTACAAATGCAAATTCCTCCGAACCCCAATGAAACCCAGCAACAAAAACTTGGTGCATGACCAAGAAATGTTAAGAAACTTGGTGCAAATTCACTGACCTTTTTTTTCACAATTCAAAACTACCACAATAATAAATGCATTTTCAAATCAAGAAATATATGTTTTGAATTTTGAAACAATTAAACAAGTACATATATGTATAATGTATCAATAAAATTCAAACATCCAAGCGTAGACCACAATGCCAAACAAAACCCATTTAGCAATTTCTCTAAATAACCCAAAATTTAAAACAAATAAGGAGAGAAAGAGGTGACCTGGGGAATGATAGGTCCATTGACATCATCATCAAAAAGCAAGAAATGGAAAAAATCATAAAGATTAAGGCCTTGTCCAGTATATTTAGATAGATGGTGTCGTTTTGTAATAACATCTTCCACAATCCTCAGCGCATAGGCCAATGTACAATCCACCAAATCCTGGTGGAGCACCAAGAACCGGCGAAATTGCTCGACGGTCATTTGGCGTTCACCTCCAGAAAACTTGGAGAAAACTTCCTTCAAATATTCCGGTGGCTCCGCCTCCGTAATCTTGAATTTGCGGTTAAAAAGATTGAACATTTTGTAATTGTAGCTACCCAGTTCATCTTTTGAGGTATCCTCTGGTAATTTCTTGGATTTTTTCTCTTTCTTGTTACCCAGTTCATCTTTTGAGGTATCCTCTGGTAATTTTTTGGGTTTCTTCTCTTTCTTGTTACTCCCCATTCTTGGGTTTCTCCAACCCTCTGGTTCAGAGAGAGAAGGAGAAAAGATTGGGAGAGAGAGAGGGAGAGAGATTGTGAAAGTGGGAAAGACGAGGAAGGATTCAGGAGTTCCTGGAAATGAGGAGACCTTTTTTCTTTTTTTTTTTTTTTTTTTTTTTGCCAAATGAATTGAGGAGACTTTGAAGTGCCATCAACGGAGCTGTACGAAAATATAAACGACCAAAGCTGCTCTCTATCTACTGTTTTTAGGTTGTCGTTTTCTTTTTATTTATTTTTTCATTGTACTTTTGTTAATTACAATATTTTCTTTCAATATTTAAACCTATGAAAATGTTTCCATTTTTTTCGAAAAAATTTATATATTTCTATTTAGAATTGAACATGATATAATAATAATAATAATGATCACTTATAGTTGATTAATTTATAGGTAATAATGGAGTCAAAAAATAAAATTTATAAAAACTTGAATTTCTTAAATTATAATTTAAATTAAAATAATATATATAACTAAACTAATTTATTTATATTTAAAAAAAATTCACTCAAAATAAAAATACCAAATATTAGTATAACTACAAATCTCAACATGAAACAAATTAAGTATTAATCTTTTAAATGAAATACTATCACATTAATTAACTAATATCTTATCTTAAATTAAAAGGTTTAAATCTCATCATTCAAACTTTTTTTTTTTCCTTATTCTAATTTAATTAACTTCTTATTATTATAAGTCACCAAATGACTAGGTTATATAATCCGTCAACTCAATTTATTCTTTTAATTTCAGTAATCCTATTTGATTTAAAACCTGATATAAATCTATATATTATATAATATCCTATATATCTATCTTCTATTATCTCTTTATTTATTGAATTACCTTCTTTTTTTTTTTCTAAAAAAAGACAATTTTAGGTAATGGAGGTGATTCAAATGCTACAAATAGGAAATTGCAATGATAACTATATTTTTAAGTTAGATTATAATAATCCGATTATTTTATGTTTAATTATATTAAATTTCATAAAATTATATTTATGACAGTAAAATTAAAATTTTATTTATACCAAATAAAAAAATTAAAACTGAATTAACAAAGTATAAAATTTCAAATGAATTATATAAAATTTATTCACATTAAATAAGTAATTACAATACAAGAATATTAACATGTCATTAGAAGCCTTTACAAATTATAATTAATTAAAAATTAAAACTGAAGTCTTTATATAAATTAAAAATCTTAAACTAAATAAAAATTTTAAGCAAAATTCTAACAAATTACATGTTAACAATAAAAACTAAATATAAATGAAAAGAAACTCTATGCTCCTAGTAATGGGCTAGAAATTGATGTACATAAGCTCAGCCCAATGTAATCCTCACTGGACTTCACTTCATGCTTTCTTGGAACTTAGTAGTTGGGCCTCTCTTAACAAAAACATTAACATACTGGGCCCTGCTTAGTCTTTCTTGCTATTTATTTATTTATTTTTGAAATAAAATACGAAATTGAATTTTCTATGTAAAGTTAAAAATTGGTATAAACCAAAATGAATGTAAAATATGGTAGCCCTTAGAATGGCCAACGACAATTGATTGAACCTTAAATTGTTTTTTTCTTTTTTTCACTTCCTAAATTGATTTTCTACATGTAATAAAAATAAATAAATAAATAAAGAGAAATTAAAATTTGAAAAATTAAGAAATTAATTAAAAAAAATCATTTAAAAGTCATCTAGAAAAAATATGAATAAAATGTATTTATTTTTTAAATATTGAGAGAGGACAATTGAACTTGAATTTATTTTCAAATTGTATAACATTTACTTTTTATGATGCCTTTATTAATTATCATTCTTGTTATAAATCTCCACAAATAATCTCTAATTAATACCTTATTCCAAGCTAATTGGGACTCAATCACTTCACTATATTATTAATTAACATAATAAAACCAAAATATTTTTTTTTTTTTTTGGGGGAAAAACCAAAATTTCAGTTAAAATATAAGTAGAATCCAAAAAGTTAAATTACAAGTCATTAAATTTATTTATTTTTATATATTTATTCAAATTCTTGATCCATATTTAGAATTCAAATCTGTCTCTAGAGAGCAATAATAAGTTGAAATAGAAGTAAATTAAAAACAATACACAATCTCTAATTAAAACCCCTGAATTCCAATCCCCATAAATACTAACATAATCCAGCATCAACTCTGTACTCAAAACTTCTATTCAACCTGAATCATTTTTTTTTTCTCTCTCTTCAGAAGGATGGCAAATGGAAAAATTTCCCACAAAGGCCTCAAAATCTGTTGTTGTGTAACAACAATTTTCTTGATAATAATTGCTGTTATATTCACAACCTTAGCATTTACCATATTCAAGCCTAAAGACCCTGAAATTATAGCACACCCAATTGGTCTACCAAACTTTCAACCAGGAAATATGACACTAAATATGACATTAAACATGGTATTGACAGTTCATAATCCAAATCATGGTAGTTTCAAGTTCAAGAACTCTACAGGTTATATCAATTTCCATGGAGAGGTCGTAGCGGAGCTTCTGATTGAGGGAGATTATGTTCCTGCACATTCCAAGATTAATGTCACAACTTCTGTTGATATTATGGCAGATAAATTTATAGACAATCCTTATTTTTTCGTGGATTTCTTGTCAGGAAGTTTGAATTTTACATCAACTGCAGCTTTACATGGGAAAGTAAGTATGTTTAAGATCTTGAAATTGCATGCTACAACTTATAGTATATGTAACATTTCTATTTTCATTCTAAATCAGGACATTGAGTCTACTTGTAACTCCAAAATCAAGCTATAATTATTGCCATCTAATTCCTTGTATCATACTAAGAGATTGATCTAGCACTCTTGCAAGTTTTTGTTATGTAATATATATTTATATGTTATTCTCAAATTAAAACAAAATTTACTAGTTATGATTTTAAGACGTATACGTGTCCATTCTCTGTTTCCATGTATATTTTATATACTTTCAAGAGAAAAAAAAAATTACTAAACACTACGTAAATGCATTAGTATTATTATTGTTGGTAAATTTAACTCAAAGCAAAGCCCAAACTCGAAACTTTTCAATTATGAAAACTACAATAGTGTTATTAAGTCAACAACTCATTAGTCAAGTAAATGAGTTATTAATAATGTCTACACTTAGAGTGTGTTTAGTAAATCATAATAAAATGTAATGTAATGTAATCAAATACCTTTTTAATATAAATTTACACTAAAAATATATTTGATTATGTTATATTGTATGTCATTACAGCTTACCAAACGGTACCTTAGTCGATCGGAAACAAAAGTAGACCACAATTGATTATAGAGAAGATTACCACCATTATTATTGATGTCATTGAAATTTTTCAGGCAATGAAGCTGAATTGGCTTTCATATTCAAACTATTGAAAGAAAAGAAAATATAAATTTATATTATATATAAATGTGTGTAAGAAAATAAGAAAATTTATTTAAGCGTCACTCACTAAATTCTTTCTAATTATGCATTTATGGTGAGTTAATATAGTGATTTATGATTAAATAATATAATTATATAATTATATTTAATTTAAATAAAAAAAGAATGAATTCAATTAAAGTAAAAAATAATTATTATTTAATTATATTTAATTTTAATAAGAAAAAAATTCAATTAAAATAAAGAAAGGATAATATAGTTATTATTTAATATATATTTAATTTATTATTTAATATATATTTAATTTAATTTGATTAAGGAAAAATTATTATAATTTTAAGTATTTATTATTTAATTAGCATAACAAATTACGAAGCATCAAGCATCAAATTTATTGAATGTACAAATATTAGAAAGTGGAGATTGGAAAAAAAGATCAAATTAAAGAGTCTAGTATAAATAAATTTACTAAAAAATCATAACTAAAAAAATAGTAATTTATAATTAGAAATATTTAATATATTATTATACTTTTAGTGAAATACCTTTAATGATCATAATTAATAAATACAATTAAATTAATTTATCTCATAAATTCAAATGATTACTATATAATAGACTAATTCACTAAATAAAATTTAATATTGGGTTCAAAATTCGATTTTGAAACTTAACAAAATTAAGTGAGTTCAAACTTAACAAAATTAAGTGAGTTTTTATTGAGAAGATCTTCAAGGTAGTTTAATAATAAATTCAATAATTTGTGGTATTATTTAAATTTAAATTAAATTTAAATTTTCTTTATTTATAGTTGGAGTATATATAATTATATATATATAATTAATAATATAATAAAAATTTTAAAATAGAGTGTGGGATAGTGTATGAGATGAGATTGTACGAGAGAATTGTTTTGAGGTGAATAATGACGTGGTGCTATTGGGCACCGTTAGATTGGTGTATGCTACCATTGTCCGTCGGATTGATTTTCCTGACAAGTCAAAAATCTATGCCAAACGGAATTTCCTTGGCTTCTACTCCGACTCTGAAAAACCAATCTTGCTGAAAAGAGATGCCCTCTACAACACGACTGATCTCCGTCGTTCTCTTGTGGATTCTGGTTCTCTTTGTCACACTAGCTTTTATCCAGGTATCCCTAATTTCTGTTTGTTTCTCCAGAAAATTTGATATAGCACAATTTTTTCTTTTGCCAAGAAATGTTGGAATTTGTTTGATTTTAATTGCTAATTTCTGTTATCAGAACCGATTAAGCTATAGTGGAGTCTCATCGGATCCCAAGGTTATTGATGGCAAACTCAGTGAGGTGCTATTTGGATCTCTTTTTATCTCTTTAAATTAGCTTTATAGGAGCAATGGAGAAATGTAATTTGAAATGTGAGGAATTGTGTGTAATTATGTGTTTGGTTGCCCAGGAAGACAGCAAATCAGAGAAGGATTTGGAAGTAGTAACTCACAAGGTTTACTTTGATATTGTGATCAATGGAAAATCCATGGGTATGCTTTCTTTGTTAGATATTTAAAATAGTTACTTAGATGCATATTATTTGTATGTATATGGGATCAACTCTTAAAATTGTTGAAATTTTTTTTTCTCCCTTTTCTGATGAATTGTTTATATATGCAAAAGTTATCTATTTTAAGTATTCCCACTAGCTTAGAACTGTATAATGGATAAAAACATAGTGTTAGGTTCAGTGGCAGAGCTTGAACCTTATTTATTTATATATTTATTTTTTGGGTAGATATATGAAATATTTATTAAAATTTTCAAACTTTGGAGAGTCGTGGTCCCTCCATGTCTCCACAAAGCTCCGCCTCTGGATAGGCTGTTAGCAACCCAGTCTTATTTTCGAAGCGTGCTAACCTCTCAAATGTGTAATTAATTCCATTGTTAGGATCTATGAATAGGTTTGTGATTGTTGTGTTGGTTTGGAATGAAATAAGCAAGAGAAAGTCTATCTTCTTAGTCATTTTTCCCGCCACTTTTTGGTGGAAGAGTGGAAGTTATATACATATTTTGTTGTTTGTTTTAAGGTTGATGGGCTGAAATTGTTTAGAGAATGAATCTGGATCTTGTAACTGGATTGATCTTCCAGTTTGTTGGATTCCTAATTACAAATATACTAGATGTCGAGTTACTAGCTATGATCTCTATTTATCATTCAGTATATGATTCGTCCTTTCACATTTATCTGCCCTTTTTTTTTTTTTTTTTCTCTTCAAACACACTTTGGATTGAGTTGGATTTCTTTGCTCATGACCTTTACTTTCAGGTCGCATTGTCATGGGTCTCTTTGGTAAAACGGTTCCTAAGACTGTAGGTATGGAGACTAAATTTAATTAGAACTGCTACCTCATATTGTCCTTGAGATACTTCATTCTATATACTATCTGCTTACAAATTTTTCATGTTTAACGTGCAGAAAATTTTCGAGCTCTTTGCACTGGTAGCCAAGTAACTTTTGCCCCCTTCAATTATGTCTAATTTTGTTATAACAATGCTACTTCAGTTTCACTGTGCACTAAACACTGGAATGGGTGTCACACTAGACGGAATAGGGACAGAAGAGAGAATGACTTAAAGTGGGATAGGTGTGTTTGGACTTTTCTCTTTTCATCTGAGCAGAGTTTCACTTGAAAGCACGACCAAAATGTTTTGCATAATTTGTGATAAATTCTGATTTTATTAGGAGACTAGAGTAAGAAACCATTCCCTTGGCATGGCCATGGCATCTTCATGGAGCTGGGCAGCTGGCTTTGTGTAGTGGGTATCAGTAAATAGTGTGAGACAAGCCATGATAATGACGTTCTTATACTGTTATACAATTTGAAGATCATTTGGGTAGTTGAGTACGAACTTGTTTCTATGAATCACATCTATACCACAGGAGGAAAGCCCGGACCTTGATGTTGACATATTGCCATGTAAAATAGGCTTGAAACTTCTATATTGCTTATCTTATATTTGATAACCCTGTCATTACAGGAGAGAAAGGAATGGGAAAGAGTGGGAAGCCTCTCCATTACAAAGGGAGTGCATTCCATAGGATTATTCCCAGCTTTATGATCCAGGGTGGTGATTTTACTAGCGGCGATGGGCGAGGTGGAGAGTCTATCTATGGTGATAAGTTTGCTGATGAGAACTTCAAGCTGAAGCATACTGGACCAGGTAAGTTGGCTGAAATATATTATTACTTAGGACCGCTAATCTGTCTTAAAGAGGTAATACCTAATAAGTCGTTCTCCCATCTAATAACAGGACTATTATCAATGGCAAACGCTGGGCAAGACACCAACGGTTCCCAGTTCTTTATTACTACTGTAACAACTAGTTGGTAAGTATGTCTTCCTTTTGTTGGGTAATATAGTCAAAAATGGGTTATCTTATCTCATATGCAAGCATTTGTTTTCAACGTTTTTTTCCCCCCTGAAAAGGTTGGATGGCCACCATGTTGTGTTTGGCAAGGTGCTTTCTGGCATGGATATAATCTCCAAGATTGAAGCTGAAGGAAGTCAGAGTGGAGCGCCCAAACATAAAGTTGTCATTTCAGATAGTGGTGAAATACCTTTATGACAATCCTCATTGTTGAGAACACACACTCTTATATGTGAAAACTAATTCCACATAAAGTATAGATTTACCTATTTTTACTTGTCAGTCATAATTTCAATTCGATGCAACTCTTTCAAACCATGATTAGTTATTGAAAGCATTCTTCTGTTAAGTGTCATGGCAAACACATCTGAAGTGCATATACCATTTATACTTACATGGACTTTTAATAATCATTGAAAGGGCTTATTTGATTAATTGTTCATAAATAAGAAGAGATTGATTTGCTAACTATAAGTCTTTTCTGATTGCTGCATATGAATTTTTAACGAAGTTTTGACTATTGTTAAGCATGCAAAGATTGATAAAGGGAAAAACATGAGAACTGAGTTTTGCACACTTGTTTCCTTTAAAAGAAAAAGAAAATTGCTCATCACACATTGTTAGTTTATATTTGGCAGAAATTAAGATTTCAGTGTGTCACTATCATGTTGATCTCATCTACATTGATAGAATGGCATGGTATCGTAACTATCACTAACGCCAAAAATTTCCACATTGCATGTCAAAAACAAGAAAGCAAAGCAAAACACCACCCCTAAAAGCAATTGCAGTTGCATGTTAGAGTTTAGTTCAATAATCAACTTTTCCAATGAACATAAAAGTTATGGGAAATCGACCTCTACTAATTCAATGGCCAAGCAAACAGAAACTACTGATATCGAGGGGAAAATTATAATGTGATTAGGAAACTGAAACGGGCATACGAGGATCCAAAGTACTGAGATTAATTGCCAAGCTGCCATACCCACACCTTTCTGCTGTAGCTTTTGGTTTTTGGCTATAGAACTCCACAGCATATTATGAAATTCAGTAAAAGAAAATCAAGCCTAAAACTATTTCATTTATATTTAAACAAGAAAATCAAAGTCTTTAATCAATAGTTCATTAGATCATACAGAATTTCTTTACAGAATTAGATTGAAAGAGGCAACAAAATCCAATACTAAAGGTTTCCAGAACAAATAATGTCATCATTTTTCATTAACAATCACCATTGCAGTAATCAATGTTATGAAAGGTGATTAGATTTAACATCCAGCAACTTTCAAGTGAATCAAATAATAACCATAAGATAAGATTCTGCACAAGTATTTGGACCTTTCATTTCAATCAAATGAACTAAATACTCAAGAAAACACAAATCACCTTCTGGCTCATAAACTTGAAATAACTAAAATATCCTTAGAAATTAGAAGAATTTCAATTTCAGAGTCAATCTTCTAAACATAAAAATCTTTCAACTTGCTCTCCCAATCTTCAAACACTTACCAAATTCTCCCATGTTTTTCTATTTTTTCCTCCACTTTCCTAATTCAATTGCAATAACCCAATTGATCTATTTATCAATTCAAAAACCAATCCCCTAAACTTCACACACTAATTTCAAAAAAAAAAAAAAAAAAAAAAAAAAACCCATAAATAAAATACTAAAAATACATCATTTAATTCAATTTCAAAAGGACAATTAGCTCTCCAGCAAATTATCCTCCATAAAAACACATATACACAGCTTTTGAAATAGCAAACCAGTACTAAGTACTAACCCCCGTTTATTAATTTTTTTTTTTAATTTTAATATTATTACAAAATACAAACACTAAACTAATAATAATAAATTAAACCCAAAATTAACACACAAATATTGAATTTAGGACCTGCCGCTACTGTTACTATTACCGGAACCATTACTACCGTTACCGTTACGCTGGTGATAAGTAGAAGAGAAATTAGAAGACAAATCGGAGTAAAGCGAGACAACCTTAGAGATATTACCGTTAAGTTCCTGAATCAAGGCAACGTTTTTGACCATGTTGTCAGGGATTCTTGACTGGTGATTCTCGTTCACCTGTTGGATCAAATTTCTGTTCCTATCTAAAACTGATTGGACTTGCCGGAAAGTGGAATTGAATGTTGCCCAAACCTCTGGGTCTCCTTCATCGTCGGCATCGCTGTGTCTGTGGCGGCGCTTGCTGGCGGTGGGATTTGAGGTGTCTTCCATGATCAAATCGGTGGCGGAGAGAGAACCAAGCGAGGTCATGATGTAATTAAAACTGATTTTTGACCCGACATTACTGGATGTTTTTTTATTTTTTTTCTTCTCTTCTTTTGAGCGAGAAAGGAAGATGCAACGGTGGATAAATAGGCTGTGCTTTTGTGGATTATAGCTTCATTCAATCGTAGCCCACGCGACTTTGGAGTAGGTATAATACACTGCTGGCAGATTTTCTTTTTCTTTTTAATCTAGTAGTTTTTTGGTTTAACCTTCGGGAGTATTGAAAAGTTCTATTTTGCTAATAAACGTAGAATAATTGGTATCTTTTAAAGGTGTAATAAGTAGACATTTCATGTTCGAATTCAAAAACTATAAAAATTATCATGATTTTAGTGAGAGATATTAAAAGAGAAAATTACTATTATATATTATCTTAAATTTAGACTATTTTGTTTCTATAAAATAATATTATTAAGAAAAAATTTTCTTCAATTTAATGTTTATATAACTACAATAATAATAAATCATTAGTAAAATATTATAAAAAATTTTGTAAAAAATTATAATAATTATGATAAAATATTTTAAATGTTTCGAAAAAATAATTATATAAATAGTTAATTAATTATAATTTTTTAACTACTAATTTTATTTTTCTTATGATTTTTGTATCACGTTAAGAAATTAAAATATATAATAATATATTAAAAATAAACTATACCTTAATCCTAATTTAAAATTTCAAAAGTAACAATTAGTAAAATTTTATCAAACAATCATATTTTTCAATTATCAACTATCAGCTAATAATTAAATTAAACAAACTCTTAGTTAGAGTTTCTATATAAAATACTGATATTTTAATTTGATGAGTATTCCCATATATAATTAAATATAACATGTGATATAATATGTACAGGTAAAAATAATTGTATTTGTATTTCATAAAACTTAATATTAAATCATATATTTGTTCTTTATAAGAATAATAAAAAATAAATCAAAATATAATATTATTCAATAAAAGTAATTGATAGATAATAATGAAGAGCTTTACATCAAAGTCATGATCAATTTGAAAAAATTTGAATTTTTTAATTAAAAAAAATTGCTTTTGAAAATGGGTAAAAAACTTAGTTCTAACCTAAGATAGGTATAATTTCATATATATATATATATATATATATATATATATATATATATATATATATATATATATATATATATATATATATATATATATATATATATATATAATTTTGAAAGCACATTACATTGAAATTAAAATTTCATATAGACCTTGTGGCTTAAAGCATAATTTTTTAAAATAGTGATAACGTTATGCATGGTTTTTTATTAAAAAAAATTATAGGAAAAAGTGATAGTAAATGATTTAGCTATATTTAGGTTTTTTTTTTTATATGGAATAAGTAAATTAAGAAAATAAAATTTTTTAGGAAGTGAAAATTTTTGGTTTATTTTATAGCCATTATTTAAAAAAATTCATGGAAATTAGAATTTTTATTTTCTTAATTTGATAGAAATACATTTCTTTAAGAGCTAAGAAAATTATACTTTTTTAGTTGAAATAAATATAATTGATAAATGTACCATCTATTAAAAGAGATTATAAATATGAATTAGGTATTATTGTCTTTTATATTATTAAATTCAAATAAAAAAAGTTTATTTTTCAAAAAATTATCTACAAACGAAACATATAATTATTTATAATTTTTGGAAGATAATTTTCTAAAAAATTTACTTTCAAAGAAATAGGTCATGTGATACTAAAAAATATTTTAAAACGTTGAAATTTAAAGAAAATAAAATAAATATTTATCATTATTTTGTTAATTAGGAAAAAAGTTGGGAAAAATGAAAAATATAGGGAGTAGATAATTTATGGATCCGTACTCCAAATTAAAGAGGAAAGTTATTGAAATTTTGATAGAATATTTTTTAAAAAAATTTGATTATGAGTTTTAATTTATTTAGTTCTTAAAAAATTTTCATTTGGTTGACTTACAGTAAAACCACGCGCAAATAGGTGTGAGTGGCGAGAGGGTAAGGGGAAAATATCTTATGCTGTGGTTGGATTGGAAGAAAGATCTAAAAAGTAACTGATATTTGCCACGACAACAAAAAGTACATGTTCTTTTGCCTTGTCTGCATCAGATATTTAAGGGAAAATAAATATCTTCCTGATCACGTGCTACAAAAAATCCTTCCCCAGTTCTTCGCTGACTGGGGGCAACAGAAGGTAGGATACTTCTTTTTTTTTTGCCAAAAGAATGGTAGGATACTTCATATGTATAAAGTGCCTCCTTATCAAACAAAATAAATAAATAAATAAATAAAAAGTAAAAGTAAAAAATAAAAAATTAATTTAAGTAAGGATGGTGTGTTTAATTAAAATTTTTTAAACTTAAGGAAAAAAATTAAAACTTTTTTTAAAGACATTTATAAATTTTTTTAAGTGAATGATTTTTATAAAGTTTATAGATTTTTAATAATTTTTGCCGAATTTATAAATTTATAGATAATTTTCAAAAACATTATTTTTAAAAATTTTTATAGACATTGATAAATTTTTATAGATATTAATAGTTTTTCAACGATTAATATTTCATATTAGATCAATTAAATTCTTAAAAATTTAATATTTTTCATATTTATATCTGACTCATGAATAACTGTAGTTTTAACTAATTCTTATTTTGATAAAAATTGATTTTTTAGTTGAATATCAATGTCTTGATTAATCCATGTACCACCATTCTACTATTATCAAAATAATTCTAATCATATTGTCAATACATTAATTTTCACCAGTAAATAATCAATTACTAAACTCGAAAACATGTTGTATAATATATTAATCAAAATCATGCCAATAAATATATAGATTGTATAGAACAAAATAAAGATAAATCATTTTTTACTTGATTGCATACAGAGATTGAGAGTAGAGTAAGTTCATGACATGAGCATTGTTCTGATGGGTTGCACGAATAAACTCATATTCTTATATAGTTCAATTTCAGATGCAAGCTATATTAACAAAGGAATGTAAACTGATTCTAATGTTTGTGTGCTACTTGTTACTAAAAAAAAATTCTTTGGAAATTTTGAGGGAAAATGAAAAAGAGTTTTTGAAATTTTTTATTCGTACAACTACATAAAAAAAATCATTAAAAATATATAAAAGTCTATATTTTTTAAATACCTGTTTAATTTTATAGATTTTAGAAAAATTATAATCGAATGCCTCTTGATTTTTATAGACTTTTATAAAATCTTTAAAAATCATTATTAAATACCTTTTAACTTTTTAAATCTATAAAAGTCTCTCCTTTTCCAATACACACACGTAAGATTGTTAAAATATTATGTGCAAGAATTCATTAAAATTACAAGTTTAAAAACCTGAATATTGAATTCTGTAGATTCATTGCATTATATATACAGTCAAATAATTGATAGTAAAAATTTGGCCTAAAAAAAAATAATTGATAGTAAAAAAAGAGCACTATAACAAAATTTAAAAGAGTGAACTTAATTTAAAATTTTTATTTTTGCGTCATTTAATTTAAGTTAAACTCGGATTTAAATATAAGTAAAAAAAAAAAGGCGTCAAACAGATTGAGTTAGCTGTTATGAAAAAAAAAAAAAAAAAAAAAAAACCCTCACTTTTAGAATTCTAAGTAGAAGAGAAAAAGAAATAAATATAACTATAATAGGAAAGATTCGAAGCTAAGTTAAACAGGCACCCACCTAGCGCTTTCATTTTAGATAAATAATGTCTCTTTCTTTCTATTTTTACTTTTTTCTTCCCCTAACCTTAATACCTCATATCCTAATAAGGCAAGCACTCATCCATTGATGCCAATTCCTCCATTCACAATACCTAAAAGAAACAAAAAAAGGAAAAGAATAAGGAAAAAAAAGAACTAGAATAAATAAACAAAAAAGATAAAGGGACAAGAAAAAAAACTATAATAAGAAACAAAAAGGAAGAAGAAAAGAAAACAAAAAAGGCAAAAGTCTAAAAAAAAAAAAAATTCTTAGACTTTTAACAATGGTTCTATTAGATATTTTTTGAGGTGGTGCAATTAAACTTTTTATTTTTAATTTGACTAACCGATAAACTCTGTTTGTCACATGGATCCCATAATACTTGGCAATTTTTTTTTTTTTGTTGCTATTTTCTTCATATAATTAATTTTTCCTTTTTTTTTTTTAATTTTGAAAAAATTTACATTTTATCAATGCTAATGAGCTTCATGCAGTTGAAGTTGTAAGTCTTTTTTCAGTATTTTTTTTGCCAATTTTAGGGTGTTTTAAGAATAATTTATCACACTCTTTTTAATTTACTATAGTAAGTCATTAATAGGTAAAATATACTTTGTTGTTCAAGTTGCAGCTATTAATTCTATTTTATGAACACTTTAATTCTATATGTATTTTAATCAAATTAAAATTAAAGAAAATATATAAAAATACCTGCAAAAAATATTTAAAATGCACTTAAAAAATTGTTTTGTACTAATTCTTTTTTAATAAAATCTATAATTTTATAATATAAATATATAATTTTATATAAAATTACATGTTATTTTACATATTGCTTTTACTTTTTATATTTTTCTAATTGACGCTAATCAACTATAATTTGAACAAAATAGATTAATAAATTTTTTTCTTAAATTTTATGATTGTGTTAGTCCTTATCATTGATAAAACTATAATTATTAATCTTAATCATAAAATTTTATAAAAAATATTTACGAAACAAAGAGTGTAATTAAAAAATTATTAAAATTATCTATTGCACTTCCAACCTTTTATATATATATAAAAAAAATTTAATTATAAATAACAAAATTAGTGAGAGATAACAAAATTAGTGAGAGTAAATAACAAAATTAGTGAGAGTAATTTAGTAATATCATTATTTAAAGTATGGGTAATACAATAACATCATATTTTTAGTAATTGCAATTTAACCCAAATAAGAGAGTGTTTGCACAATTTTTTACCGCTTTACCAATTTAAAAATTTTAGAATTAACTTTAAATCATATTGGAGTGCAATTAATCGAAAATATATTAAAAACCAATTAATAATGATAAGTTTAATAAAAATAATAATTTTTTTTATTAACATACTAATAAATATATATATTTAATTACAATTCATAATATATCATAAAAAGTGATATATATATATATATATATATATATATATATATATATAATAAAATGTTCAAATAGAGGTTAGATCTTCTCATACTATTTATAATAAAGAGTTATCTAAAAAATTAAATGTCCAATAGATTCTTATTTTTTAAAAAATAAAAAAGAGAATTGGTTTGATTATCCACATTTAGAGACCTATACAAATATCACTATCTATTTTAACTTTAATTAATCCTATACAAGCTTTTATATATTTTATTTAAGATAATTTTAATTTATTTTTTCTATTGCAAACTTAAAAAATTAAAAATTAAAATAGTTAATGTTGTGGGATAAAATAAAATAAAAAGTAAAATATAGAAAGTTTATTGGATTTAAATAAAATTTTGTACTTTTTATCAATTAGATGCTCTCAATTAATAAAATATATTTTTTAAAATAAAAAGTATCATTGGGATGCTTTTAGTTTTTTTTTGTTAATTTTAAATATTTTTTCATAAATTTTTGTCCAATTATTTTTTTATTCTATAGCATAATGAATTTTTCTGCGACATATATATGTATATTTTTTTTATGATTTTATACTTTTATAAGTGTTAAACTATAAATAGTAAAATGTATACTTATATTATTATTAAAATTTATTAGTAAAATAATAATTTTTGATTAAATATTTGACGTTTATTTATTTATATTTTTGTAAATTTTCTTCTTAATAATTTTTTTAATTTTTTTAAATATATTAGTTAAATTAATAAAAAAATATTGTGTAGTATAAAATTATAGAAATTAATATTATATAAAAATATAAATAAATCGTGCAACGCATGAGTATGATGCTAGTTAATTACTATTTCTAAATTGAATTTCACAATCGTGACAGTAATTTGATTCGCTAATGAATTTCATACAATTATGCATAAAGTTTTATTGATTTAAAATAAAAATAATATCAAAAATTTGAAAGAGAATATTGTCACGCCCTGAACCCGAGGGCACGTGACCAGCACTAAGACACGGAAAATGCACGTGACTACCAGTGCCTGTAGTAAGCCTAACAGAAACATACAACAAAAAATCTAAAATTGTAAAGGGTTATGGGTCCAAATAAGTTAAGCAGATCCAATCAAATCTCAATATAAAATAAAATCTCGTTGGGCCAACAACTCGTTTATCTCATAAATGAAATAAATTATATAAGAATTCTTCTTAACAATAGTATTACAACCTAATAATTACATAACTGAATATTAAACAAGATACAAGTACAAGATGTAACATTGCGGAGTTTTAGAGCTATATTTACAATTATACATATATTACATACATCTCTTAATACTCAATAATACAACTACTGCTGAAGGAAAATTGGCAGTTTACTCATTTTACAATTCATTCACAGGTTTATTCCCTGACCTGAAAATAATAAAATGAATAGGAATGAGCATCCGACTTAGTGAATAATATCAACTAACATATTAAACTGATGTTCTACGGATAGATTTCTAATACTTATGCTATGCACTATGTCATAAAGACAGACAAATTATACAATTAAATAAGGATGGGATACGGTCCACAGTACCACACTAATACTTAATAAAGGGAGCCAATCCCCTTATACTAGCTCTCTGAGTTCAATAATCTATCTCTTATATCTAATGGGCCTGGCCAGAACTGATTTGTACTATGCGGCCCTGACCTGACTGATAGCAGCCTTGGCAATAAGCAGGTCTAGCTAGCATTCATCAGTCATAGCTTATCTTCTCAATCTCATCAGAACCATAATCATAATAGTAACTATATCCATATCCACCTCAAAATCCTAAGTGGTATTGTCTCCTCCCGATCTCCATCCGTCAACCACAATCACAATACAGCACAAAACAGAGAATATCGATTCCTCATTCACAATCAAATGTTACATGCATATATGCAATAGTAGTGCATAAGATACATATATATACACACAGAAATGCAGATGTATATGGAAATAGGATAACATGTTAGGGAGTATCACTCACCTAACTGACAACGCTTCTGACTAGCTTTTCTCAAAAGTGCAGCCTTTTGAACCAGGAAGATGCCAGAACACCGACACCTCGCAACAACGAATACTATTAGGATATGAATAACTCACATAACTAGACATAACTTAAAGACTATTGAGATTCTGATCGAGATCTTGACAGAACCATACTGAACTCAACAACAGACTCGACAAGTCACAACAACTACTCTAGAGTCTGCTAAACATAATATAACTTATTTAACAACTGAAATATAAGAATTTTGGGTTAACCTTCACGAATTTCGATCATATGAATGTCGAGAGTTGCGCTGGAACGACGAAATGGAGCTGCTGGACTACCCTACGCGCCGCCGCTGCTGGTGGTGGATCTGGGTGATCTCCACACTAGCAAGTTCACCTCGACGCCAGGATCACGAAAACCACAGCCACTCGCCCCCAATCACCGCCGTTTCGTCGAAAAATGCCTTTAAAGTCTCATTTTTGCATTTTTCGATCTCCTCCTCTGGTGATCCTTAGGGGGCAAGGTAGATACCAAAAGGAAGCCCTTGACACCAGGAGTCGAACGGGACTGGCCATGCTCGATTTGGCCACTAGAATCGGCTGAAAACTGTCATAGAAGTCTCGGCATCGGCGGAACTTCTCTCCTCATGTACGCCGTCGTCTGTTGCCTGATCGGAGTGTCGTTGCCTCCTCTGAGATCGCCGGACGGTGGGCTAGCCACTGGTGGTGGCGGTGCAGCCACCGCCGGATGGGTGGTGGCTTACCACCACCCAGCACTCCCCCTCTCTCTCTCTCGCGCTCCTGCTGCCTCTCTCTCTCTCTCCCCGTGTTTCTTTTCCTTCCTTAGCAGCCAATCATTATCTCCCATTTCTTTTCTTTTTCTTTTTCTTTTTCTTTTCTTTTTCTTCACACCAACTATACTAACATATATTTATATATATATAACACTAACCACCTATATATATAAATCAATAATAATAATAATACTGACAATAATAATAATAATACTAATAATAATACTAATAATACTAATAATAATAACCATAGTTTACATAATAATGATAATAAGAATAATTTCTAATTTACATGCTAATAATTCAATTAATAAACTTATTCACAATAATAATAATTATAATAAAATCCCAAACTTCTAGTAATATATATAATTAGCAATATAATTTAGATTAATCAAACATAATATTTATATTCAAATATCAAAATATAATTTCTCCAATAACCATAAGAATATCATAATAATATACATATATAATATTGTAATAAAATTACTATTAATAATACATTTCCGTACAAAAATGAGATTTTAGAAAAATAATTAAAAATTCAAGGTATTTCAAATATCTTTCAAAAAATATATATATATAATTCATTAGTTGCCTCAATCCCTAAGATTTATAGAAATTACATAGAAAAGTCCTAAAAAATCCTAGAAGTCATAATATTGACTTTTTTTCTAAAAAGGAAGAGAACAAACAAATTATATATAATTATGAAGTCCTAATTATAATTAGAAAAAATGCCATAGAGGGCGTAGCTTCATTCCAAAAGTAATTTAGAAAATAAAGATTATCCAAAATGGAAAGACACATAAAAGAAACAAAAAAAAAAAAAAATAGAGGTATTGATTTCTACAATGAATGAATGAGTGAGAACGTGACTGCCACCTAGCTAGCGTGGCGTTGGGTGTTCGATGCTTTCATATTTGAGGGGAGAGGAACCAAAAAGTTGGCTTTTGGCATCTTTGTATGGTATATCAATGATCCCCCCACTCCAATCTATCTAGAGTTCCCATGATAGGAGGTACTAAAACAAGCAAAGAAGTATGGAATCAAAGCTAATAAAACCTTTGTGATTGAGTTTCCTGTTACCCAGAGGCAAAGCAAATCAATAAGCCAACAACCGTTCAAAAACCCAATAAAGCAAGAATAAGAGGTTGGTCGCCTATTTTAGATCTTCCCATATTCAAGAAGATCTAGTGCTCAATCTTGTTTAGTATCAAAGTAATTCTCTTTCTTTTTCTATATATATCACTACAAGAAACTTCAAGAATAGATGCTAAAATAGCGTTGCTAAACATGAGTTTTGAGTCACTAAGTCCATATAGTGACGCAATAACGACGCCACAAAAGTGTCAATAAATTGCTTGTTGCTAAGGCTTAGATAACGACGATGCATCTCTATGTAACGATGCAATGCATATCATTGCTACTTAGCGACACGATATAAGCATCCCTACATATTCATATTTCATCGCTATACGAACAACTGAAATGGAAGTGACCACGACAAAAGTGATGATGTAGGGATGCCAACCAAGTGTCGCTAAAATTTGTGATGCTTATATGCATCGCTATGTTGACGTTGCTAAAACAATTTGTGACAGTTCATATGCGTCGTTGAGGCTTCACTAAAATAAAAATAAATTAAAAATATAATTACAATTATCCATAATTTTAATTTTTTTTCAAATTAATTAGAAAATTTTATTCAAGATGAATTTGGACCACTGTATATGGAGTCGATTGGGTCCAATCTAGAAGTGAAAATTAATAAAATTAGAGAATATCATTATATCTCCTTTCAAATTAATTTCGACTCTTATATTGAATTTGATCAACTACTAATACCATGCATTTTAAAAGGAATAAAGAATATCATTGTTTCTCCTTTCCTTTTTAGATTGGATGACTTTACATCTGTTTAATTTCAATTTCCAACTATGAAGATTTTGTAGTATTCAAGTACAAAGGATATGTTCAATTTCAATTTAATTCCTAATGTAATTTTACTAACCCTAAAATTGGACATGTTATAACACTTGAATACTAGATAATTTTTTGTTATAAGTTAAAAACAAAAATTTGACATGACTAATATCAAACATCTTAAAAGGAATGAAGATAAGCATTGTTTCTCCCTTCCTTCCTTTTTAGAATGTTTGGCATGAGATTTTTTCAAATTTTATTTTCAGTTGCAATGGAAATTTACTAGTATATAAATAGGGAAAATATTCAATTTTGACCTTAACATTTGGCACATGAAGCATATTAGCACCTATTCTTTTCGTAGTCTCAATTGTGCCTTCCATGTTTTCAAAACCTTAAAATTAAGCTCCAATTTTAACACCTTACAAACTGCAGAATGCTTCATTTGTTCACCCATCTCTCTTTACATTTCAGTCCCACGTGGACTCATCTCATCCATTGTCTCTCACTCACCAGCTCTCCTTCTCTCTAACAGACCACACTCCTCACCGTCTCCCTCTCAGCCTCTCACTTTGCTTCTCACCCTTTCTTTATTCGTCAATTGATTCACCCTCATGCAGACCCATCAAACACTATATCATCATCAACAAATCTGATCATCATCTCCAACAAATCAACAAAACAAATCAATAAATCAAAAAAAAAAAAAAAAAAGCAAAAAACAAGTCTAAGGTTTCAAGTCTCTTGCCAATTTTTAGACATGGGATTTCCTGAGTTGAACCACTTTAATATTGAAGATGATCATATCTATGCTTGTCTCTATTGTGACAGGATCTTTCATTATATCCAACTAAGAATCTCGCCAATGAATTTATCATCAAGTTGTTGTTGTTGTTGGGTGATTTTAAAGTCAATTGAATTGAATAATATGCATCTTGCATAGCTTATAAACCCCTTTAGATTACTTGAAATCCCTAATTATCTTTTTCTTTTTCTCTTCATTTCAATACTCAAATTCGATTTCCATGTCCAAGAACTTGACTTCTTTATTGCAATTGCTCCATTTTTTAACCCTAATTGAATCCAACACCTATTTTATAACATTCCTATTAAGAACAACACCATTTTCAAATTGATTCAAAATCAAGAAAACCTCATTCATGACCTGTTTATCATTTGGGTCCACTTCAAATCTTGATTTTCAAGCTTGTCTCATTATTAATTTGACAATTCCTTCACTTCTTCTAACAAATCAAGCAATTAAAGTGGCAAAACATCTAAATTCGCAGCCATGGTCTGAACAAGTATTTGAAACTGGTTCGCTACCCGCTTTGACTTCATTAACATCTGTAAACAAGCACCTTCTAAAGTGCAATCTTTTAGTAAGAAACAAACATTCTGTAACATCAAATGAAGCTTTGACAAGTTGAGAATGATAGAATTGGAGCCTAAACTCACCAACATAGCAACACAAAATGGTTTACATACCTTTGGTGAGCATAGTTTCTCTTATGCCATTGAGTCTATCAATCGGTGCCACCTCCTCCACAACAAATCCACAAACCTCTTTAAGCCTCTCCTTTCCTAGATCTGATACATGCGAAGCTTCAAATCAAGTTTTTGGTTCTAAGTTGTGATTATCGGGTTTCACTGTATATTTCTTGGCAGTGATACAAGGGATTATGAGGAAGAAAATAAAAAAATATATATATTTGGTATTGAGTATAATGAGATGTGCTTGCAAACTAACATTTGATTAGGAGTTTTTTCTAATTTGGGGCTTGGGATTCTTCTTGTAGGTAGAATTTAGAATGAAAGCATTAGTTCTTTTGTAAATAGATTTTTTTAATTTTTGGCTTTTCTTTTTTTCAATTTTGAATAATAACACATGGATAGAAAAGTCAAAAAAAAAAAAAAAAAAAACCCCACAAACGGCAACCGTCTACAAACGTTAAAATTTGTTCTTAATTTTAAGGTTTTGAAAACACAGAAGGCCCAATTGAGACTGTGAAAAGAATGGATGCCAATGTATTCTATGGGGCAAACGTTAGGATCAAAATTAAACATTTTCCCTATATAAATAGCATTGTAATAAGCTAGTACAAAGTAATTAAAGAAATCAATTACACTTAATATATTAGCTCTGATTCATGCATAATAAAATAGAATTAGATAATACATATCTACTTCTTAACAAGAATGAAGAATATCATTGTATTCTCATTCCTTTTATGGATTAAATGATTTATGTTTTCACTTAGTAACCTTTTTAAAATTAAGATTTTTTTAGGAATTCAATGAATTTTTTATATTATTATTGGTTTTTGTCTTTTATTTTTTTTATTTCTCAATTAGTCATTTAATTGAGAAACTTTTATAATAATTAGTCAAAATTTAATTACAAAATATTCTACAAGATTTTTGATAACATTGTATAATTATTTATTATTATTATTACATATACCTAAAATATATATGATTGAATTTCCTAAAATACTATTTCTTTCACTATATAAAAATTCACAAACCTAAAACTTCATTTGTATGAAAATATAAATAAAAATGCATTTTTCAATTAACTCTATTTTCAATTTATTTATCAAATTAACCTAAAAATCAACATTAATTATTCAATTAACATAACTATTTTCAATTAGTTAATTAAAAAATAGTATTGTATATAACTATATCTATTTTCAATTAATTAATTAAATTTTTTTATTTAATTCTATTTTCAATTAATTTTTAATTAAATGTATCTATTTTCAATCAATTAATTAAAATACAATAATTCAATATTTTTTCTACAAAATATAACCACATATCTAAAAAAAATCAAACAGAAATTTAACAAAATTAACAAAAATATTTTCAATTGGACTAGGCTGTATCAGACTCCAATTGGATTAGGTTAAGTCAAGTTCAAATTTCAACATCGTCAATAGCCTACTTTTTTTACTTTGACTCTTTTGCATTAGTCAAACTAATTCAAAAACTCTATTGCTTGCATATCTGCATCGCATAATATTCTAACAATTTAATTACTTAATTTTAGATTATGTTTGTTATTGACTTTTAAATTTTTTAGAAAACTAATTTTCAACTTTAAACCACAATTTATCAAAATTTTCTTTTTTTTTAAAAAATAATTCTAAATGCAATTTTTCAAATACAGGTTAATATACGATTACTTAATAGTTACTAATTAAAAAGTGAGCAATCTTATTATCTAGTCCAGAATATTATTTTAGTCATTTGATTTTTCAAAAAATGAAAAAAAAATTATAAATTGAAATGATGATTTTTATTTTAAAATATAAATTATTTCATTTTGATCCAAAAAAATGAAACTATTTCATTTTTTAATTAATAATTACTAATTAATAAAGCATTAATTTTATAAAATACAAATGTTAAATGGATTATAATATATATATATCGGTGATAAATTCACCTACCGTCAACAACAAAACCTGAAAATTAATGAGAAAAATGTCCCAACACTAACGATACTTTGAAAAATGACATGGAGAACAAAATTTAATCAACTGGACTTAACCTTGTAAATTTATAAATTTAAATAATTAATAGGAAAAAAAAGTGTAATAGTCCCTAGAATGCATTATATGTTCTGTGGTTCAAGAAATAAAATATACATACAATATAATTAAAAAAAAAAAAAAAAAAAAAAAAAAAAAAAAAAAAAAAAAAAAAAAAAACCAACAGACCAAAGACTACTACATGCTTGCTATAAGATGAAAACACAACTTTATTCTAGGTTCAGAACTTTTGAATAGTAATTTGGCTAATATTTTTTAATCGATTCCCACATCGAAACATGGAGCGAGGGCCTAACAGGCAGCGTTTATAAATAAGAAGATGGAAGCAACATGCAACATGCCTGCCTGGACGGCGCAAGAAGACAAAAAGCTTAGGTCTGTTGCTTTCATTAAGGTATGCCAGGCGGGGGGTCATAATTTGTGTAATTGGGGGTTGGTTGAAAATTTAAGTTCAATTTTTATGTTGAGATTGGAAGGTTTTCAAATATTTATTCTAGTACATATATCTTACTAATTTTTAATTTTAATTATCATATTTTTATAGTGCTGCCATCCCTATTTACAGAAACTAGCATAATTTTCAGAAGATACCTGATTTTAGAATCAACGAAAATAAATCCAAAGGAAGTAATTAAATTAATAATATAATATATACTAGGTGAATAATGTTATTAATTTTTATTTTTATGTTTATTAAATTATTTAAATTGTGAAGAAAATAACTAAAGATGCAATGGTTATAGATATAGTGATTTAATCATTTTTTAAAGATCATGAGTTCAACATCTATAATTTGTAAATTTTTTTTTTTCAATACTCAAAACCGGTCCGATTCATCATATTAGGATTTATTTTTTATTTGGTTTCTGATTGAGTGGCTGCTTTGGTATGGTTTAATTTTTGATAACACATGAAACTAGTCAATCTTATTTTCATTACATCTAGTAGGCCCCAGAATTAAATCTGACACAAGTAAAGATTTCCGTCCAAAAATAATTGCAGTTGTAACATAAAGATTTTGATCATGTGGAAGCGATGCACTATGCCAAACCGACACTTTCCTCCCATTATCTATTCTCCATTTGCACCCCAACCGAACCAAAATTTGAGTAGCATTTATACTCCGTCAAATGTAGCTGGGATTATAACCCATTGATGCTTCCAAGAAACTCGAATGTGGAATATAGCTAAGCTCGATACATCCTTGCCATCAAAGAATCTAGCTAGTCTATCATCCTCCAACCTTGTTTCTCAAGTAGTGCAAAGATTACAATTGTGCAAATTACGAAAATCCAACCCTCCACAAGTCTTCTTACCATATATTTTATCCCAACTCTTCCAAATAATTCCTTGACCATCCTTTTTATTCGACCCCCATCAATAAAAATTCATCACACACTTAAGTTCTTTACAAAGCTTGAGAGGAAGAAGAAACATACTCATTGCATAATTGGGCATGGCTTGCACTAATATTTTGAGCAAGATTTCTTTCCTCGTGTGTGAAAGAAATTTTTGGTGCCAACCACAGATCCTCTTTACCAATTTTGTCTTTGATGGCAACAAACATAATCCTTTCCTTTTTGCCAACCATAGTCGGCAGACCAAGTGCCATATTCTTGAGCCTCGATGACACATAAAAGATTGCAAACCTCGCTGCGATTGACAATGCTAGTATTAGGACTAAAGAATATCGAGGATTTTTAAAAATTAATGGTCTGATTGGAGACAATCTCACAATGTAATAACACTTCTGCAATCCTCCTTCCTTTCATTTGGCACTTTTGCAATCCTCCTTCCTTTCATTGTATTGGCTTTAAAAAACAAATTGCTATAGTATGCTTAAAGTGACCAAAAAAACGACTTGCATCTCAGCCATAGACAATTAGTATAAATTGTTGGCATATTTCCGATTGGACTAGGCTGATTCAAGTTCAAATTTCAACATTGCCAATAGCCTACTTCTTTAACTTTGACCCCTTAATTATATCGGTTCACAAACCCCATTATTTGCATATCCACATCACATAATATATTAACAATTTAATTATTTAATTTAGATTGTGTTTAGTATTGAATTTTAAATTTTTCAGGAAACTAATTTTCAACTTTAAACCACAATTTATCAAATTTTTCTTTTTTTCAAAAAATTAAAATAATTCTAAATGCAATTTTTAAATACAGGTTAAATACACAATTATTTAGAAATTACTCATTAAAATGTAAGCAATCCTATTATCTAGTCCACAATATTATTTTAGTCATTTGATTTTTCATAAATGAAAAAAAAAATTATAAACTGAAATGATGATTTTTATTTTAAAATAGAAAGTATTCATTTTTTTAACTAGTAATAAAGTGTTAGTTTTATAAAATACAAATATTACATGGATTATTATATATATCGGTATTAAATTCACTTACCATCAACAGCAAAACTTGAAAATTAATGAGAAAAATGTTCCAACACTTGGATTATTCTGAAAACTATACTTTGAAAAATTACATGGAGAACAAAATTTAATCAATTGGAGTTAATTCAGCCTTTTAACCTTGTAAATTTATAAAGTTAAATAATCCAACTAACTTCAGTCAAAATAAATTTAAATAATTAATAGAAAAAAAATCCCTAGCTAGAATACATTATTTGTTTTGTGGTGCAAGAAACAAAATATACTAACAATATAATTATTCGTTCAAGATATTATTCATTTTATCATATTTAAAAAACCAACAAATCAAAGACTACTAAATGCTTTCTATAAGATGAAAAATACAACTTTATTATAGGTTTTGATTCCTCTAAATATAAATTTCATAAATGTTATTATTACTAGTAACATAAACATAAACATAAAAGATTCAGAACCTTTGAATAGTAACTTGGCCAATATTTTTAAATCCATTCCCACATCGAAACATAGAGCAAACAGCTAAAAGTCAGTGGATATAAGTAAGGAGGAGGAAGCTACGTTTGAACATACTTACCTGGACGGGGTCGATGGGTGATCAAAAAGACTCATGGCCTAGGTCAGTGACCTCCATTGCACGGTAGGAGGGGTGCTGGCCTAAGGTCTCCCCAAGTTGGGAGAGCCTGCGTCATAATTTGTGGTAGTGGGGGCATGCGTGCGCGCGGCCCCCTCCTAACTCTAGTTTAATTTTTTTATGACTTTTTCCTAATTCAACTATTGTTAAATTTGGGAAAATTATTAATAAAATTTATTTTTTGGAAATTTTAATATGAAAATAAGTTAATGTTTTTGAAAAGAAAATCTAAGTTTTGTTTTATGGTAGTTGTTTATGCATATTAAAATAAATAATTAAATAATTTTTATTTTTATTTAGAGAAATAAATAGATTAAATAATTTTTATTTTTATTTAGATGGATAAAATATTATTTCATCTTATTATTAAAAATAATAAATATAATAATAAACATTACATAGAAAATAAGAGAAAACAGAATTAGAGATAGAGTAAAATTTTTAAAAAAAAAAGCATAATTTTTAAAATAATAATTAATTTGAAAAGATTTTTTTTTTAGTACTATTATTATGAAGAAATGGAGGACGTAACAATCAAATTAGAAATTCAAAATAGATTTTTTCTAAATAACATGAGATCTCATTTCAGCTTCAACTCTCATTGCATTTATTAGAATTCCAACTCATGTTTATTCAAATTCAAGTACCTAACTTGAAACCAACACAAATGAGATTTTAACGTGTTGTCTAATAAAATAAAATAAAATAAAAAGAAGAGAACTTTTATTTATTTTGTGAATCTCTTAGTGATGGGTATTGTTTCAATGATTTTTGTCCAATTCATTCAATCTTTTCAGTAAAAAGTCCTGTCCTGTCTGCGGTTCTGAGAAATTCATGCTCTGTTCCTTGCAGGTTCTTGGTTGAAATGCATCAAATGTTCATTTAAACTTAAATCACATCCTTTAAAACGTGGCTAATTCACGGAAAATATGATTCCGGGTTTTCATATTTTCCACGACAAAGTGAGTGCTAAAGATGAAAAAAGAAAAAAAATACAATAGCATTGGAAATAAACTCAGGTTCATAAACACTTTACAATAATGAATTGCAATTTGCAATAATATTTCCAAAGATCATTCTCTAGTTTGCAACAATAAGCCTTCTTAAATTTCTGAAAAAAATTCCTAATTGACAGCTCTGCCATGGAAAACAAAAAAATAGAAACAAAGATAGTTAAAGAATCTATTCCCATTGAATTTCCCTGTGAAATGTCCACTCAGTGGGATTTAATGTTCTTTTTCCATCAGCAGCAACGAGATAATACGGCGAGTCCTCTGGAAATTCACTAGGCATGGACTTCCAGTGGAGAGATGGACTCCATTCAGCTTTCTTCAGCACCTTCAATATCTCCTCTACTACTATTTTGCTCCCTTCAGCAGCTAAATGAATTCCATCCCTGGCAAAATGACAAACTCTAAAATTTGAAGAACTGACAAAGAAATGTAAATTCAGTTTAAGAAGACTACTTACTAGACATTATTTTAAATAAATAAATAAATAATATCTACTCATACAAGAACTTGCTTTTGAATGCATCCTTATTTGAAACAATTTTCAAAAAACAAGACACATCCCATGCAGCTCTCAGAAATTCCACCGGAACATTTCCCCAATGAAACCTGATGCTAACGACACATCTGTGAAGTTGACTAATATGGTTCGTCTTTGACTAGAAGAGAGAAGAGGTTCATCTATCTAGAGAACCTTACATGATCTGGAGAGCTGCCTCATTACCATAAACAAATCCAGTTAAGTCTATAGAAGAGAGAACTGGGAAATTTAAATCCAAATCCCCATGCTAAAAATAATCTAAGATAGTAAAATGACCACTACCGGTCAAGCATCTCATTCTATCATCATAAACCATACATGTTCAAGCATAAGGTTTCATCAAAATACACAACCTAGTAGGGTTAGATCATTGATCTGGTGTTTCCAACTAAAGAGCAGACTTGTCCATGGCTGGAAAGCACCCACACCATCTATGCATAAAAGAGGCATAGACCAACTTAAACCTCATTATTCATCAAGCATAAAATAAGTAAGAACATGGGAGCAACCTTACATTAAATAGTTTAAAAAAAGAAAAAAAAGATACAGAAAATTTGACATAAAATACGTACGTAAAGCAAGCAGTTGTCCAGTCACTTCTTTTTTGAAGTGCAGAGAAAAGATCAACAACCTTCACATCCATTTCCCGGCATAGCTTTATACAACCTTCCGAATACATTTGGCATAGCTCATTTGTTCGAATGAGCTCACTAAAAATTCCACTGATTTAAGAGAAACAAATGATTTTCAGGAAATTTATATTTAACATTAGGAAATTATGAAAGCAAAAACATGGGTATGACTCAGAGCACCTCGTGTTTGAACGAACCCTCTCCTCGTCAACCGGAGGACAGGTCAGAAGAATGATGCGTATGGTTTCCGAAAGGCTCTATTTATTAAATATATATGTCAGAATAAACACCAAATTTTCTTCTTGGTAGAGTTCATACAAGGTCATACTACAATGTTCACACAGTGAAAAAAAAAACTGAACATATATAAAGGAGCAATCAGGATGGAAAAAGAGGCAAAATAAAGCTTTCATAAGCAATTTGAGAGCTGCATGAAAACAAAATTCATTATACACTCTTGTAGCATCCCAATTTTTATTCCTCTTAAAAAGAAAACTGTTTCCATCTCAATCAAATCACTGCTTGGAAGATCACAGATTTTTTAAATTTCTTTCTTGAAAATCGTTTTAGTAATTCCATAAAGCTCATTCAACATCATGAATGCATTTGCAAGAAAATTTGTAAGGGAAAAATACGGAACTCGTGCAATAAAAGAAGAAAGGATAACAAGATCATGCAAATAATGGTCCCAGAATCAGATACAACTGTTATTTTGGTGTCCTATTCATTAAGGCACAAATCTCAGTAGCCATAGCTGAATGAAAATACATACATATATCATAAATGCTAAAAGAATATCTTTGTTCTATGAAAGTAGTATGATTGTAATGTTTGAGTCAAGAGAGAACCTTGAGATGAACTACAATATTTCTCATGTTCTCTATGTATTCAGGAAGTGGCACATGAGGGCCTAGGCCAGAAGAGTGAGATCCCATCGAATCATTACCACCAAAATAAACTATCACCAAATCTGGCTGTACAGCAGCATCCTACATGGGGGGGAAACCACAAAAACTGCATCAATAACTGCAAAAAAAATGCTCTTAAACAAGAAAACCATTAATGGGAATCTACATTATTTTGTATCACACATACCAAAAAGAAACAAAACCAATAAAGAAAAGGAAATACAAACATTTTTTGTGACCAATTCTCCTGGCATCATATAGATTATTTACCAAGTTTTGATTTTTAAGCATTAACTCAGAATAGCATTCTTTTCTACAATTCTATTATACACCTACAAGACTTGTCTGTGCATAGATGCATACACATTTCCCAAACACACAACAATTTGAAAATTTACACAGATTTCTGCCATGAACACAGGATAAATGCATAAACAGCTAATCCTGCAAGTATAAAATAAGCCAATCTAGACAAGGAAACCTCAAATTTACCACACACAAAATCAACCAACATCACTTAAGATGGACTGAATGCATCACCAATGTTCAGATAAAGATACAATCTCTGCAGCCAAGAATACAAAAATTAATACCTTTGGAAAAATTTGATCCATGACCTCAACAGCACGCCTTGAGTTCCAACCATAGTACCCTCGCAACAATATGTCTGCCTGTGATTAATTGCAACAAAAAATAAGCAACATTTGCAATAGAAAGAACCCCAAAAAATACATGTAATATTATAATATAATTACTATAAAATGTAATAGTAATAGCCTAGTACTTCCATAGAAGCTAATAGGTAAATTTCTAAAGCAACCCAATGAACCATTTGGGGTTATTAGGCAAAACCTTAAAAAACTAAATTAAGGGTCTTTCTCTCTCTCTTTCCTACCCTCCTCCGAAGGGCCCAACCCTTCTCTTCAATTTTCCCAAAATAAATTAACAAAGAACTAAAACCCCACTATTTGGAACCATGAGTAGAGATGTAAAGAATAAGCAAATCAATAGATAAACCGAATACAAGATAAATTGAAGAAAACATAGAAAATAGAGACAATGTTACAAGAAAAGAAAAAAGAAACAAACTTTGCGAGCATAGATGTCAGTGAGAATGGAACCCCAACCGCCATGGCTGAAGCTGAGCTGTACAATGGAGGATCCGAAGAGAACAAACTGTGGCCTTGCTGGTCCCACCATTTTCTCTCTCTCTCTCTCTCAAGAAGGCTAACTTTCGCTCTTTTTCTTTCTCTGTTTCACACACGTACAAGGTTTCTTTCTCATTACAACTACCATATCCCCAATATATCGGTGGTGAATTAAAGATTTGCTGTTGAGTTGAGGACTTGACTAAGTACGGTTTTAATGCAAATTTCATTTATTGCAAATATGCAAAGACTGGTGTACTTGTTCCAAAACAATGACAGGTGTATTTTTTTTTTCCTTTTCCTCTCTTTAGACAGTTTTTTGCAGAAAAAATAAAATATAAAATACTCTCCCTTGTCCCATTTTATTTAAAATATAATTTTTTTCATAAAATTTAAAAATTTATAATAACATGGTATTTTTTTTTACCCTTTATTAAATACAATTAAATTTTATTTTTTTAAAATTTTATAAAAAAAATTAAATTAATACATAATAATAAAAAAAGTATAAAAAATTAAAAATAAAAATGAAATATACTTTTTAATACATAAAAAAAAATGAGCAGGAAGGATTACTATTTTCTTTAATTTGATTTGGATCCTACTTCTAACTATTCCATTTATTGTCATGTAAAATAATAATCAATTTTGTATATGAGCACCACTTACTAGGGCTGAGCACAGTTTGGTCAAATGCCAGAATTTAAAAATCTCTAGAATTATATTGAATTTTAGAGATTTTAATTTTTAAAAATTCAGAATCAGAATCAAAATAAAAAATTTCTGTATTATATTATTCTGAAAATTTCAGGACAATATAATTCGAGAATCGAATATTTCAGTTCCAGTCTAATCCAAAACAGAGATTCAGTGAAAATACATTTAATAATTAATTTCTTATAATTAACCGTACAGTTTTAAGTTTTTTTTTTTTATGAAATTTGAGTTTCATAAATTAATATATTATATCAATAATTATAATATATTATTAAATGATTATATTAATAAATTAATACATTACATTAATATATATAATTATATATCAAAACTATATATTAATAGTTTTTACGATATAATTGTATATACTACTTAAAGTAACATTTAATTTTCTATAATTAATTTCTAACTTTTTATATAAATTATTAATTATCTATTACAAGTACTTTCTTATTGATAATCTATCACGCAAATGTTAATTAATAAAAAATATTTTTCAATATTATAATATTAGATACCAATAAAAATTAATTAATAAAAAACTTTATTAGTATCACATAAATTTTATTAGTACATCATACTTTCTTATTATTACTTATTGATTAGTCATAACATATATTAAAAGTTTTTATTCTAAAACATATAAGTAGTGAGTTTAAAATTTTTAATTGTAATATGTAGTTATATCTTAGTATTATTAAAATTTAATTCACATTATATTACTAATTTTTCATTGATATAATTTTAATGAATCTAATATTTAAGTAAATTATATAAATATTAATAGTTATATTCCATTAAGTTAAGGTATATATATTTTTAATTATAGATTTATAATTCATTTAAATTTTATTTTTATATAATCTTAATATAATTTGATAACTGTTATAATGACATATATAATATTATATTTTTTATTTTATCTATATATTATTCAATCAACATTGTTTATATATTATAAATAAAAAACTAAAAAATTTCAATTATTTTGGTCCAATCCAATTAGGTACAGTTCGGTTTAATTCGATTTAATTATCGGTCCGGATATAAATTACTCTCTAGAACCATACCAAAATATTTTACTTAGTCCAATTCAATTCGAAAAAAGTTAAAAAGTCAACGGTTTGATTTAGTTATGAATATTTTCGATCTAATTATCCAATTTAATTCAAAATTTTTAATCTCCGTGCTTAATCCTGACACTTGCTTTGATGGTAAACTGATATCGAGATTGACTCCTATTTTTTTTTTTTAAATGTGTGATTATTAAAAATTATTGTGTATCTTATAAAATTTTCTCTCTCTTTTTTTTTTTTTTTAACACCGATTTTTCTATAAAAACAATTTAATATGCCTTATAAAAGAAAATCTATACTATATATAAAAGAGAAAGGATTTCACGAATTTCATCTATTTGTCTAAATTTTATCCTTGATCCTCGCTTTTATAATAGAGGTGTCTACTTTGTCTTATAATAATTCACCTCGTAATTTATTGTCTTGTAATATTTTAACTTATTTTTGATATTCGTCCCCTTCATTAAAATTTTATTTTTGCTGTCAATACTTATCCTTATTATTGAAACTGTGCTTCATCACTAGAACTACAAATGAGTTAAGCTGAGTTGAAGTTTAACTTATACTCAAATTGATATATATATATATATATATATATATATATATATATATATATATATATATATATATATATATTGAGTTCTAGCTCAAATTTGAAAATTGTATTTAAATTCGACTTATTTAACTATTAGAACAACTCGAGCTGAGTTCAAACTTAGCGCATCAAAAGTTTGTTTATAAATATAATCGAGCTTGAGTTCATTTATAACTCGTTTGTCACTCATCATAATTCGTTTTTAATAAAATAAATATGACATAAAATACTTAAAACTAATATAATAATAAAAGCATCCAATTAGTTAAAAAAAAATCTAATCATAAAAATTGAGCATTACATCTTTCAAAAAATTAAGAGTATATATATTTTAATCAAATTAAATTACCAAAAAGATTATAGGAGTATTCAAATAATTTTTTGAAGTGCCCAAATTATTAGGCTAATTATTATTATGTAATATAAATTATTTTTTTTTTAAACTAAACTTCTCAACTATTTGATGAAATTATAAGACATAATATTCGTGAAATTAATTATATGCATATATAATTATTAATTACATAATTACAAAATATAAATCATAAATGTATATATTTATACATTATAAATAAGAATGTTTACGAGTTTAACTGAACCGAAATAGTTTTTCTCAAACTTGACTCATTTATTAATTGAGCCTTTAATTAATGTTCAAGTTTGGTAGGATTGCCAATTTTTGACATGACCCGAATAAACAACACGACATAACATGTAGTTAAATGGGTTTGGGTTTGAGATAAATAAGTTCGAGTCATAAACGGCTTGACCCGTTTATGACACAAAAAAAAAAAAAAAAAACCTAGGTTTAAATGGATTAACTTGTCTAACCCATAAGTGACATGATTAAACACATTCATTTAAACAATATAATAGATTAACAAGTAGTACGTGGTACAAGTAAACACATTTATTATCTCTTTATATATATATATATATATATATATATATATATATATATATATATATATATATATATATATATATATGAAAGTATTTTGTCACTTACAAAGGTCTAAGTATGCAATTTGAGTCATTTTATATTTAAAAAATATATTTTTTGGAATTTAGATAATTAATTTTTTATTCAACAAATATATTTTAAAAATTAATTTATTAAACAGATTATACAGGTCGATCGATATAACCTAGTTAATAAACGCGTTTGTGTTTGAGTTTGATGTTTTAACATGATTAGTTAAATGGATTGTCTTTGGGTTAACCATTTTTGTGTTACACACGTATCTCGATACGACACGATTATACAGACACAACACGAATTGCCAGTCCTAAAGTGTGGCTTATTTATAAAATGAAGCAAACATGAAAAAGGTTTTATCAAGTCAAACACTGAAGCACTCCTGAGCAGCTTGGCTCATTTCCAGTCCTATTCGTCACCTTACTTTATCCTTAATGTCAAACACTCGCTAAAATAGAAAGCCTATCATTCCCTTTTCTTTTCTTAGAACTGGTATAGCAGTACAACTGTAGCTTTTTAGCTTATCTAGTCATCCTAATCCTTGTCAATAACAATTTTTATACTTTAACTTGAAAACTTCCATGAGTTCTTACATGCTTGTAACACTTATATCAGACATTCATAACCTGTAAGTTCATTACTTAAATTTCTATATGAAATTCTTGAAATTATAACCTAATAGTAACATCTGTTTAATCGTAGCAATGAGCGTAACTTTATCCTCTGCTAATTTCTTAAAATTCACCAACTTAAGAATGTTTACAAATGTTCAAAATCCTAGGGCGTTATATTTTCCCCTCCATAATAAATATTTGTCCTCGAAATTTAAAATTCAACCCCCATCATGCTTACTTCTCAAGTGTACTCTTCTCACACTTCATTTGACATCATTTTCAACTTTCTCCATCTATACCATAGATTTGGGAAGCTTAAGGTCTATCCATTGGTACAACTCGTGAACAATCTTTCGCAAAGTGATTTGGCTATCCAATCCTAAGATAAACATCTATCTTCCTATAACACGGTCCTTTATGCCATTTCCCACAAGTAGAACATTAAAGAGTTGAAGTCCTTGATAATGCTGAGTTAGCTGTACCAAAACTCATCTAAGTACTGGCTTTAGAAGGATATGTCCTCGCTTAGGATTTTCCTAACTGTCCTCGAAGATCAACCTTTCTCTTCAATCCTTTAGATGCCTTCTCTTCTACTTCTCTGTTCTCAATTAGCTAGCACCTTGAACAAAGTTGTACTCAATCTTCTTGGGAAGCGATGGATCCTATCAACATTGTTAGGCACAAGAGCTAAGGCACACTTACTCAACATACTAAACCTCATTGCATATTCGGATATTGACATCTCTAAGGTCTGTACCATACTTTCAAATTTCATAACCCTTACCTCTCTTATACTCTCTAGGAGAAATTTATTAATCACCATTTTCTTAAACTGCTATTAGGTAACATCATTGTCACTCCGAAGTAATCCAACCACACTTCTCTTGAACCAATCCTTTGTATCACCCTTCATCAACTTTACTGCCCTCATATCAGAAATCCATAAAATCTGTATCTTATCCTCTATCTTCTTGAGAAAATTATTAAAGTCCTCTTCACCTTATACTCTAAAGGCTTCAATTTCAAAACTTCTCAAAAGAGACTTCTTCTTTTTATGGCACAACTTGTTGTCTCTGCTGGGTTACAAACTTAGCCAATAACCCACAGTTCCTTTGAAGTCAATCCAATCTTTGACTTACGAAAACTACATCCATAGAAAATGCAAAGGCTTTAGGGTTCCTCACTCAGTCGACTAAACCCTTATCAGATGAAGCAACTCATCTAGGTCGGCCTTATCCTTATTCTTATCCACGTTGAGAAGGCATCACGTTACTATAAAATGAAAGAAATAATATAAAGACTTATAACATAGCAATATATTGATCTATACCAAAAGAAGATAGAACAATGATGAGAAAAGGATCCTATACTACGTAGTTTTCCTAATCAAGCATACCCTTATCTTATACCATCAAAACCTTGCTTTGATCTAAAACCTTTGCACTTATCTAAACCTTTGCTTTGATATCATTCTTGTCATGCTCCAACACCAGTGGCACAATGGTCCTAGGGCATAAGTAGTTATAAGACTATCAAAAATCTGTAGAACCCAATATTATACCCTGAATCCATGCCCTAGCCACAAGTTAGTTTAAAATTGGACTCGAACTAGATTGAATTGACTAAAAATCAAACTAAAATAAGAATCATATTTACAATTTCAATTCGATCCAAGTCCGTAACTATTTATGGTCTGATTAAGATTACATAAATTCTTGAACCAGACTGGAAATTGTTGGTCTAATTTCGGTTCAAACCACCACCTGAAGGCTTTGCCTTTAGTTTTTAAGAGCAATTTTTGTTAAAAAATTAAAAAATTGATTTAGATCTAGTTCAAAACTATAATGAGAACTGGAATCGAATCATCTGTATATAGTCCAATTCTGGTTCTAAAAAATATTGGACTGGAATCACCGACTAGGTTTCAATTTCAATCTAGTTTAGAATCATGGCCGAAGCTACATACATATAAGCAATCATATCAAAAGAATACATGAATCATATAATGAGCCAAATGTAAAAATAAAAATCTTTCATTTCATTACATTTTCAGATGAATCATTCTATATGTAATCTTTTCAATTTATAAACAATTTAAAATAGAGATACAAAAACTATGACTTTTACAAAATTTACAATCTTAAATTAAACTTATACATTTTGAGCTTCTTGATGGAGAAAGATGATTAATAGGTTCTGCCAACTTAGTCTTTATTCTCTTCTAATCTACACCTGAAATCCACAGACAATATGGTGAACCTTCAACTTAATAAGTTATGAAATGAATTGATGCATCATAAACCTACCTGAACATCTTTGTTGATCATTCTATTGATCTAATTGTATTATGAATACCATTATTGTTATTATTATTATTACTATTATTCATGATTAATGAAACTTGATTATTTAAGAAATCATAATGTTTCATTACTTTAATTCTAAATTCCATTTGATATGTTAAACTGAATGCTAATGACTAACAAAACCACTGGGCTAACCTATTGTTTATGATTATGATCCACCAAGCCAATACCTAGCATTGACCATGCACTAACAGAATGCCCCAACGAATGGGAAAATCTGTTAGATTGTGTGCACTAGTGACTCGATTAGCTAGATTTATAAACAATGGAAAATGTATCCTCAAAGGCATGTGTAGAGATGAGCAAAACAGAACCAAAATAAAAAAAAAAAATGAATTGAATTGATTGGTTCCATTTTTTAAGTACTTCGATTCGGTTTGATTTTTAAAATAGTAAACCAAATTAAACTTTAGTTCAATTAGGTTTTTACTAAAAAATTTGATTTGAACCGAACCGATCAAATATATATATATATATATATATATATATATATATATATATATATATATATATATATATATATATATATATCTTGAGATAAATTTTTTTTTGACATATGTACTTATTTTTGCCACATGGATATTATGTTGATGTGTAAATTTTATTTTTTTTGGAATTAATATTTTTTATTTGAATTAACTAACATGTTATTTTTCTAATTAGATAATGATTCTAATCTTAAAAATAGCATCTAATAAGTCACTTTCCTAATTAAACAACAATTCTTAATTCTTAAAAATTTTTAATTATATTTTTAATATTAGCTTATATAAATATAGCTAATATATTAATTAATAAATTAACAAAGTTTTCTAACCTTATATGACATATTGTCAATTATATTTTTCATTCAATTGTTATTATTATTATATGTATCAATTTAGTATTAGTTAAATTTTATGAATTAAAAATATTTATAACTAAAATAATAATAATAGACGAGCAACGTGCAGGCAGACGAAAATATATATATATATATATATTCATGTATGTATGTATGTATATAAACATACATATATATGTATGTATATATACATGTATGTATGTATACATATGTATGTATGTATATATACATGTATGTGTATATATATACATGTATGTGTGTGTGTGTGTATATATATATATATATATATATATATATATATATATATATATATATATATATATATATAATAGTCCAAACTGATTAACCGAATTGAATTTTTCAGTTTGGTTTGATTCAATTTTATACAAAGTTTTGTTTTGATTTGATTTGGACAAAATAGCAATTTGATTTTTTTAGTTTGGTTCGGTTTTGAATCAAACCAACCATTTACTCACCCTAGACATGCGTTAGATGTTTCAAGGATGAAGTAGTTGCCTTTTTTGTTTTCATCCCAAACATGGTATACTATTTAGAGGCTATGGGAATGGTGGTACAATCTCATCCATGAGTACTCTTTTGATGCTATTGTTATTGGGACTTATAGGGATTTGTGGTGCCGTCCCACCTATGGGTTCTCCCGCTGTTATTGAGACTCGTGGGACAATGGTTATGTTTAACTTGTGTTCTCCTATTGTATGATTCTTTCATGATAAATGTTCCCTTAGTGCTTGTTTCTCCTTAGCACATTTCACGTGCAGATTAGAGAAGGATAGAAGCTGAGTTGACAAAACTTTTTTATCATCCTTCTCCATCAAGAAGTTCAAAATGTATAAGTTTAATTTAAGATTGTAAATTTTATAAAAGTCATAATTGTTGTATCTCTATTTTAGATGCCCCATAGATTGAAAAGATTATACATAGAATGATTCATTTGAAATGTAATGAAATGAAAGATTTTGGTTTTCTTTCATTTAGTCACTATACAATTCATTTATTATTTTAGTATGATTGTTTATGTTTCTATATATATGGATTCAGGGTATGATACTAGGTTCTATAAGTTTTTGATAGTTTTATAACTACTCATATTCTAAGACTGTCTCGCTACTAGAATTGGGCATGACATAATTATAAAATTAATGTATGAACATTATCAAATTTTCTTGTCTAATGTGTCAATTTTATTTTTTTTATCAATCAATTGTTTGAAATGATAAATTTTTTTCATTAGGTGTATTTGTCCAAAATTTCTAGCCAAAATGTATTATTTTACACTATGTCTCCACTTCATTCATATATCTAGGAATTAATGAAATAAAATTATTAAAATATATTGTTTACCATCTCTTTTATTTTTCTTGAGATTTCCTTAGAAAATTAAATAATTTTTTTTTAGAATATATATATATATATATATATATATATATATATATATATATATATATATATATATATATATATATATATATATATATATATATATATTTTGATGTTTTAGGATTTTAAAAAGTATTTATTATTTTTTTAATTTTACTCTCTTTTTATTTATCTACTACTGTCTCCATTTCATTCTAATTGATACTTTGAAAAAAAAAATTCATTTTAAATAACCAATAAAATATCATTTTTTCAATTTTATTTTTATCCCTTGTTAATTGAGTTTGTAGAAATTTCAAGCCATTTTGACAAATTCAAAAAGGGTATTTAGACTTTTTCTTTTTTATAATTGTGTTGTTTAATGGCTTCTTAGTTCATGTGAAACTACCTAAAGTGTTAATTAAAATGGAATAGGAGTAAACATTTGCATTAATTATTTTTTTCTCCGCATCAAAATTAAAAAAAAAAAAAAAAAGACATCTTAATCTTTTTACTTTAAAATTATGACAATTTAATAACTTTTTAATTTGTGTACCAAAAATTTAAATAATATATATTTTAGAATGAAGAGAATTTTAAATAAAAATTATTTACTTTGGTTTTTCGATAAAAAATTTCAGCCAAATACGCTTGATTGAAAAAAATTACTCACTCTGTCCCATTTGTTAGGGACATATTTTTTTTTATAAAGTTTAAAAATATATTAAATAATATGTTATTTTTTCTTTTATACTTTTTATTAAATACAATTAAATTTTATTTTCTTGAAATTTTATGAAGAAAAGTTAAATTAATATTTAAATATAAAATAGATATAGAGGGTTAAAAAAATATTAAAAATAGAAATGAGATATATTTTTTGGAACATTTTGAAAAAAAAAATGTTAGACATGAAATATCTATTAAATAAAATTTAGACATGAAATAGAGAAAATAATAAAAAAATAATTAATTATCTCATTATTATTTTTTTGTAAGGAAAAATTGAAATATTTCCAATGTTTTATTTTCTTACCAATCCACCTACATACTTTTTAATTTTTTTCATAAAATTATACTTCCAATTGCAGAGCAAGTGTATGTCTCAATGTAATAGAAATAAATACTATGTGGAAATTTCATATGAGGAGAGAAGCGTTGGTGGCAAATAACCCACCAAACAAACCAAACATTAAATGGCTTTCTCATTAATTAATGTAAAATTTATTAATTATTACACATTTTCATAGCCATTAGGTCCTCCATGCTCTTGAGATCATCGTTTTCTTTGTACAACACTATTTCTTGAATATGACTTTTTATCAAATTTTGGTGACTTGAAGGTTTGAAATCAATGTCGGAGAAATTTCACTTCGCTGCCATGAAGAAAGCAAAAATATCAGTACTAAGTTTTCGTACATTATTTCCATTTTACAATTGGAGAAGTTCTTGTGCAAAAACTTATTTAGATTCTTATTTGAACAAAAATGGTTTGTACTTTTAATTATTTATAATTTTGCATTTATTTTGACACAGTATATATGCTCCTTCTATTATATAATAATAGGCTTATTTTTCTTTTTCATCTGTCTCATAATATAATCTATTTTTCCTTTTAAGATTATAATTCATTTATTTGTTAATTTTTTATTATACTTTTATTTATTTTGCATTGTTATTAAGTAAATATTATTAAATGTAATAACTAGAAACTTATAATAAAAAGAGTCATCTAATATTAGTTAGGAGTATTACAGAAAAAATATACTATTTTAACTATAAAAATTACATTTTCTTAATATGTGTGAAATTAACCATAACTCTATTATTAGAGATGTGTTAAATACCTTCCTTTTTTTTTTTTATCTTTTTTTATTCTTTATCCATTCTCATGATGATACATAAGCTAAATTTGTGAATAATATACATTTATAAAATTTAATGCAGCTTATGTATCATTATAAGAATAAAAAAAATAATAAAAAAAGATAAAATAGAGAAGATATTTAGCACTTCTTATATTATTATGGGACAGAAGAAGTACATATATATGAGTGTGTAAAGACAATTATTCTTTTTGTTTTTTAAAAAGTAGCAGAAAAAAGAGTAAAGCACTAACTTCTTACTAATAAATTTAATTGTTTTAAGTACATTTGATTCATTTATAAATTACTGGGAAGTATAATTTTTAGTTATTAATAATGTCATTATTTACACAAAAAGACAATAAAAATAAAGAATGTAATTTTATCTTTTTTTTTTATTGTTAATTGAGAGAATATTTCTGGAAGAATTATAATAGATTATTTATTGATGTATTGTTTATTTATTTACCGAGGTATTTATAGTCATTTATACATGATTAATGGCATAATCTATAACATGATTTATAAATTGTATATGTGAGATAGAGCTGAAAGTTTGACATTTATACAGACAACCTACAGACAATCTATATCTAACATTGATTTTCAAAGATTTACATTAACACCCCCCCCCCCCCCTCCCCTCTCAAACTCAAGGTGGTATAGTGGATGCCAGCTTGAGTTTGTTTAGAAGATCCTGAAACCAAATTGGAAGATGTGTTTTAGTGAAGATATCTGCCGTTTGATGAGCTACTGGGACTAATTGTAAGATAAGGGTGCCTTAAAGAACATGATGACAGATAAAATGACAATCAATCTCAATGTGCTTTGTTTGCTCATGAAATACGTAATTGTGAGAGATCTGGATTGCACTTCGATTGTCACAATGAAGTATAGTGACAGAGTGATGGTTGATACCCATATCAGAGATTAACTGTTTCAACCAAAATAATTCTGATGTAGCGTCAGCAAGAGCATGATATTCAGATTCGGTGCTTGAGCGAGCAACGACAGTTTGTTTCTTGCTTTTCTAAGAAATAAGAGAATCTCCCAAAAAGAAATAATAACCAGTGGTTGACCGATGATCAGTTGCACTACCAGTCTAGTCAGCATCCGAATAGCCAGATGATACTAAGGGAGTATTGGCATTGAAATGTAATCCATGAAAAATAGTTCCTTTGATATAACGAAGGATCTGAATGACGACAGCAAAATGAGATGATGGAGGAGTAGTCATGAATTGTCTAACCAGGCATATGATATATCTGGTCTAGTAACAGTGAGATAAACAAGACTTCCAACTAGTTGACGGTACAAAGTAGGATCATCAAGAGGAGTGCCATCTAGAGGAGTAAGTTTACAATTGAGTTCCAAAGGAGTTGAAATAGTTTTGCTGTCATTAAGACCTGTTCTAGAAAGTAGATCAGATGCATACTGCTTGAGACAAATAGTAGCCTTAAGAATTATAAGAAACCTCAAGACCCAAAAAATAGCTGAGAGTGTCAAGATCCTTCATTTCAAAATGCTGGTTGAGATAAGTTTGGACTTCAAAAATACCATATTTGTCACTACCTATAATGATCATATCATCAACATAAAGCAACAGCAGTATAATTCCATGATCAGTGTGGCGAACAAATAATGCTGAATCATAACTGCTGGAGACAAAACCAAATTGAGTAAGAGTTGAACTAAATTTGGCAAACCATACTTGAGGAGCTTGCTTTAGTCCATACAGAGCTTTGTAAAGCTTACAGACTTTATGAGAAGAGTGATATCTAGGAGAAAGTTTCATATAAACTTTTTCAGATAAGTCACCATTTAGAAAAGCATTTTTAACGTCCATTTGAAAAAGTTTCCATTTACGAACTGCAGTAATGGCTAATAGACTACGAACAGATGTCAACCGGGCAACTAAAGCAAAGGTTTCTTCATAGTCATTGCCATATTCTTGAGTGTATCCCTTGGCTACTAAACGAGCTTCGTAACGTTCTACAGACCCATCAGAGCGAGTTTTGATTTTGTAGATCCATTTACAACCAATTGGGATTTTGTTTGGAGGAAGATCAACTAGATCCCAAGTGTGAGTTTTCTCCAATGCTTGAATTTTCTCAGTCAGACCTTGCTGCCAAAGAGGGTCAGTACAGCCAGAGCTTGCTGCCAAAGAGGGTTAGTACTAGCCTCATGATAAGAGTGAGGCTCGTGGAGAGTTGCAATGGCAAAGTAACAATGAAAATCTTGAAGGTAACTAGGAGTTTCTCTTACCCAGGATGAACGATGAAGATTGGTGTCAGGAGCAGGTGAAGATTTGGAGTCATGGGCAGGTGCAGAATCAACAGTTAGAGCTAGTTCAGACGGATTAGGTGGGGAGGTATCAGGCTCAATTGTAGCAAAATCACCTATAACAGAGGTAGGAAATAACTCGACAGAAGGGTTTGTAAAAAATAATGAGTCAGTAGAAACTGAAGTGTGAAACTTCGAGAGAGAGAGAGGAGAACATAGTGTTTTCCCAAAAGGTAACATGTTTAGAAATGCGAAGTCGATGAGAAATAGGATCCCAACATCAATAACCTTTGTGTTTGACACCATAACCTAAAAAGCAACACAGACGAGCATGAGGTTCTAATTTGGTATGTTCATGAGGTTGTAAAAGAACAAAACATGCACAACCAAAGGTTTTAAGGATTTTATAGTTTGGAATTTTGCCATACAATTTTTCAAAAGGAGATAGATTTTGAAGTACTAAGGTAGGTACCCGATTAATATTATATACAGAAGTGAGTGCTACTTCTTTCCAAAATTTTTCTAGACAAGAACTGATGAGGAGAAGAGCACGAGCAGAGTCTAAAATATGATGATGTTTTCATTCTGCTTGGCCATTTTGTTGTGAAGTGTGAGGACAGGAACATTGAATGATTGTGCCTTATTGTTGAAGATAATGAAGCAAAGATATTCCTGATATTCCATGGCATTATCTGTGCGAAGAATTTTAATTGTTGAGGAAAAATGAGTTTTAATCATATTTGCAAATGTAACATAAATATGTGCCAACTCTTAATGATTTTTCAAGAAATATATCCAAGTAAAATGAGAATAATCATCAATAAATAACACAAAATAATGAAAGCCATTTACTAAAGAAACAGGAGAAGGTCCCTAAATATCAGAATAAATTAAGTCAAATGGACTAGCAGAAATAGAATCATTATGATTAAAAGATAATGCAGGTTGTTTGGTAAGTTGACACTCTAAACACTGAAATGACTCAAATTTTATGGAACCCAATAATCCACGAGAAATTAAAGACTGAATTTTATTGGCAGAAGCATGACCAAGGCAAAGATGCCATTGAAAAATAGGAGAAGTGGTAGTAGTAATGGCAGAAACAGATCGTTGAGGAAGATGAAGAAATATGAGCTCAAATAATCGCCCCACCCAGCGACCTGCCCCAAGAATCTGCCCTGTCTGCAAATCCTGTACCTGACAACCAGAATAAGAAAAATTTACATTTAGTCTTTTTTCACATAATTAACCAACCGAGATAAGATTTAGTGACAGATTTGAAATATAGTGAATATCGAAAAGTCTAAGATTAGAAGTAAAGGCATGACTAGTATGAGTGATGTGCATTTTAGTTCCATTTGCTGTTTGTATTAGGGGTAAGAAAGAAGCAGGTGTAGTAGATAACAAGATATTAATATCAGTGGTCATATGGTTACAACAAGCAGAGTCAAAAAGCCAATTTGAATAACCTGGAATGACAGACATTGCAGCAGAGGAGTTGAAAGAGATAACTTGTTTGAGTAAGGTCTCAAGATCACTCATTGTGATGGCAATAGAGATTTCTGTGGTAGTAGCACTGACTGAGGTCGAGCCAGTTTTGGAGAAAGTCTTGGTTTTAAAATATCCACCCTTTGGTCGTGGTGGGCGAGTTGGACAATGCTCAAGAATGTGACCATGATCATGGTAGTATCTGCATTTTACAGTAGGGCAATTAGCAAAATTATGACCAGGTTTATTACAATTCTTACATAGTTGATTGCTATATCTTAGATTTGAAGATCGTGTGGTTGCAAGAGCTAATTTAGAATTTGATTGCCTGCCAAGACCAAGTCGTGTTTCCTCAAAGATAAGTTCTTGGATAGCCGTGTTCAAAGTTAGGAAAGGATGTCAATGTAGCAGAGAGGCACACACAGCTTCATATTATGGTCGAAGAGCCATAAGAACTTAGATTAGGTGAAGATGATCTTCACTAATCTTTGTCTGAGATAATTGATTTCAGATTGGCTGAACTTGTGCCAGAAAATCATTGACAGATTAGCCAAATTCTTATTTGAGATTGTGCAAAGTCATCCATAGCTGAAAATAGTGTACAAGACCAGTAGTTTGATACCGATTTGCCAAGAAATCCCATGTTGCTTTTGTCGTATCAAACTCAGCAAATTGAATGTGAATGGCTGGAATCGATGTGTTGTGGAACCAAGTGATGACTTGATGATTTTTGCTATCCTAATTTTCGAGGCGATCTTCGAATTTGGTATATGGTTCGTTTTGCTCTTTTGTGGGTTTAGTGATATCTCCAGTAACTATACGCCAAAGCTTGCACCCAATAAAGAAACTTTTCATTCCTTGATCCCAAACGTTGTAGTTGGATCCAGTCAAAATTGTTGTAATAGAGGCCAAATTTGGATTCATAAGGTCCAAAAACTTCAAAAATCGATCTGATTTTTTCAAGAACCGGTTCAAAAATGGTCAAACTAGTCAGTCAAAGTTTTCCAGATCGGTTCGGTCAACAGGAGGTTTTGAACAGTACAGAACGTAGATCAGGTCAGGCAGAATGTGGATTCAAATAAGTTAGAGCACGGATTCGGGTCGGGCAGGATGCGGGTGGGTGATGATGTGGACTGACACATGGCATACACATGGACTGACAAATTGCTGACGTGGATATGACGTGTCACCAGCTAGACTGACAGTGGAGATGATGTGGCTTGCCATGTGGCAGACATGTAATCTGACAGTTGCCGACGTGTGTATTACGTGGCGATGATGTGGCGCTGATGTAGTCGTCTTCAACCTCTGGTTGCGCGTGGAGTGCGTGAAAAATAGGTCAGTGTCATTGATCGGTGCATAAGGGCACGTGACGTATTTTCTGGAGTTTCGGTTAGTCTTAAAATTTTTCTGGTGACTAGTACTTCCTTTTAGTGTGATCAAAATGAAATTTTGACTTGTACATGAAAAGATTTCAGCAGGGCAGTGGTTTGAAATGAAGAACAGAATAAATGCAAAACAATTGGATCAGATATCACAGAATGGCTCTGATACCATATTAATTGAGAAAATATTTCTGGAAGAATTATAACAGATTGTTTATTGATGTATTATTTGTTTATTTACAGAAGTATTTATGGCCATTTATACATGATTAATGGCATAATCTATGGCATGATTTATGGGTTATACATGTAAGGTAAAGCTGAAAGTTTGACATTTATACAGACAACCTACAGATAATTTATACCTAACATTAACTTTCAAATATTTACATTAACATTTATATATATATATTTCTTTTTTTTTTTTTTGCCAAATTATATATATATATATATATATATATATATATATATATATATATATATATATATATATATATATATATATATATATATATATATATATAATTCTCTTCACTCGAGAAGTTCAACTTACATGTCATCTCCCGTAACTATAAGTAGGTCAAGAAATACAAGTTGCAATAAACTCAAAACCACCATGCAAACCCATACACTCTCTAATATCTAATTCCTGAGAATTTTATTTTCCTGAGTCTACTTATCTTGTCTCAAATAATATCGTAAACAAAGGCATTGAACGTTATTATTATTGTTACTAAGGCTATATTTGATTCGTGAAATAAAATACACAAGAAATATAATAATTATTTTTAAAATAAAATAGATTAAGAATAGAATAATTATTTTAATTACGTAATTAGGTTTATGGCATAAAATAATTCTTCTATTCCATTTAAATGACCATAATATTCTTATAAATTAATTTTATTATTAATATTAAATTAAATATAATTTTATCAAATTTTATTTAAGAAATAACTTAAATGCATAATAAATAAAATTTTTATTTGACTTAAAATTTAAAAAATAAAAATACTTTTTAAATTAATTTTTTGTTCTATTTACTCAATTTTTTTTTGCAAAAAATTATCAAGGGAGTTAAAATTTTAATATATATATATATATATATATATATATATATATATATATATATATATATATATATATATATATATATATATATAAATGAAAATTTGAAACTAAAAAAAAAAAATAATAGTAGTGAACTTGAACTTGTCAACAAATTTTCAAAGGTAAACATAAAAATACTCTATTCCATATTTTAAAAAACATCAATTTTTTAATTTTTTATAGAATATATATTCTATAAAAATTATATAATTATTATTTTATGGAATTAATATTTTTTGTGTAAAATTTAAACTAAAATAAAGAATAACTAATCTTTATATAATAGCTATTATATTCTTATTGAATTCTATAAAATAAACAGAGTCTAAATGCCAAAATTTCTCTAGGGGGAATCTTGCAAGAAAAAGACAGATTTTCACCGTTGATGGCACTCAGATACCTAAGTTAATATGGATGTTTGAAGATTAAGAGAAAAAGAAGAAGAATTGCTAAGTGATGTATTACGTACCTGAGTTAATAAGTTACGGTACCTTTTAATTTTCAAGGATAGCCCGTCCTGTACTTCAGAGATTGTCTATGTGGTTACTCAGATTGATTTGATTAATTATTAAAAAAGGTTCAGACCAAGTGCCAACTTTGGAGGTTCGTCCAGATGGCTTGATGCTGTCCGGTTACAATTACTATATGGTTGAACAAAATAGTGATGTTGATTGGACCAACACTAGAAGGCATGCAATAAATAATAGCCAACAAAAGCTATATTAAATTAACAAAACCAAATAACCAACTAATTAATTCTATGTGGTACCCATGGTTCAGGATTGAAAATGACCTTCAATCAGCTGAAGGCACTGGAACACTACGACGAGGGTGACCTGCAACATGTGCATAGAGGATTACTGAGTGCAAATCCTTTTGATGCATTAATTTTGAGATTTTGTAAAAATTCAATTAGTTTATAAACATAAATCATTATTGAAAAACTCAAGACCCTCTTATTTAAAATAAGAATCTCTTTATAAATAAAGGTAAAAAAAGAAATTTGTTTTACCTCTCAACATTCCACGTACCCAAAAAAAAAAATAATAAAAAAAAATAATTCCCAATATGAGAGTTGCTGCAACAATCCAACAAAAATTGAAGCACCATTGTCTGTTCCTCTTTCTCATTTCTAAATGGCCCAAAATTAAAGCAAACACCACAAGAAGTATAACACTGCATAAATTAATTCCAATAGCTAGTACTCAGATCATCAATCGTGTAAGTTTCATTTATTATCCCAACCATGCACCAAGTTTGTTATTCTTCTTTCTTTCCCCTCCATTGATGGGGTTTTAGCCTATTGGAATATAAACTAATCCTCACTGTATATGAGAATGTCAATCTGACTAGGGAAAAGAATAAAATACAACATAATATCTGTATCTTTTTCCCTAATGAAAAAGATAACAAAAAATCAATGTGATATCTCCGCTACCGCACAACGTGAAGAACCGAGACAAAGAATGAAGGCCTATCGTCATTGGAAAAAAGATTGGTAAAAGAAACTGTCTTCATAATTGTTTATAGTGATTTCTAACTTAAACCGGTCAAAGCTCTCCTGAATTGTAAAAGCCACAATGCTATTTGCATTCCCAAAAGCCGAGTCTCCAACAAAATTTCCTCTAGCCATACATATAACCGACTTATCAAGGACTTCCTTTGTAGCTTCTTCGCCTCAACAACTGCCTCAGAGGAAACTTTTCCAATAATGAAAAATGTCTCAAGAGAAGATCCCTGCAACTGTTTGTAATTCAGTACAATAATAAATTAATTCAATATTTAATATTATCCAATAAAATGATAATTAATTAAAACAGAAGATCATCCAAGCTATGAACATGAAATTAATTCCTCCAAATAATAGATGTTACCATCATCAGTAAATATTTCAGTAAATCCAGATTCCCTAATCCTTTGTCTGTAAACCAACATTTCATGAACGAAGATTTTGCATTCGTAGTTGTAAATACATAGGCTATAATCTATCAGCAAAGATCTAATGTCCTCACACATATAAGCTATTGAGCTTCTATTGATCTTTTTAGCAATGCTGCTTACTTTCACAATGAAACACATCATTGTGCTAATGTTCAACATTTATCTACCTATTAGGGGAGTGCTTCTTCCATGTTTTTACTCTTACTAGCAAAAACATCATGGTATGATACAGCATCAAAACTAAGTCTAAATCCTTCAAAAGGGAGGGATGAGGTGATTAACTATGCCATTCCTGTTAGGATGAGTAAATGGACAGGTAAGAAGATGCACCCTTGGCAGGAATTAATTTTATTTGGGTTACACACTCCAGTCGTGATAGTATGCAAGTCATTAAAAACTAAATGGCAACAAAGAGGCTGGGTAATATAAAATACCAGAGAATTATTAACTGCTCGTAGACAGTCATTTGTCTTTAGCAGCAGTAAAATTACACGTGGAAGCCTCCTTAGAAGCTCTGAGATTTCAGTGAAATATTGAGATGCATACATCTGCAAAAAGTAGTCATTGTAAAGCACACAGTAAGAACCTCGATATAATTTTTCATTTTCTTTTTTAGAGAACCTAGATACCATGCATTTCATCATAACAAGAAATTACAAGTAATAAATCCAAAGCTCCCCTTCTGAAGAAAGTTCTTTCATGCAAAAAAAAAAAAAAAGTAACCAGAAGAAATCATTGGCTAACTACTACCTGCAGTTCTGAACGTTCACTCTCATTGCCTCGTATGACCAAATGATCAACAGATGGATCAACAACCCTATTCCAGGGCCTCATAGTAAGAATCCCTGCAAAAAGTGCATACAGATCCTCTCCAGCTCCCAATTTAACACTATTTTGCTTTATTGAATTAGCATCAGCAAATATCAATGCCTATAGCAAACATCATAAATCAAAAAGTTATCATTTAGCCAGGGACAAAAGAAAATTCAAGTGCAAGAATAACAAAAGAATGGTTTTCAGAAAAAAGCAACAATTTACCTTCCAAAGCGAAGCATAATTATATCTAGTAGTGAAGTCAAGTTCTTTATACAGCCCATGGTCCAAGAGAATCAACTGTGGTTTTCTCTTCCCTAAACAAAAGGAAAAACCTTAGGCATTTGCAGAACCAACTAAACATTACAGATTATAGAAGCTTCAAGGAGAAGAGATTGCATGGATCATTTCTGTATTATGCATTACCAGATGGATAAAAAAGCCATGAAGAGAAAAGGGTTGCAAAAATAGCCGTGTAATGACCACATTTTCAAGATGATAAAAATATAAAACCAAACCAACTTCAAATCAAACATCTCACACCCCTTCCAACGGGACAGGAAAGACAGAAGAAAGCCAGCGAAAGATAACATAGTAATGAAACAGAGCCATTATTTTACAGGTTTTCTGTTCCTCAATTTTGCCATGGAAATATTGAAATTTAAACAAATTCAACCATTCATATTAGCAGCTGATCAGATGCTTATCCTCCTAGTGGTTCATAAAATAGAGTTATCTGTGATCAGTACATTGAGACTATACAACATAGGATACTAACAATAACAGAATGGATTAGTCAAATAATACACACAAACATTTTAAGACTTCTAAAATAATGCTTTAAAGCATATAAGTTTCAGATGATTACATGCTGCTGTGGTTTCAAATAATTGCCACAATATTCCTCTATGTTTTTTCAAGCTAAAGCTCCCAAAGTTTATTACAATTGAGAAAAACAGATGCCCTAAGTCTCGGTAAATTCCCAAGATAAATCAGAATCTTCAAAACCTAAACAATGACTAAAGAATCACAAGATGACTAACGGCCCAACAACTAGCTGTGAAACTTGCACTCCAGTTTATCCAGTCAAATTGTGACAAAACAAAACAAAACCCAACATTACTAAGCCTTTATTCCAACCTAGTTTGGCTTAAGCAAAATGAAAATAAATGATCCCACTTAGGAGTGTAAATTTGGCTAGGTTAGCCCAAAGACCAAATTGTTCGAAAATGAGCTAGGGATGGGCTAAGTTTGGTCAATAATTTTGAGCCCGAATTGAGTTTGGACTTAAATAAATATAGCCCAAGTAATCCAAACCAGCCTGAAAATATATATATATATATATACACAGACTCATGTTTATATTTGATATTTTTCCAATTATACGATAAATATTTTAAACTTCTCGTTCATTTATATTTTTTCATTATAGTTATATTAGAATAAATTCATATAATAATAATTTATATTTTACTTTTATTTTAAATATCATTTAAATTCATACATTATAGGATAATACCTAATAGAAGTGAATTTAAAATTAAATTTAATAAATAAGAAGTAGATTATCAATGATGAATTATCAGTGATGAGGAAAAAAAATAATGTAAATGGGTCAGCCTGAACTCGGCCCAAAACTTGTTGTGAGCTTTGGGCCAAGTTTGGGCTGAGCTTAGTTAAAATATTTCGGGCTAAGTTTGAGCTTGCCTCTAGCTCACCTGATTTACAGCCCTAGTCCCCATACAGAGGCCTCTGCTCCAGCATGACAGGCTCAGGGGAGAGTTAGCTGTACACAAACCTCCCCTTGCATTTCCAAGGGACTCTTTCTACAGTATGAATGCATGACCTCTAAGTCAAAATAGTGCACCTTACTATTACAGCCTCAAATAAAAATAAAATTTTAGACGCCATGATTATTGGAATCTGCTCAACAGTGACTTAGCATGAAGAAGCCCTCACCTAAAATGTTCCTTTTACCCGAAGGCAAAGGGCGAATCAACAAGTTAGCAGCATGGGGATCACAGTGCACGAACCCATGTTTGAACATCATCTCAGCAAAAACATGACTGACCTGCAAAATAGAAAGTGAACGTATGCAAACTCGTTACCTCAAGCAATCAGGATCGGAATTTGCAGCTAAAAGATCTATCAGCTCTGTAGTCAATGCTGGTGATACATGTATTTGAAATTATCAAGAACTATCAGACTGGGGAGTAATTGACTGCCTCCATAGAAGCCTTGAATATACAAACATCAAACCATTGTCCCAAAAACATGTTATCATCCACAGAATTTATTTCTTTCCTTCACCCAAAATCAGTATACTATACTATGTTCAGTCAACAAATATAGTTAAAAGTATTGGCTGTCAAGCAAAAGACAGTTCAAACGTAGTGAGTGCCATGTCATGCAAAAGGCTAAATGCTAAAATCGACCCTGCTGTCGTTAAATGGCTTTGTTTTAAGGTGTTGAAAAAATCTCTTAAGGCAGTAGTTACTATTAGACATGCAAATTTCTTAACCATGTTACCTATCAAACAAGTTAAACAAGCCTAAATTATCAAGGGCATTCACTTACTAATTTTGCAACATCACTAGGTTGAATTCCAAGTCCTCGAATTGCCTTCACATCATTCACTTGGGCAGCATCCATAAATTCCATGATTAACAACTTTGAAGTACTCATGTTCCAATTAACTTTTGGTGCATAAACATAGTCAGCAATATGAGGGGATAGCTTCCGAAAATTGTCCAAACACTTCTCACTATTCTTGGCCTCAATCAAGAAATCTAGTTCCTGGTGGTCATATGCAAAGCCAACCAAAATCATGAGCCGCCCTTTCATAAAAATGCATCAGATGAAATTCACACAAACATGCAGTATGATAATAGGAGCAATATGCATTAATCGTAATCGCTAATTGCTCTTCAGCACAAGAACATCACACAAAACTTTTAACCAACTTTTTTGAAAAAGAAGGGAATAGTAGGACATTCAACCAAGATAAACAAAAAGAAAAAAAGTTGATAACGTGGCATTCAAACAATGTAAAATATTCAATTAAACACATTCATACATTTATTGAAATTACAAATGCTATATGATCAATTACAAGCATTAAGTTAGCAATGAAAAATAGGGTTACTTTTTTTATGAGCCTATGCATGTATGTAACTAATCAAGTTTTAACATTTTCCCATTAAACCTTTAGGCTAGAGTTTGTAGATCCTCAATGCTCATAAATTGCATTTATTTCCATAGAGGTAATACAGTTAATAATTATAAGCAGTATAACAAATTTATTATCATTAATTTATTATTGATAGAATTGGCCGCATTAAGCAGTATCTATCTAATGCATGTAATAGCTGTCATATTTTGACTAGAAACCTCGCAATGGCTTTATTTAAAAGTGAGGTGCTTACAGATGCTTGGACGTAAGTTTGAAAAGCCGTCTTGCAAATGTTATTAATTTATTCAGTTTTAAGTATAATATATGGAAAAATGAAAGGTTGCAATATCAACTAAATAGAAACCCGCTGGTTGTGAAACATAAACAGGTCAACTGTTTGCAGTTCAACCAGCAAATTGGTCAATGTTTGACCAATTTCTGGAAGATCACCCGAATCAGTCAGCAGACTAGTCCCCTACAATCCAGCTGGACTATAACATTGGTTAAAATATAAGGCTGTTAAATTTTGATAAAAGGTGTAACTAGTTCAGAAAGTCACTCAAAACAATTATCAATGCCATATATAAACATCCTATGCCAATAGAGGATGTTGTTTTCCTAAGTTATAGTGAAGGGATTGCATCACACATCATATACTCTCATGCGTTATTTCCTTTCTTATTCTACCTTTTTCTTATAGGTGAAGAATATAAAGGAAAGTGAACAAATACAAGCCCATCATACTACTGACAGTACCACAGATAAGGTTTTAAGCTCAAACAAATTTTAGCTTCAGTAATTTTAAGATTTGAAATTAATACAAACACTTTGATGAAACATCATAAATTTGAATGGCAAATTTCAAGACAATACCTAGCAGCTTCAGAGAGTCAATTGGCCTAATGTATGGAAAATATAAAAGTTGGAAAACCAAGGTTACAAAATTTTGAGCGCATAATAATGTAGTTTTCTCAGCAGTATTGGTCCTCGTTTTATTTATATAATCATGCACACACAAAAGCAGAAGGAGGAGGGGTTGGGGAATTTGAACAGAAAGTAATAGATAAAACAATTCATAGGCACATTTAAAAGTTCCTTTCACCAATTCTTAAGAAATTTGCACAAACAAAAAATTTTCAAAATCCAAAATTCTTTAAATAATGTTAACCTACTCGCCTTGGGTAAGCTTTCACTTATTTCAGCAATCAACCATCTGCACACAGAAACAAAGAAATTGCAATTAACACCAGTTGCCCAAGACCAAATATGGCCCACTCATAAACAGATAAGAGAATGCTGCATCTATGAATTTCAAAAGAAAAAATACCATCCTCATATATATCAAAAATTTGAGTGCACATTTTTTACCCTTCATTATTAAATTCCAGATCTCCATGATACAAGCTTATTAAGAAAGAGATGACAGTATGAATAACTGGTAGCATAGAACAATCAATAATAAACCCAACTCAATTGACCTCAACCTCAATCCTAATCCAGTTGGGCTGAGATACGAGAAACCATAAAAATGCTACCTGTAATCAAAGGAAGGGAAAAACCGGTGTAGGGTGTTCACAATCAATTCCACAGTGGCATGATCTGCAGCCGCAGTATCTGTCATGTGAGTGTGCTGAACCTGAATATTCAGAAAATAATATACCAAATTTGTGCCTAAATACACGTAATTCATAAGAAATTTGATTCCACCAAGTGCATATGAAACCTAATTTTGATTAAAAAAGAAAAAAAGAAAAACCTTCACAGCAACTTTTTGGCCATCAGTTGTCCGAGCAACATGAACTTGAGCAAGGGAAGCACTTGCTATTGGAACAGGATCAAATTCCTCAAAAATCTGCAGATAATGGTGCTTGATTCAGTACTCAAATACAGTCTATCCCCCAAAACAAATGCCACTATGACAATTAAAAGGAAGACGCATGTAGCTGTTTAGAAGCACTAAAAACCACCTTTAATATTCGAATTAAACTAAAAAGATGCAACCTAGCAGCTGGAATGAACTGCCGCTTTTTATGCATATGTGGTGATCATTCCAAGAAAACTGAGAAAAATGATGCATACTTTATCTGGCGTTTCTCCAAGCTCTTTCTTGAAAACTCCACACACTTGATCATATGAAGATTCTGGACATTTGTTCAGCATTGACTCTCTCATTGTCTGAACATACTCCTGAGGGACTAAATATTCCTACATAATCACCCAATATCCCATATCATACAGTTAGAAATGGCACAAACGTAAGCTAATTAATACTCAAAAGTCAAGGAAACATATTGGAAGCATACCAGCTGAGCAATGTGTTGGCCAAGCTTGATATATATACCTCCATTTTTGAAACATAATTCTTGAAGCTTACGTGCTGACCTTTGGTGAACCTCATGTTTAACTTTAGACCTCTCAACACTACCTTCTGGTAGTCCCCACAGTGAGTATTCATAATCTAATGACAAGTGATAAGCAATAAAGATAAATAAGCAACACCATATGACAAGTGAACCACTAAATGAAGTCAAATTAAAGCATTCTTATACAAAGAATCAATTTTAATCACTATAAGAATCAATTTTAATCACAAAATCTGAAATTCATAACCAAAGTAGGTTTGTAACACGTTTAGACCCCTTCAAGAACCCAAATTGTAAAGTCAAAATTTATCAATTATCAATGCTTAGCTTCAACGCAAACAAATGAAGAGAAACAGAGAATTTATTGAACAGAAATACATTCTAGTTCAATAAAGAATAAAAAAAGGAGAAGCTAAAACTGAAGGCTAGGTTTTGGAGATACCAAAGACGATGGAGGCAGCAGTTACGGTGTCACGCGCGAGGCGAATGGGGACAGTGGTGCAGAGCTTCACAGTCATTGCTGGATCTTCAGAACTGGCGATGGTGGCTGCGGCAGCACCGCTGAAAATCGCGGTGGCCGCCACCCCGAGCTTGGCCCAGGTGCGCCCCAGAGATCGCGTGGCCATTGAAGTGGAATACAATATGACAGCAGGAAAGTGCGAGCGAGCAAAACTGACTCCCGCTGCGCGAGTGTATGGTCAGTCATTTAGCTATTTCAGATAATCTTCAAACGGCTGCGTATTGAAGGAATCATATCTTCTATGTCCATATAAAAACATGGGATAAGTAGAAATAACTACTATGTCATTTAATCTTTTCTTACTTACGGTCCGTAAATTTATTTATTTTTTTTTTTAAAAAGATTTGTGATTTACATCATTAGCAATTAGAATATCTGTTATCAATACCATTAATAAACAATAATGTAATACTTATATGGCAGGTATGAGTTTCACTTTTTATTTTTTAATAATAAAATATATCCACATGGATATTCCTGTGGACAACTAATAATTTTGAAAAACAAAATAATATATTTATATTATATTTAATAAAAAAAAATTTCTAATTAAAGGATTATATAATAAACTAAAAAAATTTCCTAATAAAAAAAAAAATCTAACAATACATATCTTGAAACAAACAATACAGATCAAACAAGAGATCCATCAAATAATCAAAAAAATCAAACAAATTACAAAAAAAAAAAAAAAAAAAAAAACAAAAAACAAAACAAAAGCAAACAAATTAAAAATCATATCATAAATCGTTATAATAATGATCCATTTTCATTTTTTTTTTTTTGCCAAATCCATTTTCAATTTAGTTTCACAATCCATTGATTTTAATAGAAATCAAAATTCTTTAGTTCCCTAATCTAAAAAAAAAAAAAAGAAAATATATACATAGATAAAAAGAGAGATTTCCTACACAGAAGTTCATTTCTTCAAGATTTTCAAAGCCACATGCAAATATTCAGTGGTGTGACAAGGAAATATGGAATTCTTAAAATTATTCTTTAAACCTTCTTTTCCCTAAATAATATTATTTGATAAATAAAATATAAAGCCATTCACAAAACTGGAATACTTTGGTCAATGACACAAAAGAAACTCATATAAAAAAATAAAGAGCAATTATAAATTAAAGTTCACATGAATCACAACACAGCAAATTTCACAGGTTTTGTTATTAATAGAAACATCCCACTCGAATACACGGAATGGAAGACTCTACTGAGTAGGAAGATTTAGCATTTTGGGTTTATTATACAAGAAATGAGTCAATGGATTAGAACGGTAAATGGGTTTTGTTCGAATGCTGGTGCTATTATCCACTTGATTTGCAGCTGCACTCTTTCAAGATCTAGACCAGCAAATCATATCTAGGTTGTTATGCGCGGGCCTAGACGTCAGAGAATCGACGATGGCAGCAGGCTTGTCAGTGATCGAATCGCGAGCAACTCTAGTATCAGAGGCGGCAGCTGGGCTTCAACCAAACTGCTCTTGGTTGGAGAAGAAGATGAGAATCAGTAGTTATTTGAAGGCGTAGAAGATGATCTTTCCGTTTTTAATTTCCTGTTGATTTTAATATTTTATTCTTTCTTTTTTTTTTTTTCATTTTTTTAGTTTATTATATAACATTTCATTAAAAATCCTTTTCTCAGTTTTTTTTATTAAATATAATATAAATATATGATTTTTCTTTTTTTTTTTTTGTAAAGAAATTGCTAATTAATATGCACAAATGTATATTTTGTTATTAAAAAATAACAAGTGTGATTCATATATGTTGCGTAAGCATCACATCATAGTTCATTAACAGTGTTAGTGATGAAAATATCAAATTGCTGATGAAGTAAATTACAGACCTTTTTTATTAAAAAAAAATTTATAAATCTATAAGTGAAAAAGAATCAAATTACAAAGTATTTTTTTGTATTTATCCCTAAAAACATTAACCCGAAAGAGGAAAAATAAGGGAGAAAAATAACTTTTCATATTTGGAAAGGAAAAAGCAAAGAGATAAAAGAAAATAAACTTTATTTTTCATTCTATATTTTCTTTTTATTTTGAAAGAAAAATAAAAATAAAGGGTGGAAGGAAAAAAAAATAAAGAGTAAAAAAAAGATAGTGAAAAATAAAATTTATAGTGAAAAATAAAATTTATTTTCCTTTCTTTATTTTTCACTACCTGAACAAAAGAAAGGAAAATAATAAAAGAAAATAAAATTTATTTTTCCTCTTTATTTTCTTTCTTTTCTAAAAAATTTCCAAGCATAGGGTAAAAGAGGTTAGGTCAAAACACTATAAATAAACAATATTTTCTCAATTGATTTGATGGTTTTGAAATGTCTTGTTTGACTATGGATCCCTCCTAAATCTGCATTTGAAACGACGTTGTTTTCTTCTTAGTTAGCATGGATTATTATTATTATTATTTTTGTCCTTACTTGCCCCATGCCTCTGGTGAAAAACAATGTCATTCTATTTATTTAGAGCGCATGATTATCTGTTTTACCCCTATGTCACCCCCATTTCATCATTCGAAACGACTTCATTCTATGTTGCTCGTTGTGCAATATATGTTTTATTCTTATGCTTTTTCACTCCGTCCATTCGACGTCGTACTAGAGTGCTTCAATCTTTTGCACATCGCATGTTGGTAGTCTTTATTAGTTTTTGTTCTACTTCCTTTTTCTTGAACCACTTCTCAATTTTCTCTCTCCTTCTAGATGCCTTTTCTATGCCATTTGGGCTTCATGGCTATGTAAATCCTTAGCTTGATTCTTTTATGCATTTTTTGATTTTTGATTCTTTTTATTTAAGTCATTTAGTGTTTGTTTTCTTTATCGTTTTAGTTTTTTGTCAATTTTCTCTCTCATTCCTTTTTGTTTTAGATGCGTGTTTACAAATCTTTTTTTTTTATATATATATTTCACTTCTTATATATGTTGGATCAATGCACTAGCTCCACTTAGATGGATTAATTTGGGTTGGTGGTGGGTCTACTGATCTTTTTAATTTTTTTCCATGGTCTTCTTGGAGTTTATATGTAGATTTATTTTCTTTTGCCATTGTTCGATGGATCGATAGGCAGCATTGTTCTCTTAGTTTGTATCAGACCAAGATGACGCCATTTTGTTCATTCTATGCTACTGTAAACCCTAATTTCTTCAAGTGAATTCTCTTAGAAACCCTAATATTTATTTTTTCCCTTTTCTTCTCTCATGCTTTTTAGCACCTTTATTTAATGATATCTTGAATTAGTTTTTTTTTTTTTTGGTTATTTTCCTGTTTCTATATTATGCTTGGTTAACCTCATAGTCTTTTTTTTTTTATTTCTCTATTTTCAATTTTTATTGTTGTTTTATTGATTATCTATTTTTTTTTATGGTTTTTTACATGTTTGCTTTCTTGATGGTGATCTATGGATTCAAAATGGGTTGGATGGGATTTGGATATCTTGATTCTTTGCTGGAGGTTCACTGTTTGTTTATTTATACAGATCCTTTTCCAATTTTTATTGCTTGAAAATAGTGTTGTTTTCGAAAATAAAAAATTATTTACTTTAGTTAATTATAGTTTTTTAGAGATATTAGAATTTATATAGAATTTTTTTGTTTTGGCTTTTCTGGTTATTATCTCTAAAGTACTGATACATATATCCAATTTTAGGGCCAGCCATTGATATGGTGCATTGTGTCAGAGAAATTACTACTAATTAGGAAGCTAAAAAGCCACTGCGATATATATATAATTGTAACTCATAAATAATTTTAATGATAATTATGACTACTAAATATATTAAAAATATATATAATTATGAGTTGTAACCTATAAAATTTTTATTTTTATTTTTCAATTTATACAACTATTATTAATTAATGAGATTTGTAACCTAAATTAGGTGTGTGTGTGTCACGACCCACCTTTTTTTAGTCGCGACGATCCTAGGGCATGGGTAGTCGTAAGGGCACCAAAACCCGTAGAACCCATTCCACTCATAATCAATTGACATTCATTACATTGAACCATATCCCAGGATCGTAGCCTAATCACATTTCCTTAATACCCATTACTTGCTATCATTTCCACTTATAATATCATTTATATATATATATATAACTTGTAAAACCTTTAAAATCTCATTTCATGTCATTAACTCTATGTTCAATAGTCCATACATCATTACAATACCGGTTATGATACAAATCACCTTATACAAACATCCTATAACATATTAATGCCAAACCCTTTAATAACCATTCATGTTACATATAGACCTTACAACTTTCAATAACCATGGAGCTCTACTTACAACACCGGAATTTAATAGAATAGTTTCCAAGCGAAGGATGGGCTTGGGACTTTTACTTTGCTAACTCATTGACTGTACCTGAAAAGTTTAAACCACTAAAATATGAGACAAAGCTCAGTGAGTACAAAATAATACTATATAAAATAAACAAATGGTAGGTGCTTTAATGATAATTTTTTTATAGCAAAGAAGTAAAATCGATCACGAGTTACTCTTATAAAATAGTTTTCCATATACAGTAAATATTGCATTTTTAGCAGAATATTTCCCTTATGGAAACGGTGTGTTTCCCACATTATCATTCGAGTGGAGGCTTACGCCTTGCTCACGCCCATTTCAGTCACACGTACAACTGATCGGGTCGTACGTACTGGGGGCCATAAACCCTTCCCAGGTAGGGTTCGGATACTCTTTACCCTATCCGTGGATTCATTACCATTGTGCACAAGGCTGATGTATTGCCCCACATCAGAGGGGTATTCTGCTTATCACAATATTATAAAAACATTTTTCCTTTCCATCCATAAAATAATTCAATGGATAATATATCAATAAATAATCAAAATTCCCATCATTGATCATATTAGGAAATGAAGCAATAATGCTCATGTGGCCAAGTGCCATAAGGGATATTTAATTCAACAATTGGTAAAGCATATCATGCATGTCAAAGAATTGCAATGCATTTTAATTAAGAAAGTGATCCAACATTTATGCTTATATTTAAAGCACAAGAAATATAATATTACAATGGATAATATATAATGTCAATTGGGTTCTCATTATTGATCATATTATAAGATCAAACAATATAGACTCATTTGGCCAAGTGCCGTAAAGAAATGTTTGGTTCACTTTGGCTCAATGATCAAGAAAGTATTATATCAACGGTTCAATATTCAATAAGCAGATTAAGCTTATCAAGAAATCAAGATTGTGGAATATTAATGAGCCATTCAACTTTTCAAGGCATAGAAACAATTCAACCATTAAGGTTGAAACAATAAAGGTTCAAGTACATGAAACAAGGCATATTATATTATTAAGTACTCACCGTGGACTCCTTTGCTCTTATGTACATTTGACTCTGATACGATTAGTGCTTCTCGCACTTTACCCAATATCCTTGTCCTTGTTATTAGACTCTACACATGCATTTCAATCATATATTAATCACTTCCTCATTATCACATTACTTAATTTAGCATAAGTCATTAACATTTCTATCTTATTCACAACTTAGCATTCTAAAATTAAGATATTCTAAACCTATACTTACTACTAAACTTAAAATTTCTCTAATTATTTTCCAATAACTCACTTAAAAGAATGATTCTCCTTTCTTTCAATTTCACATTTCAATCTTCATATTATTCAAGTAAAATCGATTAAGCAATTTCCACCAATATTTCCATAAATTCAAATTATCCACGATATCACAATCAAATGGTTCAACCTGGACCTTCAATACACTAATCCCATCCGCCCACTTCATTCCTCATTATCAAGCTAATAACCACTAATTCAATCCAATCAATACCAATATCTACATCTCACTTCATTCTTCCAAATAATTCAATTCAATTAAATCAATTCTAATATCAACATTTCACTTCAATCTACCAATTTAATCACCAACAATACTCGATAATCATATAAATAACAATTTATTCCATTCAATTATCTCATTTCACCACTTAATTCAATAAACTATTTACCTAAATTCTTACAAATAAAATCATAATTCACTATCTATACATAATTGAAAATCGAGATTTATACCATATGGCTCGGTTTAATGAGCCGGAGCTTCTGTCTGAATTTGTCGATTTCAGAGGTCGCCGGAATCCGGTCGCCGAAAAATTCCAACGACGACTAAATTACGATATAAAGATATCATCGGTTAGCTTGTGATGTGAGGAGTCCGAATATAACTTTCGTTTCCTGTAGTCCGCTGGAAAACAGATAGAAACGGCGTCGACAACCGTTGATGTTGCCGGATTTCGATTAATAAAAAGATTATCTAAAATTAGTAAACAATATACCAAATCGAAGCTGGAAACACAACGGATTCAACCATACCAATTTCGTTAAAAACGGAGATTGAAAAGTCGTCGAAAAATGGCCTAGAAGTTTCGGCCGGCGAAACTTTGGAGGGAGCGTGCGCCGCCGTCCGGTGGCTGCAGGCGACGGGCCTCTACCGGTCGATGGGGCGGCAGGCGTCCTTCCTCCTGGTGCGGTGTGTGTCGGTCGGCAGTGGCTGGAGGGCGTGCAGTCCCTGCGCGCGTTCTCTCTCTCTCTCTCTCTGCCCTCTCTGCCTCTGCTTCCTTTTGTTTCCCTCTGTTTCTATTTCTTCTTCTCTGTTCTATTTATTCTGCTGCCCAAGACTTTGGTTTCTCTTTTTTTTTTTTTTAATATAAATATATACTAACTTTAATAAATTCAATAATAATAATAACAATAATAATAATAATGTTTGTCATATAAATTCTAAAACAATAATTTTAACCAAAATATTAATTTCATTAATTTCATCATATTATCCATTAACTATAATATAAAAATTATAATATATAACTTCAAATATTAATTACAAAATTTTCTATATTTTATAATAAAATTTCAATTTCTTTAATTTAAAATTTTATCAATTTAGTAAATAATAAATCAATAATTCATTTAATAAAATATTCTCTTAAAAATATTAACATACTAATATAATAAATCAATCTCCTTCCAAATATCAATTTTAAATTTGAACAAATTTTCTACTATTTTGAATACTCATATAACAATATTTATAAATCATATATCAAATATCAATATAAGTTTAGCTTATTAATATCAATATAATAATAATAAAAATATCAATATCAATATCACTATTCAAATGGAAGTTTATAAATTTCGATAATTTTGAATATCAATATAAACATAACAATAAAGGAAAATATTTTCATATAAAATTATTATTTTAAAACGTTTATATTCAAATCATTTGAATATTAAAAATATTCATTTTTAACTTGGCCATGCATTCTGATGTTAAATGGGTATCTTCACTCGTATACTGTTGCATATATCATATATCGGGTTGGGATATTACAGTGTGTGTGTATATATATATATATATGATTTTACCTATAAAATATTCAACTTAATAATAAAAAGATTATTTTTTCTTTTGTTAATTTTTAAATATTTTATCATAAATTTTTGTCTAATTATTTTTTATTGATTTTTCTTTAACATATATATATATATATATATATATATATATATATATATATATATATATATATATATATAATGATTTTATACTTTTATAAATGTTAAAATATTAATAGTAAAATGTGTACTTATATTAAAAGAAAATTAAAATATTATTACAAAATGTATCATTAAAATAATAACTTTCAATTAAATATTTTGATGTTTAGTTATATTTATTTATTTTTATATTTATGTAAATTTTCTTTTTAATACTTCTTAATTTTTTTTAAATATATTGGTGAAATTGATAAAAAAAAATTATATGATATAGTATAATATTATAATATTCATCTCATATTTTATTTTGTTTATTTCATATTTTAAATTAAATTTTTTTTTCTTTTGGATGGATTAATTAGAATTAAGTATACCATTTTTTTTACTTTATTAAATGAGACTATTGATTATTTTACTTACATTTATAATTTTTTTAAGGAAAAAGGTTCAAATTATCCCTTCAATTTTACCTTGATATCTAATTGGGCCCAAAATGATCTTTTAAGCCAATTAAACACTTCAATTTCATTAGCAATTAACCCCAAATTTAACCTCTATCATTGTCCGTGTATGAGGTCTTGCCCAAGTATTGGTCGGATCCATCGAGCAATCGAAATGCTCTTTGGGAGAAACTCCACGATTGGAACTCGCTGTGAGTTCAGAAAATTGATTTTTGTAATTTGGAAGTTGTGAAAGTGAGTCACCACTTTAATTTACTTATTTTAATTGAAAAAATTAAAGAAAACCCAATTTGATTGACTCCAAAAATATTTTGTTTTATCCCAATGGAAAATGCACTAATCCGCGAGTAACTAAAGAGAGCTCAAGAATCAAGTTTTGGCAATTACACAATTGAAAAAATATAATTTTCTTTAGTTTGACCAAAAAGTGCAAAATAACTCTTAAAAAAGGAATTTTTGTGCATGCATGAATAGGAATATCATGATGCATGAAACAGATATATATGGTAAGATGAAATGATAATTATAGATAAATAAGCAAAATAAATCCTACTTAATTATTACAATATCAAAACGAATAAAATAAGAGAATCTTTCCTCTAGCCTTTATGGGTAGTAGGGAAAGCACACATTCCTCAACCATACTAAAGAAATGAAAGTGCATATTTGAAAATAAATAACAAATATAAAAGGGGAAATGTTATTAAAAATGATTTTGGAGTTGATGCCTTTCAGAATGGCAGCTTGCGTATCCTATTGAATAGGAATCAAACCCCATGTAATTCTTCCTTCTTGTGAATGAGGGGTTCTGGAAAAAATGTTAGTTTGTTTATTAATTTAATTCTAATTCTTAAATTAATAAAATTTTAGATCTTTTTTGTTTAGACCTAAAGAGAATTCTAGTTATGATTTTAGAATCTTGAGAATGGAAAGAAGATTATACCTTTGCTTTCCTTGTCTTTCAGATGAATGGAACGAGCTTAGCTCCGGATCTCAACTCCACCTTAGATTCGAAACCCTTGGAATCTGAATCTTAATAATAAAAGATTAGCAAAACAGAGGAATCAATATAAATCGAAATTGAAATTGAAACAACAGCTCTTTTGTATCAAATTTCAAACATAACTTAAAAAGCAACAAGTATATCAGTATCAGAGAGTTTCTGCCTTGGAATCTTTGTCAAATGAGCCTGAATAAGACTCTATTTATAGAGCTACTGAGGAGGCACCGGCAGTATGGACGGCGGCACCGAAAGCTCATCAGTAGCACGAGCAGCACCGATGGCTCGCCAGACATCCTGGCGGCACAAGGCTCATGCTGCCCGTGCCTCCGACATGGATCTTGTGTCATCTAGGGGGTTTGATTTTGTGGGTTCGTAACTGAAAGGCGGTCGACTGGAGGTGAAGGATTTAGAAAATTTATTTTTCAATGGGGCGCTGCCCTGCACCCCACAAGGGGCATTGCCCGCTAACAAGCTAACGGGATCGCCATATGCGAAGCGCACTATTCTTTATAAGTGTCAAGCTGTAGCCGGATCACAAGGATATAAATTTGAAGGTTCACAGCTGCTCCTTCATCAAAATTGGCTTTAAGCAAAAGATGATTCTGATGACAGTGAACTCTGAGAAGAGATGCCATCTCCGACTTTAGGCTTGTGCTTTTGCAACATTAGATGTTTGGCTCATATGTTCTTTTGCCATGTCAAATTCTAGGCTGTACCATGTCAGAACCTGGGCTATACAATGTCAGACTCTGGGCTTGTGATATCTGCTTGTGCTTATCATGCATAAGGACATTCATGCTTTGTGCAAACTAGACCTTATAAAGGACAAACATGGTATAAAGACATTAACCTTTTGGGAGAGGGCCCATAGGATAAATGAGATTTTGTCAATGGCTATTGGTTTGATCTTGGCGTATGGTGATCTTCAATTAAAGCTATATGTCCAGCCTAATTGTTGAAGGTAAAGATGATTTAGTGAATTTTAATCAAGAATATCTGTTCTGCCTAGACTTTGAAAGATTTGGAGATTTGGTCCACCTAGGAAATTCAAATTAGTTTAGCAAGGCCATCTGTTCGGCCCTACTATTGGGGAGATTATAATCAAAGTTATCTGTTTGACTTTGATGTTTGGGAAGATTAGAATCAAAGTTATCCGTTTGGCTTTAGTAGTTGAGAGGATTATAGTCAAAGCTATCTATTTGGCTTTAGTGGTTAGGAGGATTAAGGTCAAAACTATCTATTTGGCTTTGGTGGTTGGGAAAGTTAGGATCAAAGCTATCTGTTTGGCTTTAGTATTAGAAGGATTGGGATAAAAGCTATCTGTTCGGCTTTGGTGTTGGAAGGAATAGGATCAAAGCTATTTGTTTAGCCTTGATGTTAGAAAAGCTGGGATCAAAGCTACTTGTTTGGCTTTGATGTTAGAAGGATTGGGATCAAAACTATCTGTTTAGCTTTGGTGTTAGATTTAGAGAAGGTTATGTCTCTGAAAGACAAGGGGTATGGGAATGTCAATATGGGTGGCTCGACTCGGTTTGCCCATTGAAAGTTACGGTTGAGGATTAGTCCTTATAGGAAAAGGTCTTAGCTAAGGAGGGTTGGTCTGGTGAAGGAAATCCATTTGAAAGGCTTAGTCTAATTTTGCCTTTAAAGGAGATCATGGGCTTCATAAATAAAGGCCTTTTGGGAGTGGGCTTCATGGTGAAGGTTTCTTGGTTTAGGCTTTATGATGGAGGCTTTTGGTTTTTTGGGCTTCATGGCAAAGGCTTTTGGATATGGACTTCATAGCGAAGGCTTTTGGGTCTGGGCTTCATGGTGAAGGCTTTTGGGTCATGTGCCTCTTAACGAAGGCTTCTCAGTTTGAAGGTAGGTTGAAACTTCTGGATTTGAGCTTCTTGATGAAGGCTTTTGGATTTAGGCTTCTTAATGAAGGCTTCTGAACTCAGGCTTCTTCATCAAGGCTTTTGGATTTAGGCTTCTTAATGAAGGCTTTTGGTCTAGGCTTCTCGATGAAGACTTTTTGGGAGATATGCCTCAACTTCTAGTTTTGCCAAGGAAACTAGATTTAAAGATGATAAGCCCTGATAGACTTGAGAATTTTGGTTCTACTCATTTTGAGATTATGCCAAAGAATAGGTGGTATGTAGTATGATTTGCCAATGAGGCTTGGGATGGAACAATATGATTTCATAAAATTTGAGAATGGTTTGAAGATAGGCTAAAACTTCTGAAAAGAATCATGGAGGTTGTATGATTTTGCTTTTTGTAGCATGAATCATGAAAAAGAACAAGTCAAGCTTTTCTTGTTATTTGAGATTAAAGAGACTCTTAGAGTGATACTTAATTGTAAATTGCACTAGTTGAAATAAAGAGTCCTTAGGAATGGCTAAAGGGCTAGTGGAAGAAGATAAATTGGAAATCATGCTTCTAAATGAGAGATAAGGATGTGATAGACTGGAGATATGTATAAAGGATTATGCCTTAGCTCTTTGAGCTAAGTGACGGAATGGATTGACAATAGATGATGACCTAGGAAGACATGCCCCCATTGTAGGATAAGGGCATAGAAGATTGTATATCCTTAGAGAATAAACCTCTGGTTAGGAAGGATGACGGATTGATTAAAGATGATTTAACAATTTTAGGCATAAGGAAAGATGACTTGGATGAGCTTTCTCTCTCTTTCTCTCTCTCTCTCTCTCTCCCTCTCTTTCTCAACTCTAACTTTTGTCTAAGCCGCCCTTTTTGGATTTTTAGCTTAACGAGCTTGCATTTAGGAGAAAATATTCCATCATGATTTGGGCTGCTGCTTTAAGGGGCTCCGGCCTTTGAATTCTAGATTTGACAAAGGTCTTTTCTGAACTTGTTGCCCTTATACCTAATGTGCAATAGGTAATTCTATTTGATTTGCTCTTTGTGCTTCAATTATTTGATGAGAGGTCCATTACTTGACCTTCTTTGATTAGGAGCCGATGAAGTGATAGTTGATTTGTGAGCACCTCAAATTCTAATTTATGCTAATTGTGGTGGGTTTAATTGATTGTTCGTTCATCTCTTTTTTCCTCTTTTTCTTTTTTCTCCTTTTTTTTTTTGTTTTTTTGGTTTTTATTTTGTTCTTTTTTTTTTTTATGGCTCATCCATACTGGACTAAACAAGGAAGACGAAAAGAAAATATATGTGCATTACTATAAAGGAAACTTTATTGCAAGGTGATAAAAGGAACCGCTATGGTCGACGAGAATAAAGAAAAATAAGATGACAGACTCCGACTCAGATTTGGACTTAGACTTTTGAGATTCAGACTTGGATTCAGGTTTAGACTTTGAATTCAATCTCAGACAGGTCAAATTAGCTGAACTTGAACTACTCTATGACATGCCTTCTAGGGCTGAGGTAAGGTGGGGTTGAGTTAGGATTAGATTCCTCATCACTGTTCAGGTTGGTGGTGGGGAATTCAAGTTGAAATGATTGACTTTGGATGCAATCTTCAACTTTGATGCAGTTGCAACCAAAGATCTAAAAGTGGATAGGTATTGAGTTAATAAGTGGGCTTTATAGGCAGGAAGCAGATTCTTGACAATGATATCTACTTGTTCTTGCTTAGTTGGCCTATTTACCATTTGAGCAGCTTTAGCCCTCTACCTAGTAAAGAACATAAAGAAGGACTCATTTGGAAGTTGCTTCGCGGTTTCCAAATCCCTTCTTGTAATGTCCACTTCAATATTATAATAGTATTGTTTGACAAATACCTTACAAATGTCCTCCCAAGTCTGTTTTTGGGTGCCATCCAAATTAATAAACTATCTTAGGGCGGTATCCGTAAGGGTTTGATGAAAGAGTTGAGCAAGGAGCTCATTATTGATAACAAAGGGATGCATTGCCCCTACATACATCTTTAAATGGATTTTGGGGCAAGTAGTACCATCAAATCTGTCCAAATTCAGCATCTTGAACTTTGGCAAAACTCTTGCATTGGGAAATAAGCTCAGAGAGCCTGTATCAACCAGGTTCTCTTTTTTTTTTTTTTTTTAGATTCTTTAGCATTTTTTCCATGTGCTTCACTTTTTCCACGAAGGCTTTGATTTCAAGGTTGACTTCCTTCCTTTGGAAAGAATCTACAGGTCGGGAAGTGAGAGTAGGGGTGAAATTTGGTGGTTGAACTATCATGGGTTGATAGAGTGAGTTATTTCTGAGGAATTTAGGTGATGGAATAAGTAGTGGTGGGATCGTGTCAGTGTTTGCAGGCTCTTTGTCTTTGGAATCATCTCTAGAAGTGAATCCATAAACAAGATAAAGAGTGGGTCTTGGGTCAGATTTGAGTAGTTTTGGGTTGGTTGAGTTTTGGACCATGGAGGTTTGTTCCAACATGGTGCGAACATCTTCCATGATATCCCTCCTTTAGACCTTGGGCATGTCTTAGAAAAGAGCTTCTTGCCTCTTCATCATAGAATCTTAGTGTTCAGAGAGCTTAGCAAGAAGTTGGTCAAAGATTTCATTAGCTCTAGTAGCAGTGATTCATCTCCGGCAACAGACATCTTGTCAACCTTTGAGAGGAAAAAGGAACTGGGTTAGTATCAAGCTTTGAAAAAAAGGGTTATGGGGAGGTGTGACAAACCAAAGGACCTTAGGTTTAATGACAATGGATGACAATGTCTTGTGGTTAGGTTGATGGTGTATGGGTAAAGATGAGGGTTGAGGTGTATGATGTTAGCTAGGTATGTATTTAGCTAAGGGAGCTAGGTCCGATTTTAGTTTTGGATGGCTAGATCAGATTTTAGCTTTGAGTGGCTAGGTCAGAATTTAGCTTGGGGTGGCTAGGTCAGATTTTATCTTTAAGTGGCTAGATCAAAATTTAGCTTTGGATGATTGGGATTGTGATTTATGAATGGTTTACCATGGGCTTAAAGATAGCGTGACCATGGATTTTGGGATTGGGTATAGATATACTATGGATTTGGATGTTGGGTGGACCATGGGCTTGGTGATAGTTGGATAATAGGTTAGACTAGATAGGCTTAAATGGGCCATGGGTTTGGATAGTGATATAAGAGATGAAACCTAGTCAACATTTAGTTTGGGTAAGGATAAGAGTGACGCCAAGTCAGTATTTAGCTTTGGTAAGGATGGTTGAGGATAATGCTATATCAGTGTTTAGCTTGAGTAAGGACTATGAAAGATGAAAGCTAGATCAGTGTTTAGCTTGGGTAAGAGTTGTGAAAGATAAAAGCTAGGTTAGTATTTAGCATAGGTAAGAATTATGAAAGATGAAGCTATGTCAGTGTTTAGCTTGGGCTAGGTTAGTGTTTAGCTTAGATAAAAGGATAAGGGTATCATAGACGGGTTTATTTTTACCATGAGTTTGACATGGGTTTGGATAGGACTGGATCATGGGTTTAGGTGGACTATGAGTTTTGGATTTTGATAATGGATTTAGATGGACCATGAGTTTTGGATTTTGATCATGGGTTTAGATGGACCGCGGGCTTCAGGTGTTGACCATGGGTTTAGGTGGACCATGGGCTTTGGGTGTTGACCACAGGTTTAGGTGAACCATGGGCTTTGAGTTTTGACCATGGGTTTAGATGGACCATGGGCTTTGGGTTTTGACCATGGGTTTAGGTGGATCATAGGTTTTGAGTGTTGACCATGGGTTTAGATGGATCATGGGCTTTGGGTTTTGACCATGGGTTTAGGTGGACCATGGGCTTTGGGTTTTCACTGTGGGTTTAGGTGGACCATGGGCTTTGGGTTTTCACTGTGGGTTTAGGTGGACCATGGGTTTTGAGTGTGAAGGTGTTTGGATAGGTTTTTGACTCTTCACAAGATTCAAGCTATGCATGTATGTATGCATGAATGAAAAGGTTTCATGATAATGATATACCAAGTTCTAGTATTATAGTGCATATAATCCTAAATGAAGGTTCTATGAGTCATTACATGAGAGGGTTAAGATGGTTTTGAAGGGAACCCATCACACTAGAGATGCGATATACCTAACCACATGTGAGATAAGGAGTCTCGTGTGGGTCAAATGGTACGTGCATACTTATTACACCTCTAAAAGGATTAGAGGATACATCGTGGGCTAGATGATTTCACTATCGGTAAGCAGACCTAAGGAAGGTTGCCTACTCGATGTTACCTTCTATCCTTTATTTTCCTAGAAGCTAGGCTTTTGTGGACCAGAAGTCCGATGTAGTGATGCATGACAGAGTTATTTTGTATTTAAAGCCAAACTTGGTTTTTTACCAAAAGTAATCCACTTTATCTTTCATTTGAAAAAGATTTTAAGTCCCTAGTGGAGTCGCCAACTGTGAGGCCTCGCCCAAGCACCGGTCCGATCTGCCGAGGAATCGAAATGCTCTTCTGGAGAAACTCCACGATTGGAACTCGCTGTGAGTTCAGAAAATTGATTTTTGTAATTTGGAAGTTGTGAAAGTGAGTCACCACTTTAATTTACTTATTTTAATTGGGAAAATTAAAGAAAACCTTAATTGATTGACTCCAAAAATGTTTTGTTTTATCCCAATGGAAAATGCACTAATCCGCGAGTAACCAAAGAGGACTTGGGGATCAGGTTTTGGTAATTACACAATTGAGAAAATATAATTTTCTTTAGTTTGGCCAAAAAGTGTAAAATAACTCTTAAAAAAGGAATTTTTGTGCATGCATGAACAGGAATATCATGATGCATGAAACAGATATAAATGGTAAGATGAAATGATAATTATAGATAAATAAGCAAAATAAATCCTACTTAATTATTACAATATCAAAACGAATAAAATAAGAGTATCTTCCCTCTAACCCTTATGGGTACTAGGGAAAGTACACATTTCTCAACCATACTAAAGAAATGAAAGTACAGATTTGAAAATAAATAACAAATATAAAAGGGGAAATATTATTAAAAATGATTTTGGAATTGATGCCTTTCAGAATGGTAGTCTGCGTATCCTATTGAATAGGAATCAAACCCCATGTAGTTCTTCCTTCTTGCGAAGGAGGGGTTCTAAAAAAAGTGTTAGTTTGTTTATTAATTTAATTCTAATTCTTAAATTAATAAAATTTTAGATCTTTTTTGTTTAGACCTAAAGAGAATTCTAGTTATGATTTTAGAATCTTGAGAATGGAAAGAAGATTATACATTTGCTTTCCTTGTCTTTCGGATGAATGGAACGAGCTTAGCTCCGGATCTCAACGCCACCTTAGATTTGAAACCCTTGGAATCTGAATCTTAACAACAAAAGATTAGCGAAATAGCATAATGAATATAAATCGAAATTGAAATTGAAACAATAGCTCTTTTGTATCAAATTTCAAACATAACTTAAAAAGCAACAAGTATATCAGTATCAGAGAGTTTCTGCCTTGGAATCTCTGTCAAATGAGCCTGAATGAGGTTCTATTTATAGAGCTACTGAGGAGGAGCCGGCGGTATGGACGGCAGCACCGAAAGCTCATCGGCGGCACGGGCGACACCGATGGCTCGCAGGACATCCAGGCGGCACAAGGCTCGTGCCGCCGGTGCCACCGGTATGCACATCCGGCGTGCCTCCCAGAGAGGCGGCATGCCCCGCGCGCACTAATCGACTGGTTTGACCTGTTTCCTACTTTTTCATCTGTTTCTAGTATGTTTCAGTTCTGATTCGAGCTTGGTTTGATTCTATGGGTTCGTAACTGAAAGGCGGTCGACTGGAGGTGAAAGATTCAGAAAATTTATTTTTCAACGGGGCGCTGCCCCCTTGACCCCTGCCCGCTAACTGGCTAACAAGACTGCCGTATACGTAGCGCACTATTCTTAGTAGGAGTCAAGCTGCAGCTAGATCACAAGGGTGTAAATTTGAGGGTTCACACCATGACGTATACTGTCACGACCTAATTTCTAAGCTATGACTGTTTTAGAGTTTAGGGAGATTTAAAGTCACCTAAACCTGTAGAACACCAATGATACTATTGTCATTCTACAAGTCTCATTTAACCATTTCACCCTAGGTCGCAACCATTTCATTCATTACCAATTCTTAACAATTATTTAACTATATCATACATATGATTATAATATCAATCCTTGGTTATACACAAACATTTCCATACATTTTCAACTAATGTTATAGTTATACACATATATAATATAAGTGATCATTCACTCAAAATATTTTTGGCCATAATACAAATTTACAATATATCTTCAGTCACCATGGAGCTCTAGACTATATATCTTCAAAATGGTATGAGAATTATCCTCATAACATCAACAATAAGTCCCAAGTGGAGATAGATGACTTGGGATTTCCTTACTATTTATCCATCTTGACCTAAAAAATGTTAATAACTACATAGTGAGGCTAACTCAGTAAGTACAAAATAATATAATGCAATATAGAAACAATATAAGGTGCTATTAGTTGGGTTATTCCAAATTGACAATATAATGATGTAAATTTCAAAAAGTGGTCATGTGAGATTTTAGGATGCATTTTAGTAAAAACAAAAGTGTTTTGGAAGCGGAAGGCTTCCCATACATAAAAGTTAGGGAGTGGCGGTCTAAATCTTGCTCACTCACATATGTCACATTACGTAAGACTGATCAGGTTTCACAGTTGGGCGTTCCCCCCTAATAGAGGTTGGGTTCTCTCGCTCTACCCACAGGCCTATACCAAGTACACATGGTTTAGTGTTTTTCCTCACACCAAAAGAGGTTTATGCTTTTCATAATATTCATGGAAGATACATTCAAAATTGGTATTAAGCATTCAATAACAAGTAATTGACATAGCAAACATTAGGCACATAATGGCATCAATGTAAATGGCTCTTTATGTTTAATTTGTCATATAAGAAGGACTCAAGGCTCACATTTCATGGCAATACATGTTCAATTTTCCTTTTGGGCATGTATCAACAATAGCATTCCATTTAACAATTTCAAAGAATATAATGCTATTATATTACATTGTTGAGTACTCATCTTAACCTATGCTCCTAACGATCACTTGTTTTTGGTTAGTTCAAAGTCCTTCACGAACTTGAATAATTCCTTTGTCTTTTCTTTGTGATTCTACACATCACTTCAATCATATAGCAATTAGTAACTATTGATATCATCAACTATGTCTTTTACTTGTTCAATGCTTTAACTTATGATAGAAACACCTTAATTGTATCCTATCCATACTTAATATCATTCCTAATTAATTCTATGCTAGATTTTCCATCTAATTTTAGGATTTCAGTTCTAAGTATTAAGACCCTTCAATTGCCCCATAAACCCTAACTTGTCCTATTTATACCTAATTTGGGAAAAACTTTCAACTCCTTATCAAATCTCTAAATTAATTGTAAAAATGTAAAATTAAGCTTATACATAACACATATATTTACTCAATCATCACCATATAGTATTAAAATGCCAAGTCCTTCCCTTAGCCATGTTTATGTCTCAAAACTTTTCCAAGTTTAAATCATGTTCCCCAAAATTCAATTCAACCTTTCTAAATTATTTTCCTTCATCTAGGATCAATCAAAATACACCCTAGACATGATTTCCCTAGGATGGCCGAACCTTTCATGTATGATGCCAAAGAAATTTCTTAAGTAACTTACTACCAAAATCAACCTTACATAAAAAGAAGAGAGCAGACATAATTTCTCACCTTGATTAGCTTAGCTTGTTAAAACTCTTGTTTGAATGGGGATAGAGAATGTTTCTCGTTTTGGTTGTGGAGGTTTGGTGTAGAGAAAACTAAATGGAATTTCTCTACATTATTTTTGCTTATATAGATATGGAATTGAATGGTAGAGATTCATCAAGCTACATCTAAGGCCTAAGATTTAACTTGAATGAAGGGTTAAGATGGCATCAAGATGGATGGCTAGGATTTTCTCTACAAGAGTGAGGGTCATCATAAGAAGGTTGGGTGTTCCAATTAGGTTTTAACTCATGTAAAGTGAAGGTGAGATTTCCTTTTTGCTTAGAATTTGACTTAATCAATTTTGCTAACTAAGGAGTTAAACATCAATGATCCATTCTACACATGCCTTGCCCATAATTTTAGCCCACCAATGTCTACACTATTTTGGATGTTGCATCAAATTTAGGCCCAATGGATCGACCTCCTTAGGTTCAATTTGGGCTCTCCATTATATCAAGGCTCATTGACAAGCATCACTTGGAAGTCTTCCCTCTTGAAATTTTTTCCCTTATTTCTCATTGTAACCTTTCAATTTTCCTCTCCTAACTCCCTTACTCACACTCCTAGCTATCATATAGACTCTATTTAAATCTTTAGAATAAGGTTAATCATCATGAAATCATATACTAAGCAAGCATCACACATTGTATCATAAGGTTACTACTTACTACCTTAACAATCTCATATCATTTCATCATGAAAAAATATAGTCTCTTAGTATCTTTTATAATTAGGAGACTATAAAAAATTCATATATTACATTCACGCATAGAAAAAGAAAGTGAACAAATTTTTAAACTAAAATATCATACATTTATAATTTTTTTTTTACTAAAATGTAAAAAAAAATTGCGAAGAACACTAGAGAAGCACAACGGTTTCTTAAGATCAAATTGAGATTGCACTACAAATGATAATTTAGAATAAATTTAGTACAAAGAATATGAAGAAAACCCAATTCAAACAATTGATCTCCTATGAACAAACTAAATTGGACCTTGGAATTCGGTATCCATACGGTAAATCATCAACAACCCAATTACCATTAGAAATATCACAACTGAGCCCTAAATTGACATTAGTTTCTTCTTGTCTTGAATTCCTTCAATTTTTCCATTAGTGTTCAATGATTTGATTGAAGAGAAGAGAGATGTAAAGTGCAGAGAGATAAACAAAACATAATTTAAGCAAAAAAATAAATCAAACCCAATTCAATTCCTCAAATGCCCACCTTAAAATACTGATTTTTCAATCCAATTATAATCAGATAGACCAAAAAAAAAATCAATTCACAAAAACAAAAAGTAAAACAATTAGATGAACAAGTAAAATACATTATGATTAAGTTCCAAAAGCAACGAAAGAAAAGCAACCCATGTTTCAAAAATAGATGTCAAGCACAAAAAATAAAGGAAAAATCAATAAAAACATTTGAGATAAATAAAAGCAAAGAAGGGTTGGCAACGGTGGACCCATCATAGATGATCCGGAGTTTTGATTTGTTGGGTTTTGGTGTTAGATCATTTTAATTTGATGCACTTTGATATGGGTTCTATTGCTCCCAAAAGTCGCCATCGATGATAACTGTTGATCATTGATTGATTGGAGGCTTAGGTTTGTCTCTGGTAATTGAGTAAAGGTCAAGATCCATATGTGAGAGAATCCTAGTGGCCGAATAGCTCATGATGGGTAGAGAAAGAGAAAGGGAGATTGCATAGAAATAGGGAGAGAAACTGTGATGACTGAAGAGGAAAAGGGAGTTTTTATTTTTATTATTATTTTTTGTGCCTTAACCACGTGTGTAACGCGTTCTTTGAAAAGTTAATATTAGACCTATTTGTACCAAAAAATAAAATTTACGTATTATATTGGACTAAAAAATTATTTTGGACTCAATTGAACATCACCATACAATTGAAGGGGGAATTTGAACCTTTATCCGTTTTTTTAAATATGGAATTGAGACATTTAAAATTAAAATTTATAATTAATTTAATAAAATAATATATTAAAAATATTAAATAGCTCCATGCAAAGTACGGATATTATCCTAGTGTAAATATAAAAAAGAAATATTCTATTTAATGACAAAAAAAAAATGGAGTACTAAAGTCTCCTCAGACTATAAAGTTTCAAATTCAAATCTCACTTGGTACCAAATTTATAAATTGATAAGCCAATTCTTTATTTTAACTTAATTAATATATTAATTTTTAATATATTAAATTAAAAATTGCAAGAAACATGTAACAAAAAATTCTAATTACTTCATGAAAGAAAAAATTATGAATAAAAAATTATTCTAAGTTATTGAATTATGCTTTGAAACACATTAAATGCAATGCAAGTAAAAAAAAAAAAAAAACCCACTAATTTTACGTCTTTTTTATAAGCAGGATGAAATATATTAATATCCTGACTACAAAATTATACAAGTTTAATTTAGAAGTGTATTGGATCAAGTTATTTAAAGATTTTGATGGATTTAAAAAGTCAGAGGTATTCGATATTAACTTTAAAAAATTTTACAAAAGTTCTATAATAATTTTAAAAAAATATATAGAAATTAAGGGTATTTAATTATAATTTTTGTAAAGTTTATAATATAAATATGTATTGAAAAAGTCATTAACTTGTGTATACTTTTATTGACTTTTTATTTAATGGTATAAATAAAAAATCTCAAAATTTTCTTTGAATTTCGCTCGAGATTTTAGCCGACTTTTTTCTTTTTTATATTCTTTTGTCCATAATTCCAAGCTCATTGACACATAATTCACAAAACAAATACTTGGACAGAGGAATCCTAGTGGGTAATGCTCTTCATTGGTTAGCTATAACAAATCTTACGAAAAATTGATTGTTCAATTTAATTTATCAAATGAAATAGAGTGGTTCCAAAACCAAATTGCTACCACAAATCTGGATTCGAATTCAATTGTCCTTGTCCTTTTTTGGGAGTATTAGGAGGATGCCTCTGTTTTAGCTACAAAAATTATGATTATGATATGAGTGATGTTATTAGCATGGTTGATATATGGATAATGAAAGATTATGCAGTGAATGAATCTTGGATCAAATTGATTACAGTTTCATCTCAATTCAATTTTAGACCCCTTTGCTTTACAAGTGATGGTGAATTAATTGGGATTAATCGTTTAGCATTGTTGAAATGCAATTTAAAGAAAAAAAAAAAAAGTTCCCAACATATTTCACTATATTTAGACTTACTCATCTCCTTCAATTTTATGTTCACAATCTGCTGCTTTTGTATAACACATTGCATAGCTTATCTATACACATTACCACTCCAAGCCTCTCGAACAATCAGCCTAAAAAATTAAAGAGCAGAATGTTTTCTTCCTTGAATCAATTGCATATCTCAAATTAACCACAATAGGAGAATGATAAGAAATACCAAAAGATAAATACTCAACCTCAGTATCAGTAACGATCCAAAAAATTTAGTCAGTGAGGGTAATATGTATGTACATGTATATGTATAAACGTATAATTAAATTAAAATACAAAAAATATTAATAATATTTGATAAAATATAATACTAATTTAGTTATTAGTTCTATTTGTTTGTTTAAATCAACTAACATTCCAACTGAATCAAAGTAATAATATATATTTTAACTCATATTAAATATAACAAATAAATAATTTATAATTAAATGAGTTATAAAACAATTATTACTATTTAATGGGGCAAAACTTCATAATTTTAATAGAATAATATTATAGTGTATATATATATATATATATATACACACACAAGCATTTTCATGGCCCCCATAGATTTGTCCCTGCTCAACGTTATCATAAACCTCTCTCCATCTCATATTATGAAATTAATACTCTATCTATCCTTCTCGACACTCTATTTGTGCTCTTCTGGTTATTACTCCAAGAGAAAAACAAGCCAAAATTCCTAACCTCATATAACTCAGCAGCTTGCAAACAAAAATTAAAAGCCTCAACATCTCTCTCATTAACAGATGCACCTCCTGCATCTTGTTCATAAAAGATAGCATTGAAGTCACCCTACACTAACCATGGAATATTAATATTAGTAGCTAGCCTAATTAAGCTACCCCACAGTTCTTGCGTAGCATTAGCTTCATTAAACCCGTAAATAGCAGTCCAAAAAAATTTCTTATCACCAATTTTCAACTGATAATGGATCAATTGATCAGACATGTCAACCACTTGTAGACTAACTTCGTTAAGATTGAATACAATCCATATCATACCCAAGCTAGCCACAATGTAGTTATCATACATCTACCAATCTCTACACCTTATTCCTTCCCAAACCTTACTCTTATTTTCAACTCTAACTCTAGCTCCAAAATAGCTAAAGCAAATAACATCTTTTTAATAATTAGAGAATGCAGCTCTGATTGTCTAACAGGGCCATTTAGACCCTGAACATTCTATGAAGCCAAACATCATCACCTATTCGGGGGTTTAAAAGCTCTTCTAGATCTCTTTTCTACTCCACTGTTAACACTAGTCCCAACTGTATTTTTCCCTTTAGTGCCCACCAACTTAATCAAATAATGAATACACTTGCAGCCTACAATTTTCCTACCTTTACCTTAGCTACTCCAACCCAATTGTCAAATTAAGCAAGTCATCATTGGCCATAACTTCCTTACCTCTATCAGAGTTGGCAATTACCTGAACTACTAGCTGGCCAACTGCTGTAGAAGTCTCAGAGTGCCCTACGACAACCTTGGCATTAGTAGTCTTCTGTGGAATTACATCTTTAACTTTCTATTCTTGAATTTTCACTGGTTTCAATTGGCATTTATCCTGCAAATGCCCACATACCTTACAATTATTACAATATAATAGCTTCCATTTATACTCCACAACCTGCTCCATTTTAAAACCATCTTCACACATTAAAGCAACTTCTCAGGAAAATCCCCAGTGACATCCTTCTCAACTATAACACTCTAGCATATGATAATCGAGACTGATTACAGATGCATTGATTCGAAAATAGGGACCTTCCACAACAATTTGCAATTTTACTTAACAGAGGACTATTCCAGAACTCAAGAAGCAACATTGGAAATTTGATCCATAGAGGAATGAATCTGATCTCCTTCTTGTCCCATTACATTCCAGGTTTCTACTCCTTTAATACAAGAGGATGTTTATCGAAAGTAAGCGGACCATCCCCAAGAGCATGAAATCTCCCTTCCTCATCCTCAAATTGGAACAAGAACAAATTACTCTCTAACATATTAACGGATCTCAAACCAATCATCTTCCATTGATTCATAGCAAACTACTAACTTCTTAAACCTCGGAGTAATGCCATACACAGCCCTACCAAAGCATATTTCCATTTCTCAACTTCTCAATCTCACTACTCTTCAACTGAACCACCCTAGCACCATCATAGGCAACACGAGGAACATACCTTAGAGCAGATCTGGCTCGATTAAATTTGAATTACTCAACCAATTCTCATTTGTTGTACCAAGAGCCAAAGAATTAGCTTTAGCTTCAATAACACCTCTATTAACCCCATCAACTCCCTTTCTTATATTTACTATCTTCCTCACCAGTAAGTCTCATAGGCACTAACACCATGGAAATGGCGTATTTTAGCTACTAGAGCTTAACATGTGCCAAGAGAATAGTCGAACTCTATTTCTCGATTTTGCATGTCCATAATTTTAATTTTTACATGTTATAATGATTGTCGATGGCAATTTGCTCTAAAAAATTTGAAGAGATCAGTAATAATAATGTGTATTGTTAGAAAATCAAATTTTTAAAAGAGAGAGATTATGAGAAGGGATAAAATAAAATAATGTATAATACTCTCTCTATTCTATTTTATTTAAGATATTTTTCTTTTTAAAATGTCTCAAAAAATATGTTTTATTTTTATTTTTAACACTTTTTTTTTATTTTTTATACATATTTTGTCATTAAATATTAATACAGCTTTGCCCATAAAATTTCAAGAAAATAAAATTTAATTGTGTTTAATAAAAAGCATTAAAAAAAAACATACAATTTAATGCACTTTTAAACTTTGTAAAAAAATATGTCCAAATAAAATGAGACGGAGGATAATTAATAGAATACTATTTTTTTTTTAAAATATAATTTGAGAAGAGCAGTGACATGAGAATAAACTTGCAGAGCTTCAGAAAGAGAACAACAATACAAATAATGCAACTAGGAAAAAAAAATTTTCGATCTTGCAATAATCCTTACAATTAGCTCGAAAACAAACTATAATAAACTTGCCTTTCAAAAAAAAATTATTAAAAAAAAAAAACTATAATGAAAATTCGTACTTCATGCCCTACGTATATTTCTAAGCACTAACCTGCATATACCAAATTCATATTGCTCTAGGAGCAAATAGATTTGCAGTCATCCTTCTTGTTGAAGACGAATTCCTATCAAAAGACATTGAATCAGATTATCATAATACTACCTCTTCCGTCCATGCCAGCTCTTATTGCAACCACAAAAGGTGAATCGCTTGTCAATGATATGGTATGTTACTAAAAATCAAGGGTGCCAGTTTTGGAGGAACCAGAACAACTAGCCGACGTGCCATATGAACTCCCACTTGAACCGTCAATAGGAGCTTGATTCAGACATTCTAGAACCAAAAACCTACGTTTATGCAATTTTATTGAGAATGTTGTTGCCTCGAGAATCAGAGGAACCTGACAAGTTAAAATTGGTAAAGACTGAAGTTGAGTGACAATCATGAACAAAATATCAAACCTGCCTATGCATGCAATGCAAGCATGCTTATGAGTAAAGGTCATGCATCGTAAAAGATAAGAAGCAGTGCAAAATATTAGATGTTACCACAGCAAAGCATCCAAATACAATACCTGAGTATTGAAACGCACTACTTTGTGTATGTTAAGGAAGCCAACCATGTCTTGGTAACCAGTAAGGAGTTTTGCTAGCTCCTTGTCATCATCTGTGCCAGAAAGCATTTGCTGAGAAGTTTGAAAAACAGTTGAAGAAAACAAAGTGATGCCACATGTGAAAATCAATAAACCTGGGATCGCTTTGACTGAAAGTAAAATGTCCGCCATGTGCTGCAATCTTTTACTCGAAGATTCTGAAAGAAGGGAAGGCGGGAAGGTAATTACAGCAACTGCATTAGCAGACCGTAGAATGCTTTTTAGAGACATAATAAAGGAAAGCACATCCCATTCCTGCAATAACAATATCTTACAAAGTGTAAAATGGGTGATGCCTCCTGAAACTGAAATCATAATAAATTTGAAATATGGAAAAAGAATAAAGGAAGAAGAGGGAAGCGGCCAGGATTCTCAACTACAAGAAAGGTGGAAAAAAACAAAAATCATTTTCAGGAAATCTTTCCAGAATGGAAAACGACATAGAAGCTCATAGAAATCTAACAAGACGTCAGACAAACAAGAAAAAGAGTATTAAGGTGATTAAAGTAAGAAGAGATAAATATAATTGCAACAAACCATGTTAGAATATTCACACTGTGGAGCACATAAAGACTGAATGGCAATACGACCAACAGAAGAAATGCCGCCATCATTACTGGAGATAATAACCAAAAAAAATAGTAAGAACAGAATGTGAACAAATAAAGCAATAAATAAAACACAAGGATAAATGGATGTCACCTAAAACAGCCTCTTCAAACAAGTGAACACCAAAGTAGGCCAAGATTTATCATCTTAAACAAGCCCAATAATGAGAATAACCAATAATGAGAATAAGTATCTTGGGAAGCTTTATATTCTCTTTCAGAGTTATAAGCAAAATGCAAGACTAAGAAGTAAATGAAAGAAATCCCAAAAATATCTGCAACCCACCAATTTGTTTTTGTTAACAGATTTTAATCTCTTTGGCATTGTAACAAGAGTGGCAGCCAGCTTTTACAAATGAGTAACAGAAATATAAAAAAAAAAAATCCACTGACAACTACAAGCCCTTCAATATTTTTTTCAAGGCATATTCTGACATGGTTTTAAGAACATGCACAAACTAACAAGCAAGCATGCCTAAAGCTCTAGGTCAAGATGATCAAGCAACATATGTCACAAACTCAATTCAGATGTGTGACCTTTTTGTGATAATCTAGATTTCATTTGAATAAGATAACTGATTAAGGAAGCATTTGGTTTTACCGAGGAAACTGAGCTAAAAAAGTGGTACAATGGTCCTGAAGAGCAGCGAGATTTGGAGAATCTTTGACACTAACACAATGCACACTTGGCCCTGTGAAAAAATGCCTTTCCAATGGTTTCCGCAAGTCAAAGTCATTGCAGAACTTGTTATCTGCAGTAAAATAAAGAAGTCTGTCTAGATTTCCACCATTCCCACCATTGAACTCATACAAATTTTCAAAGAAAATATCAGAAAACATAAACAAAATGCAAAGGACCACATACTGCTTTAGTTTTCAAGATCCATAATACCAAAAGGCTCAAAACCATATATTACCATCCTCTTGGGAACAGGCAAAGCCTAAAAAGGTTATGTCCCTATCAAGGATTAGAAAAATTACAAAGAAAAAGAAAAAGAAGAATAAAATGTTTAGGCCTACATATAAGAGCTAAAATAGGCATCTAGCCAATGGTGAGCTCACAGAGGACTAGTGAATCTTCTAGCTAAGGAAGCATGTTTATTTTAAACCACTTGACTGAAACATCCCATATTATGAACACAGAACAATTTGTTGCTTAACCTCAATATTATGCACGATAACAAGCAGTGTCAGCTTACTAAACTGAAAATGAAATAGAGAAAGGAGGGGGAAAATGATCTTACCCTTGTTACCATCAAAATGCTGCTGATTTTCACCAAGATACTTCTTATACTGCCAAGCAATTCTCAACCCCTTCTCCTGTAAATTGTCAAGATTTGAGTCATAATACTAAACTACCTTTTAACCAAAAATTTAAGAGAACAGGTAGAATTGAACTAGCAAAGAGGAGTACCTGTACTGGATCATGATTACGTGATTTGTCGTCTTTGGATGAGGAAGGACTAGGCAATGTACCCAAAAATCCTCGTGGATCTTTGGATGGACTAGCATAAAGAAGAGGTTGGTTTTGAACAAGTCCTTGAGACATAAAATTCCTCAATAAAAGCATGTGATGAGGTGCTTCTGCATCCTCCATCACCACAACTAAACTTCCTAGAGGAATCCCGCCACCAAGTATCTCTAAACATTGGAGACAAGCAATAAGTTACGCTCTGTACAAGCAAATTAGGAAAAAGAAAACAACTAAAAAGGAATAAAGTGATTTATTTCATTGTTATCCTTTAATTCTATCCATAACAAGTCCAAGAAAGTAAAAGAAAACAATATAGAATATTACTGTCAAGATCAGATATCCCACAGGAAACAAAGAATGTGCCATTGGGACCACATTTGACTCCTAAGGTCTGAGACGAAGATACAGCCAATACACTGCGAGTGAAGCTACTTGTCCGGGTCTTAGTTGCAGCCATTAGTGCATCACCAAATTAAGCACTCTCTCTATATACATATAAAGCAATGAAATCAATAACAACTTTCAAGGATAAGCAAATGGAAGTTGCAAGAAATATAAAAACCATAATTCACATAGGCTTTTGATCGAATAGGTGGTGTGCAATTTAAACAAGTGTCTTGCAAAGTAAAATTGGAAATTAACAGCATAAGATAGACAAGTAATCCAAAATTAGGAAATTAACAGCAAAAGATAGACGCGTAATCCACAATTATCTATTTGTTTCTTGTTTTCCTTCACTTTATTAGAAGCTGAACACAATCCCCATTTTTACTCTCCGGTAACAGAAGAGACAAGGTAAAGAGACAGAGGACTTTAACTGAGCTTAGCTAGAAAAGAATTGTAATATGTAATAAAACTCTGATTTTCTTCTTGTTTCCCTCTCTTTCTCGGCACCCAAACGAAGTTCAGGTATTCGCGCAGCAGCGTAGGGTTACAGGTCTCACCTTGGCAGTGGCACAGTCTCCCGATGCTCAAAGTGATCACTACACGACAGAGGTCTCTGTTTCGCAACTCTTCAAATTCTGTTCAACTGTTTTTCAGTAAACGGCATGTCGTTTACTCGTTGAGTCGGCTGGAACACAAAATACTCTATTTCAAATTTGAAATGAACTTAGTAAGCCAGACCTTGCACTGGAGCTAGGCCCACTTTCATAAATTGGGCTGGAATATGTCATTGGAGTTAGATCCACTTTCATTGATTGGGCTTAACTTTCTAACGGCTCATATTATACAAAATATTCTCATTTTTATTTTAGAAATTTGGTTTTAATCAGTGTTTTAAAAATCAGACCAATAATAGAACCAATCAGATTACTAATTTATGGTTTAACTGATCCAACTAGTTGAATAAAATCCCTTCATTTATCTCCTTTTTTTTTAATTTTTTGATTGATTTTTATTAATAGAGGTTCAACCAGTTAAAAACCAATCAAAATGAATCAAAAACTGGTCAAAGAATAATTAAACTGAAAATCTGATTTTTAATTGAACCAAACCAATTGAACTAGTTGGTATGATCCGATTTTTAAAATATTGTTTTAATTTGTGAGGTACGACTATGAATATAGATATAGGACACGTTATTATAATTATTTTTAAAAAATCAATATATGATATTTGTATCCAACATGTAATATGAAACATCTTATCAAGAATTTATTTGATGTTAATATATTCTTAAAATTAAATACTTTATAATATAATTATCGATTATTAATCTGATAATTTCTCAGTATAAAAAGCTAAAATTTCAAATTTTGATAAATAATTTTAGCATAATCTCTTCTATTTTTGCAAAAAATAACGACCATTTGGAGGAGGGAAAAAAAAAAAAGACAATATTTTCATTAAATTAGCTTGCTCAACATGAAATATTAAAAATAATTCAAATTTTATAAATTTTTTTTTTAAATCATAATAGCATAATATGAAATATCGTAATTGTTAATTGAGAAAATATTTCTGGAAGAATTATAACAGATTGTTTTGATTGTTTATTTACAGAGATATTTATAGCCATTTATACATTATTAATGGCATAATCTATGGCATGATTTGTGGGTTATACATGTGAGGTAGAGCTAGAAATTTAACATTTATACAAACAGCTTACAGACAATCTATATCTAACATTGACTTTCAAAGATTTACATTAACACCCCCCCCCCCCCCCTCAAACTCAAGGTGGTATAGTGGATGCCAGTTTGAGTTTGTTTAGAAGATCCTGAAACCGAGTTGGAAGATGTGTTTTTATAAAGATATCTGCCGTTTGATGAGCTGATGGGACTGATTGTAAGATAAGGTTGCCTTGAAGAACATGATGACAGATAAAATGACAATCAATCTCAATGTGCTTTGTTTGCTCATGAAATACGTCATTGTGAGAAATATGGATTGCACTTCGATTGTCACAATGAAGTATAGTGGTAGAGTGATGGTTGATATTCATATCCGAGAGTAATCATTTCAACCAAAGTAATTCTGATGTAGCGTCAGCAAGAGCACAATATTTATATTCGGTGCTTGAGCGAGCAACAACAGTTTGTTTCTTGCTTTTCCAAGAAATAAAAGAATCTCCTAAAAAGAAACAATAACCAGTGGTTGACCGACGATCAGTTGGATCACCAGCCCAATCAACATCCGAATAGCCAGATAATACCAAGGGTTATTGGCATTGAAATGTAATCCATGAAAAATAGTACCTTTGATATAATGAAAGATCCGAATGACGGTAGCAAAATGAGACGATCGAGGAGCAGTCATGAATTGATTAATCAGATGAATAGCATATGATATATCTGGTCTAGTAACAATGAGATAAACAAGACTTCCAACTAGTTGACGGTACAAAGTAGGATCATCAAGAAGAGTGTCATCTAGAGGAGTAAGTTTACAATTGAGTTCCAAAGGAGTTGAAACAATTTTGCTGTCATTAAGACCTACTCTAAAGGTAACTAGGAGTTTCTCTTACCCGGGATGAACGACGAAGATTAGTGTCAGGAGCAGGTGAAGATTTGAAGTCATGGGTAGGTGCAGAATCAACAGTTAGAGCTGGTTTAAGCAGATCAGGTAGGGAGATATCAGGCTCAATTGTAGCAAAATCACTTGTAACAGAGGTAGGAAATAACTCTACAGAAGGGTTTGTAAAAAATAATGAGTCAGTAGAAACTGAAGTGTGAAACTTAGAGAGAGAGGAGAACATAGTATTTTCCCAAAAGGTAGCATGTCTAGAAATGTGAAGTCGATTAGAAATAGGATCCCAATATCGGTAACCTTTGTGTTCTACCCCATAACCTAAAAAACAATACAGACGAGCACGAGGTTCTAATTTGGTATGTTCATGAGGTTGTAAAAGAACAAAACATGCACAACCAAAGGTCCTAAGGATTTTATAGTTTGGAATTTTGCCATATAATTTTTCAAAAGGAGATAGATTTTGGAGTACTGAGGTAGGTACCCGATTAATATTATATATAGAAGTGAGTGTTGCTTCTCCCCAAAATTTTTCTGGACAAGAACTGGAGAGGAAAAAAGCACGAACAGAGTCTAAAATATGACGATGTTTTCGTTCTGCTCGACCATTTTGTTGTGAAGTGTGAGGATAGGAACATTGAATAATTGTGCCTTGTTATTGAAGATAATGAAGCAAAGATGATTCCTGATATTCCATGACATTATCTGTACGAAGAATTTTAATTGTTGAGGAAAATTGAGTTTTAATCATATTTGCAAATATAACATAAATATGTGGTAAATCTGAACGATTTTTGAAGAAATATATCTAAGAAAAACGAGAATAATCATTAATAAATAACACAAAATAACGAAAGCTATTTATTGAAAAAATAGGAGAAGGTCCCCAAATGTCAAAATGAATTAAGTCAAATGGACTAGCAGAAATAGATTTATTATGATTAAAAGATAATGCAAGTTGTTTGGCAAGTTGATACTCTAAACACTGAAATGACTCAAATTTTATGGAATCCAACAATCCACGAGAAATTAAAGACTGAATTTTATTGGCAGAAGCATGACCAAGGCGAAGATGCCATTGAAGAATAGGAGAAATGGTAGTAGTAGTGGCAGAAATAGATCATTGAGGAAGATGAAGAAATATGAGCTCAAATAATCGCCCCACCCTATGACCCACCCCAAGAATCTGCTCTGTCTGCGGATCCTGTACCTGACAACTAGAATGAGAAAAATTTACATTTAGTCCTTTTTCACATAATTGAACAACTGAGATAAGATTTAGTGACAGGTTTGAAATATAGTGAGTATCGGAAAGGCTAAGATTAGAGATAGAGGTATAACCAGTATGAGTAATGTGCATTTTAGTTCCATTTGCTGTTTGTATTGGGGGTAAGAAAGAAGCAGGTGTAGTAGAGGACAAGATATTACTATCAGTGGTCATATGGTTACAACAGGCAGAGTCAAAAAGCCAATTTTAATTACCTGGAATGATAGACATGGCAGCAAAGGAGTTAGAAGAGATAACATGTTTGAGTAAGACCTCAAGATCACTCATTGTGATGGCAGTAGAGGTGTCTGTGGTAACAGCACTGACTGAGGTCGAGCTAGTTTTGGAGAAAGTCTTGGTTTTAGAATATCCACCCTTTGGTCGTGGTGGGCGAGTTGGACAATGCTCAAGAATGTGACCATGATCATGGCAGTATCTGCATTCTACAATAGGGCAATTAGCAAAATTATGATCAGGTTTATTACAATTCTTACATAGTTGATTGTTATATCTTAGATTTGAAGATCGTGTGGTTGCAAGAGCTAATTCATATTTGATTGCCTGCCAAGACCAAGTCGTGTTTCCTCAAAGATAAGTTCTTGAATAGCCGTGTTCAAAGTTGGAAGAGGATGTCGATGTAGCAGAGAGGCATGCACAGCTTCATATTCTGGTCGAAGAGCCATAAGAACTTGGATTAGGTGAAGATGATCTTCACTAATCTTTGTTTGAGATAACTGATTCCAAATTGGTTGAACTTGTGCCAAAAAATCATTGACAGATTGGCCAGATTCTTGTTTGAGATTGTGCAAAGTAGTCCATAGCTGAAAATAGTGTGCAAGACCAGTAGTTTGATACTGATTTGCCAAGAAATCCCATATTGCTTTTGCCGTATCAAACTCAGCAAATTGAATGTGAATGGATGAAACCGATGTGTTGCGGAACTAAGTGATGACTTGATGATTTTTGCTATCCCAATCTTCGAGATGATCTTCAAATTTGGTATCTAGTTCGTTTTGCTCTTTGGTGGGTTGAATGATATCTCTGGTAACTATATGCCAAAACTTGCGCCCAATCAAGAAGCTTTTCATTTCTTGAACCCAAACGTTGTAGTTGGATCCAGTCAAAATTGCTATAATTAATTTTGCAATGTTTGATTTATCTATTTTAAGGAATACAAAAGAATATGAATGATAGAGCTGGAATCTGACAAAACAGAGGCCAAATTTGGATTCAGAAGGTCCAAAAACTTTAGGAACCGATCTGACTTTTTCAATAACTAGTTCAAAATGGTCAAACCGGTCGGTCAAAATTTTCTGAAATGGTTCAGTCAATAAGAGGTTCTGAACAGTGCAAAACGCGGATCGGGTCAGGCAAAATGCCGATTCAAATCAGTCAGAGCATGGATCTGGGTCGGGTAGAGCGCGGGCGGGTGATGATGTGATCTGACATGTGGCGTACACGTGGACTGACAACTGTTGACATGGATATGACGTGTCACCAGCTGGACTGACAGTGGAGATGATGTGGCTTGCCACGTGGCAGGCACGTAATCTGACAGTTGCTGACGTGTGAATTGTGTGGCCATGACGTGATCGTCTTCGATCTCTGGCTGCGAGTGGAGCGAGTAAAGCGCGTGAAACACGGGTCAGTGTCTTTGATCGGCGCATGAGGGCGCGTGACTTACTTTCTGGAGCTCCGGTTGGTCTTGAAATTTTTCTGGTGACTAGTTCTTCTTTTTGGTGTGATCAAAATGAAATTTTGACGTGTGCATGGAAAGATTTCAGTAGGGCAGTGGTTTGAAATGAAGAATATAATAAATGCAAAGCAATTAAATCAGATATCACAGAATGGTTCTGATACTATGTTAATTGAGATAATATTTCTGGAAGAATTATAACAGATTGTTTTGATTGTTTATTTACAGAGATATTTATAGCCATTTATACATGATTAATGGCATAATCTATGGCATGATTGTGGATTATACATATGAGATAGAGCTGGAAGTTTGACATTTATGTAGACAGCTTACAAGCAATCTATTTTTTCCATCTTTAAAATAAGGATATGATTCTCATAATTTAATTAGTTTTTTGACTAGCAATTTGTTGACATTGATGAGCAAGTATTTAGTCCCTCTATATCTGAACTGAACATTTGTTAATCTTCTTATGTATGACTTTTTTCAATCTTTTGTAGAATTTAGTCAGAAAAATCTTTAATCATAAATCCTCTTAGTTAATACTTTAAATAAAAATCTCATTATTCACAAATCCTCTAAATTAACACTTTAAACAAAATAATATTTGACTCGTTAATATGTGTATTTATAATTTTGTAATCATTATTTATATAAGTATATTTAGTAAGCCGTAATAAAATATAATATAATATAATCAAATATATTTTTAATGTAAATTTACATTAGAAATATATCGACTATATTAAATTACATTTCATTACAGTCTACCAAACGATATTTTAAGATGTATGTATGTAATAATTGAAATATTATTTCTCCTTTCTCACACCTCTCTTGAAAATAATAAAATACTCTTTCTTATTATTTATTTGTCATTTGCATTATTTTATCTTAATGTATACACTAATTTAATAAAAAAACACAAAAAATAAAAAATAATATGAGTATTTTTATTATAAATAAAAATAAATAAATAATTATATTTATTAAAATATCTTATGATTTAATTATTTGATAGATAAAATAAGTTTATAAATAAGAAATTTTCTTTTATAGCTATGGCGATCCACGATTGGGGGTTGGTGTTAAAATGTTACGGTGATTTGAGTTGCAATCTGTTTTCAAATGGGGCATGCTTTGTAGGACATCAAGGAGACTCAAATTCTTCGTCTGCCATCTTACCAGTCACATCACTCATGAGTCGTCGTGACTCAAGTGGTGACCTAATTCGTGGTCAATTATGCACCAAATTCATGGTTTATTATGTAACATGCCATTGATAAAATAAAAAAAATAAAAAAAAAATCTAGGGATTCATTAAAATTTAATTAAAAAATAAAAATTGTAAAAACAAAAAATCTAAATCTTTATCAAGTCTTATATTTAAATCCCACTAATAAAATGAATTTTTTTTTAAGAATAATAAAATGAAAAAAAAAACTACTAATAAACCAACAAATTTTTAATTTAATGATATTAAAATTCTATTTAAAATTGAAAATTTTCAAATTTCAATAACAACTTCCACAATAAGTTGTCATATGTTACAGTTTTATTGATATCTAATCTCTTCTTTGGTTTTTCTTGAAATTGAAACCTATTTTATTATATAAAACAAGCTATCACATTCATTCATGTACGATCTCTCCGTGCATATTTCGTGTGGGCACCTAAACAAGAGCTAGCACCAAGCTCTTATCCCTTCACTAGCAAGCAAAGGGCCACAAGCCATGGCTTTAAATTGATATTGAAGATATTCTATTTCTTTTCAATTCTGTTTTTGTTTATTTTTTCCTATCAATATGATATTTTTATTTTATTTTAGATTACGTGCTCAATTATAAAAATGAATATCATTAAAGAACCAAACAAGTGGCTAAGGTGGGCTAAAACAATCCTATTTACTTATTTTGGTACCATTTGGAAGTTTCCACATAGTTTCTTGAATAGTGACAAGTGTGCAATATTGCCATTTGCTAGCAATTAGTACTTAATTTATTTTTCCTTCTTCTAGATGATTCCTTAATTAATATATCTCCTTCCAAAATCTTACTCTATAAGTGAAAGGTAACTTGAATTTCACAAGGCTTCTATCAAGCAAAAACTTGTAAATTAAAATTAGTGAAGTATCATTTATTATAAGTTGATTTTTGTGTGTGAAGCTCTTTGGTACGCCTTGGAACTAATTATAGTAAAAGAAATTAGGAATTATCAACCATTTTACTATATATCTTATTTGTTTTTTAAAATAATTTTTTGTATTTAATTCAAATGTAACTTTAACCAATTATTTATAAAAAAGAAATTTGAATTCATAAAATTTTCCAAAGAAATAAAGATAACTAGTAAAAAAAATTGACATTAAAATTAAAATTCTAACAATTTTTTATTCTTTTAAAGAATATTTGATATATAAAAACAAATATATTAAGAGTCTATTTAATTTGGCAGTGGTAGTCAAACAATCTGCAGCTAGCAATTGACAATCATTGCTAAAAAGCTAAACATTAATAATTAGAAATTTTATTTTTTAGCATATATCAATTATAATTTTGAATCGCCAACTGATAGATTTTAACACTTTATTTCCAATACTGAATTTACTAAACACCTCATACTAACAACTGGAAGCTCAAATACCAAATGCTAGATCCTATAAAATTAATCAAAACAAATGCTAAATATTCACTCTAAATAATCAATGAGACCTAACCCAAATGATTAAGGGTGAGATATTAGGATATCGTCCTATATATGTTTGAACCTTGTCTTCGTAAGTGGGGATAATAATAATATTATTACATACTTTTTTTTTATCGATCATAAAAAGTTTTATTAATGTTTAAGTGTTAAAAAGTAATATGTATTATAATAAATTTAAAAAAAAATTTATAATTTTTTACATTATAAAATAAATACGGAAGTAATGAGTCATTAGCTCAATAGTAAAGACCTAACACTAATCATTTTTATCTAAAATCCCGTTAATAATTATTAAGTTTACCGAGCAATGGAAACAATTTCTATTACCATGTCAATTAATATTACGTGCCCTTTGTGCTAATTAACTTGCCCAAACTTCTGTTTGGTTGTTAATTAGTTTTGGTCAAGAATCATATGACCCACCACGTGTGTTACTATATGGCCATATGCATTTGTTGCAAAAATGTCTGCAGTAAGATAGAATAGACCAAACCAAATTGACTCTTATTAGCCCGGCCGTAGGCGGCTTTTAGTACAAGTAGCCCAAATGCTATTAATTCCCTTAATCAAAGACTCTAGAAGAAAAATATATTCACAAGAAACCCAAAAAAAAAAAAAAAAAAAAGTGAATCTTAGACCAAATATTAAAATAAATAATGTGAAATTGAACCCTTTCTGAATTTTGACTCAAAAAATTAAAATAAGGCTGCTTGGTTACTTTACCATCACTAAATAAATAAACAAATAAAATTAACAAATAATTAAAGTATTTTATATTTTATATTAAGTATACAATTTGCTCAAGATATAATGACGATGGCTTGATTCTTTTTATAACTAAAAGTTTATGGGTATGCTTATCTCGTTTCATATGATATTTCCCTTGATTTATGCCAAAAGCAATGACATAATTGAGGATTAATTAGTACTATTTTATATATATATATATATATACCAAAACCAAAAGCAAAGAATGGTGTCATCTTGTTTCTAGGTTAACTTTAATGGGGTTTATCCTGTAATTAAGAGCCTTTAACTAAGTTGATGTCAAAAGCATTTACGTGATAGATAAGGTTAATTACATTTTAATTCCTAAGTTTAGACATCAAAGCCATACCGAATGGATAAAATCATGTGGCCAGAAACTAGTTAGCTAGAATTTTAGAAACAAGTATTTAATGCTTGTAAAATAATAAAATATCAAACTCTCTAAGGACGACGTCGTTCTGGCTGCAAAAGTTTTCCCTTTCTTTCTTATTATTTTCTCCCAAAATCATTAGATAAACTCATAATACTTCATCATTTTTAAAAGCAAACCACTTCATGTTTTCAAATCTTTCAACGGATTATGTTTATTAGCTATTGAATTTTTTTATTTTTTGAATTAAAGGTAAGTTGAGGTAACTGATGAAAGAAAGCTTTTAAATTAAATAAATAAAAATTATATTCCAAATTATTTTGATTACAAGAGTCTTTGTGATGATAATATAATATAATATTAGTGAATAATTGGAGCAAAAATGGATAGTAAAAGCTGAATAATGGTTATGAACCATTTTTTCAGAAACGAGGAAAAAATCTTTCATTTTTAATCCAATTTCATCATCTCCAGCAAGTCCTATTAAATTAATGACATTATTATTTTTAATAACAACTCTTAAATAAACATTAAGATATATATATATATATATATATATATATATATATATATATATATATATATATATATATATATATATATATATATATATTAGTTTTTTTACTTTTATATGATTTAATTTGTGTAGAATATTTAAATATTCACATGTAATTAAAATATTAAAATAAAATAAAATAATTTAATATTAAAACTTTAATTTTTATAATATATTGCTACTATAATGTTTAGTAATAAAAATTATAATTAAAAAAAAACTTAAAGTTACAAATCAAAATCAAAATCAAAATTAGAGAAATTAAAATAATTAAAGTATATATTTATAAGTTATAATTAATATTAAAATATATATTAATATATTTTTTTATTAAAAATCCAAATCCAACCTTAAAATCTAAGCAGATACAATAAGGCATAAGTACAAAATATGAGTTTAGTTAAGGTTTTGATACCATATTAAGAACTTAAATCCAATTTAAAACTTAGATGTTAAAGTTGACGGGTTTAATATGTTATAAGGGTTTTTATATTGTATTTTCAATGTGGGATACTTTCACTAACCTTTATGTTTTATTTTCTTTAATTTGTTTCAAAATAAACATTGCATTGGAGCAAAATTTTGTCCAATCCAATTTTATATGATTTTATTTATATTACTTAATTTCGTTTAATTTTATTTAGTTCATTAGAATGATAAGAGATTTTTTGGTATCTAATTCCAATCAAATTCAAATTTAAAACTCTAAATAAATATTTTAAGGTTTTAAATTTGAAATTTGCTCCAATTGGGTTGTGTCTAATAGACTTAAGCAACTTGTAGATTTATATAATGCTGCCTAATCTAATTTTATGTAGTCTTATTTATGTTAAAATATTAAAATATATATTAATATATTACTTTTATGTTTTATTTTGTTGGATTTATTTCAAACCAAACATTGCTTTGGAGCAAAATTTTATTCAATCCAATGTTACGTGGTCTTATTTTTGTTATTTTATTTTATTCAATCTTATTTAGTTCATTAGAATGATAAGAGTTTTTTTTTTTTCTCTAATTGCAATAATATTCAAATTTAAAATTCTAAATAAATATTTCAAGTTTTTAAATTTTAAATTTACTCCAATTGGGTTGTGTCTAATGGAATTAAGCAACTTGTAGATTCATATAATGCTGCCTAATTGGGAGCTGAATCATATCACTAGTATTGAGTGGAAATGGGTGATGAAGTGCATGTACACCATTTTCTTGGTGTTCAATTAGAGCAATATGAAAAACTATATAGAGTATGGATTAAATAATACGTACAATATAATATGGTCAACTTACCCAAAACTCTATAAAATGGATATATATATATATATATATATATATATATATATATATATATATATATATATATATATATATATATATATATATATATATATATATATATATATATGTATGTGTATATATATAATATGTGTGTGTGCGTGGGTGTGTGTGTATATGTGTATATATATATATATATATATATATATATATATATATATTCAACATTAATGGCTAAAGAATTATGATGCTTAAATATTTTTTTTTTGGAAGTTTAATTGCACATTAGTTTTTTCTTGAAAATATTAGCTAACTTAAATATAGCGAGAAAATAAAATTTGAAATTCAAATTGTAGTGAGAGAATAAAAATATATAATAAAATTTTCACTAAACCTAATTGATTAACAAAATGGTATTTTAAACAATGAGAATATTTGTACCACATTTATACCCCATTTAATGAACCAAAAATTACAAAATGTAATTCTAGCTAGTTAGATTTTAGCAATTTAGCATTATCCATATCAAATTTAAAATCTCTCAAAATCTCAGCTTTAATCTTATAATTAGATCAAAATCTCTTCGACAATTAATTTGTATTTTTTAAATAAAATAATAGAATAAGTTCTCAGAAATGCACTTAAACATTCCAGTTAAGCTGGCATCTTTTTAATACCAAACATCATAAAACTTACCCAACTCTTTATTAATAGAATGAAAAAAAAATTACATTGAAAAATTTGCACTAATCATAAAAATAATTTTACCCTAGCCATCTCTTCTTTTCCTTTTCTCTCTAGGTTTTCCCTCAAGTTTTATTTTTTTAACCACTGTTGTTCTTCTCTTTTGATCAATGATGGTTCCAATATTTTCTATTAGATTTAATATAAATAATCTCGCTCCTACTGTTATTGCCACATTTATCACCGACTCCACTAATTCATTTTCTACCATCGTTCGCTGCTCTTTCTACTGGATCTCATCTCTGTCTTCTCGCATCCACCTTTACCTCTTCATTTTCATTTTTACCATATGCTTGTGGTGGATTTGTGCTTACTACTATTAGGGTAATACTTTTCATTTTATTATTTTGCATTAGATTGTACTATATTTTTTATGTTATTTTGTCTTCCAATATTGAAAGTTTTGTTATGTTTTTTCATGTTGGAAGTTGTTTTTTCGTTATGAGTCTGGTAGTATATCTATGTACTGTTGCTTTTAGATGCTTGCAAAGAGGACAATGGCTTGTTACGTTGTTCCACTAGTTTTTCAAAATTAATTATATGACAGTTGGATATTTTGTTGAATATTTACAATCGCGAATCAGTTTGCTCTTATTAGGGTTGTTAATTCTATGTCAGGTCTTTTTCTATTGAAATTTGTGTTCCGCCATTGATGATTAATGAAATTTAAATTTATTTCAAAAAAAAGGAAAAAAATTACAAAATATAACCAAATTGAGAAAAGAAAATCAACTACGCAAAAAGCGATAGTTAGGCATAGTCATACAATCTGCTATACTAAATGATAATAAAAAGGAGGATAAAGCCACCAACAAGCAATGATGGATTGTAATGCTTTGGAAGCTAGAGCATCTGCCACTAATCCCTTCATGATATACATGAGCCATAGCAAATTGCATTTTACTAATATAGCTCAAACAGTCCATCCATTGTATTTGCAACCACCATGCAACATCTAATAATTTTGAAATAATAGAATGAACAATTTAACTTGAGTCAATTTCAAGCCAAAGATATTGCCAACCATGGATAATGGCTACAAGTTCTACCTCATACGTATAGCAAACCCAAGAGGTATAGCATAACAACAATGAACAAAACCTCTAAATGTTCGAAACACCTCATTTGCCCCCGCTGCACTAGGTGCTCTTGCAGTTGCTCCGTCAGTGTTAGTAAACCTTATGAATCCTTTATGTCTTCCGTAGGATGGGTTTGACAAGCAGCTTGCGTAAAAGTTGCCAATTAAATATGGAGTTGTATGAACAACCCACCTTAAAAAGCTCTACTTCCTTCAAGCATTTCCAAACTAATCGAAGAGTATTCGAAATGGAGGGAACTACATCTTGGAAAAACACATTCATTTCTTGCTTTCCAAATTGCCCTAAAAGCATGAAATAATTCCAGTAATCCAAAAAGGTTTCACTTGTATGCTAAAAGAATTTTCCCTAGTTGATTGAAAGAGCTCAAAAGCTGTGCCATGACGAACCAGCTTAAACTTAAAAAGCTGCTCACAGTGCACCAAATAGCTATAGAAAAAGGGCAATTGACAAAAACATGATCAATAGTTCTAAGGGATGCATTACAGGGGTTGCAAGCTGAAACCAACATGAAACCCTTGCGTTGTAAGTCCATATCAATTGGGATTTTGCGATGAAATAATCTGCAACATAGAAGAGATTGAGATGGTGGAATAAATGGGCACCAAATCTCCTTGTTCCAACTAGTTAAAGGATGAACACCTCACAAATGCTCACAAATAGATTGAGCAGAAACTCTTAACACCCAAACCACCATTGTCTAATGGCAAGCAACATGTTGACTAAGGAACAACCACCGATTTTCTTGTAGCAATGTTACCAATCCAAATGAAGTTTTTAATAGCTTTCTCCATTTATTTGATCAAGCTAACAAGCCATTTGTAAACTAAAAAGGAATGAATAAACAATCTTTGGATGATTGAGTTAATAAGAGCTAACCTTCCCACCATAAAAAGAAGCTTACCTTTCCATGATTCAAATTTGGACAATACCTGATCCATCAACGGTAACAAATATATCTTTTGTGAAGCATAAAAAAAATAAAGGAACCCCCAAATAAACAATGGAAACTTGCCACAAGTCAAACCAAAAATAAAATGATAGTAATTTGCCCTGCGAGTAGAAATTGACTTCCTAAAGGAAACCTCAGATTTATCCCAATTTACTTCTTGACATGATTAATACCCATAAACCTAAAATAACCATAAGGAGAAGCAACCCAGATACTCTTTACAAAATCCGAAAAAGAAGAATGAGCTAGCCACATCTTATGGAAATGGAATGGCCTTAGAATCGAGATTTCAATTGTTCTACATAGAAGAAACAACGGCTTATGATCTGAGCTATGGCAAGGAAGAGAGAAGGCATCCCTCATAGACCATTGAGTAAAACACTCATCTATGTATAAATTACTATCTAACTACATGTCAACTAGTTGTGAACCATCACAGTTATTAGCCTATGTGAATATATTGCCCCTTGTGTTAAGACAAAAGAGGTTACACCTATCATAAGCCATAAGAAAATCATTGTAGGAGGCAACTGTGGGAATAAAACCTCCCATTTTCTCATCAGCTCCAAAGATGGCATTCAAGTCATCAAAAACCAACCAATAAGAAGGTGAGGAAGTAGTAATATTTATTTAGCAACCTAGAGTGAACGTCTATTATACATTAAAGTCGTAGCATAAATTCCTAAAAGCCAAAAATGAGAACCATTAACTATTATATCAACAGCGGCATGTTGAGTGCTAACTAACATCCAAGAGGGATCAAAAATAAAATCTTAAATTAAAATCCAAAGAGAAGTTATAAAAGTGGTTGTAAAACTAATTAATCTCAAGTGCAAAAAACATTAGGAACTAGTTGGAATGGTACCAAAATGAACCTTAGGCTTCGCCAAACACAAAATATCTAGCTTGTAAGTCATATAGTGATGAAATATGTATTTATGGTATTAGAATTAGCAATGCCACGATAGTTCTAGTACATTAGATTCATAATTTTAATATGATCAATTACTGCGATAAATGCTTAGAAAGGGAAGGCTTAAACTTACTCCCTAAAATTTGTATTTTCTTTTTTATGATTGCCATTCCTGAGTATCAGCTTGCTCAACCTTATTCGCCTAAGATTGTTGAAGCTACTGGAGCTCAAGCTGAGTCTAAGCATATGAGTCATCAATAGGCTGGTCCACTGTAGGTGGAATATTCATACCTTCAATGTCACCCACTGCCCGTTGAATTAAAGCAGAGGCTAGCAAGGCATGCTTAAAGGAAACCTTTGGAGAAACAGTTCCTTTGTTTAAGGGAGGATCACACTAAGAAATAGTATTACTGTTAGTAGAAATAGAATGCTCGATATCAACACTTTGGCCATTAATATTGGCATCACATTAAGCAGTAAAATTTTAATAGGAATAATCGGCTCATCATCTTAGTGTTCATCGGTAGTTTCTTGGGCTTCCAAATGCTCTGCTAGCCAATTGTAACCAAAGTTGATCCATTTTGATCAATAAAGTAACCAAATGTTTTGTATTTTGAAGTTTTATCAAGTTTTGTTTGGCTAGACAGGCCTAACAAGGAACAGAATGTGCTCAATGCATGTTCAATAGGGACTTCCAATTGAGGTTTGGTCTTTTGAGGTGAACAACCATGTGATTTGGACTTGTTATATGGCTTGGAAGGCTTAGAATTGTGTTGACACTCATAGGAAGCATGAACAATAAAAGAACAAGTGCGCTAAAATTAAGTTAAATTCTCATACACCACATCAATCCAATGATTGCATGTAGCTATTTCAACACATAGTGTGTCATGAAAATAAGGGATACGTATTCTTGATTTGAAAAGCTAAAGCTCTTATACCAAATGATGCAACCCGTTAGCTATAGAGAGCTAGGAATCAATTATATTGAATCAAACCCAAGGATCGATCAAACAAGAATAAAAGAAAAGCTTAACCTAATTCACACCTGTTGAAGAGAACCAAAGCTATGAAAGGATGAGTGCCACAAGTTACCTTGATAAGCTCTTATTTAAGTTTTAAATAAGAACTTAGAAGAATCTCTCACTTGAAGAAAATTCAAAGAAGATTATTATTATTCATAAAAACTGCCTTCGTTACAATGAAGGTTTTTAATTTATATGGAAGCTAACCTCCTAACCTCTAACCCTAGAATCATACAAGAGCTAAGAAATCTGATTCTTTATGGAAACAAGAATCCTTATTGAAAATAGAATCCTAATTAAGAAGTTAACTCCTAAAATCAAGCCAAATAAAATAAATATGATGTGGACCTACTAATATATCAAGTTCAAGGCCCACAATTGCAAAGAGTGCATTTAAAATATAAAACTCAAACATAGAAACTGGAGGGTCATCGCTCCCGCGACATGAGTAGATGCTTGCTTACCGTTGGGCCGGCGCTGCTGGTGTGCCCGCATGACGGGTCTGCATTATTGGCCCGTCGCGACCGCGACACCTTTAGTCTTCACCATTTTCTTGTTCTTCACCTCCATTTTATAGCCAAGAGTAGGCAATCAGTCTTTGGGAAGGTTTTGGCATCTTTTGGATAGTATGAAGACCCTGTAAAGTTGATTCTTCATCTTGTATTTCCATGATCAACCTTGCAAGGCTTGTTTCATTCTCTTTGTTCTTGCCCTCAATTTTGGACTTCCAATTTCTTGCAAAGGATCTTAGGAAGATCTTGTAGTCACAGCTCCTTGATCTCTATCATTCCCTCCCTCTTCGAAATGATTTGTTTTCGAATCACCTACATCAAACAAAGTAAGATCAACAACATTAAATGCAGCACTAACATTACCATAGTTGCTTGGCAAATCTAGCTTGTAGGCATTGTCATTGATTCGCTCCAAGACTTGAAATGGTCCATCTCCTCTAAGTTGTAACTTGGACTTCCTTTTGGTAGGGAATCATTCCTTTCTCATGTGAACCCACGCTCAATCTCTAGGTTCAAACACAATATTGACCAGCCCCTTATTTGCTTGCCTTTCATATTGTTCATTCTTCTTTTCAAAGTTGGCTCACACCTTGGCATGAAGATCATTCACAAATTCAGCTTTTTTTTTACTATCCAAATTTGTATGCTCATTAGTAGGTAAAGGCAAAATATCTGAAGGAATCAAAGGATTAAACCCATGCACAATCTCAAAAGGTGAAAAGGAAGTAGTTGAATGAACATTCCTATTATATGCAAACTCAATGTGTGTTAGGCATTTCTCCCATTATTTCAAGTTCTTTTGTATGATTGCACATAATAAGGTAGAGAGTGTTGTATTGACTACCTTGATTTGTCCATCAATTTGAGCAGGTGTAACAGTAGAAAACAGTAGTTTAGTTCCCAATTTTCCCCATAAAGTGCACCAAAAATGGCTTAGGAACTTGACATCCCTATCACTCGCAATTGTTCTAGGCAAACCATGTAAACAAACTACTTCTTTAAAGAACAAATCAACAATATGTGTGGCATCATTAGTTTTAGCACAAGCAATGAAGTGAGCCATTTTACTAAACCTATCAACAACCATAAATATGCTATCCATAACACTTTGAAATCTAGGCAACCCTAACACAAAATCCATTGAAATATCAGTCCAAGGATGAGTAGGTACAGGTAAAGGGGTATACAAACCATGTGGCTTGACCTTAGACTTTGCTTCTTTACAAGAAATGCACTTATCTTTGCACATTATGCCTCATGCTAGGCCAATAAAAATGTTCATGCAAGATGTCTAAAGTCTTTTGAACACCAAAGTGCCCCATCAAACCACCCCCATGAGTTTCCCTTACAAGCAACTCTCTTATAGAACATATAGGCACACATAATTTATCCTTTTTAAACAAAAACCCATCATGCCAATAATATTCTCCAAATGCACACTTATCACATGCATTCCACACTTGGCCAAAATCAATATCATTTGCATACAACTCTTTAAGAAACTCAAAACTAAAAAATTTAGTTTGCAATGACGAAAGTAATGCATACCTCCTAGACAAAGCATCGGCAATAACATTTTCCTTTCTATATTTATACTTAATCACATAAGGAAATGTTTCTATAAACTCTAGCCATTTAGCATGCCTTTTGTTAAGCTTACCTTGGGATTTCAAAAATTTTAAACTTTCATGATCAGAATGAATAATGAATTCTCTAGGCCAAAGATAACGTTGCCATGTATGTAGAGTCCTAACTAATGCAAACAATTCTTTGTCATAAGTAGGATAATTCAAAGCTGCCCCATTAAGATTTTCGCTAAAATATGCAATAGGTTTGGAATGTTGCATCAAAACAGCCATAATCCCAATCCCAGACGCATTGCATCAATTTCAAAAGCTTTATCAAAATTTGGCAATCTCAACAATGGTGCATTTGTTAATTTATCTTTCAAAGTATCAAAAGCTCTTTTATGCACACTATCCCACTTAAACACAATATTTTTTTTAACAAGTTCATTCAAAGGTGCAGCAATAGAACTAAAATTTTGAACAAACCTTCGATAAAAACTTGCCAAACCATGAAAACTTCTTACCTCATTCGCATTCTTTGGCGTAGGCCATTCCTTAATTACCTTTACCTTTTCCTCATCAACACGAACTCCATGCAACTCATAACAAAACCAAGAAATACCATATATTCCATGCAAAATGAGCACTTCTTAAGATTAGCATACAACTTGTGCTCCCTCAACATGCAAAAGATAGCATGCAAATGATTTATATGCTCGTCCAAACTTTTGCCATGCACTAAAATGTCATTAAAGTACACTACCACAAATTTTCCAATGAAAGCACACAACACATGATTTATTAACCTCGTGAATGTACTAGATGCATTAGTCAAACCAAATGGCATTACCAACTACTCATACAACCCATACTTAGTTTTAAATGTAGTTTTCCATTCATCACATGCTTTCATTCTAATTTGATAGTAGCCATTCTTTAAATCTATTTTAGTAAACAAACAGAAGCCATGCAATTCATCCAACATATCATCTAATCTAGGGATTGGATGTCTATACTTTACAGTAATTCCACTAATTCATCCACTTGCCTTTGAATCTCCTTTTTCTCCTTCGGATTGGCTCTATAAGTTGGAGGGTTTAGAATTGAAGCTCTAGGCATGAAATCAATTTGATGTTCAATAACTCTAAAGGGAGGTAAACTATGTGGAATCTCCTTTGGAAATAGATCATCAAATTCCTATAATAGAGAAACAACAACACTTGGCAAAGAAGGGTTTAGCTCATTAGTTGAAAGATACACATCCTTATACATAAGTACAAGTAATTATAGCCTTGACATTAAAATATTTTTAACCTCACTTTTTCCAACAAATGCACTCATTCTCTTGTGTTTCTCTCCCTTTTCCTTATTTTTCCTTTCAATTTCACTTTTTCTTTCCTTTTGCTAATTCTCTTTCTTTTCTTGTTCACTCTCTCTCTCTTTTTCTTTTCCTCTATCTCACTCTACTATTTTTCTCTCAATCTACATTATTTTGCTATTCTCACTTGATCCTCATAAGCTTGCATAGGAGAGAGAGAGGTTAGTATAAAAATATTCTTATTAAAGGCAAAAGTATATCGATTTTTGTACCCATCATGAGTGACCCTCCTATCAAATTGCTATGGACATCCCAAAAGAATATGAACAACATGCATTGGGGCCATATCACATACAACTTCATCCTCATACTTTCCAATGGAGAAGGAAACCAATACTTGTTTGGTTACTTTGATTTCCCCATAGTCACTCAAACATTGCAGCTTGTATGGCCTTAGGTGCTTCATAGGCTTCAATTTTAACTTATCCACCAATAAAGTATTAGCCACATTAGTGCAACTCCCATTATCAATGACCATTGTGCAGATTTTATCTCTTACCAAGCATCTTGTATAAAAAATCTGCTCTCTTTATTCCTCATCATTATCTTCTTTTAGTTGAATGCTCAAAGCTCTTCTAGCTACCAATAAGTCACCTTTCATTGGTCCTCCAATTTCAACATCCGAGCAATCTTCCAAACAAGGCATTTTGTCTTCACTAGAGCTTGCACTTTCAATCTCTCCATTGTCCTTTACCACCATGACTTACTTGTTTGGACATTGAGAAGCAATGTCCTCAAAGCCTTGGCACCTAAAACACTTGATGGCATGAGTTTTAGTAGGAGTTTTTGAATTAATTTTACCTTTAGGAATAGCATTAGACTCCTTGGACTTGGCTTCCTTCTTCGACTTGGACACAACTTTGTTATCCTTCCAATTCAACTTCCATGACTGGCTAGAAGATGAACTAGCTCTTAAACTCCTTGACTTGAGTTGCCTTTCCACCTTAATAGCGTTGTGTAGCAGCTCCTCCATCTCCACATAGTGTTGTAAATCCACTATGTCGACAATCTCTCTATTTAACCCTCCAATGAACCTTGCTATTGTAGCCTCTCAGTCCTCATCTATGTTAGCTCTAATCATTGCAATGTCCATATTACTTTACACTCTTGGAGCCTTAGATCAAACTTTGAAGCTTCTTTTGCACATCTCTATAGTAATGACTAGGGATAAATTATTTACTCATGATTATCTTCATGTCCTCCCAACTTAGTATGGGCCTCTCACCATTCCTCCTCTTTTGTTGAAGATTATCCCACCAAATACTTGCGTAACTAGTGAATTCTGTGGCTGCCAACCTCATCTTTTTCTCCTCGGAGTAGTTATGGCAATCATACATATGTTTGATCTTCCTTTCCCATTCCAGATACAACTCAAGATCATTTTTCCCTTGAAACTCAGGAATTCTCATTTTAATGCTTCCTAAGTTATTGTCCCGTTTATCAACAACCCTTTTTCCTTTCCTAAAATCCCTTATCCGATTCACCCTCATCATCTTCCTTATACTCCCGACTTCTCAAAGGCTTTGATTTGCTTAGAGTTTGCAAATTATCTATCCTTGAACTAAGTGTCTTCATTTGATCCATCATAACCCTTATCCACAACTTCATCTCAAGATATTGATGTTCACTCCCACTATTGTTCATTATGAGTTTTCCTGCAAAGAAAAGGTTAGTGTAAAAACATATTGGTTCCTCACCAACTCAACTCACGTGTTTTCACTCAAGAAACATTCGCTCCACTCATGTTTCACTCTTCTTTTATGGCTTTTCTCTTAATTAAGTTCACCACTCAAGCCTTTTATCACTCTTTTAGATTCTTACACTAGCTCTTATAAAGAACTCTGTCAATGTTCTTACCAAGATAACAAGTGTCAAGAAAGTTTGAGGTCTAAAATTTTATTTTTCAACCAAAGGAAACTATAGGGTATAAAAATTATATATATATATATATATATATATATATATATATATATGTATATTCGGATCAACAAGGGCACAAGATCAAGAAGAATTCATATTCGACTTCTCTCTCTCTCTTTTTTTTTTTTTTGACAATTTCAAAAACAAGAAAATAAGGGATATGTATTCTTGATTTGAAGAACCAAAGCTCTGATACCAAATGATGTGACCTGCTAGCTATAGAGAGTTAGGAACCCATTATATTGAATCAAACCCAAGGATCGATCAAACAAGAACAAAAGAAAAGCTTGACCCAATTCACACTTATTGAAGAAAATCAAAGTTATAAAAGGATGAGAGCCACAAGTTACCTTGATAAGCTCATATTTAAGTACTAAACAAGAACTTGAAAGAATCTCGAACTTGAAAAAAATTCAAAGAAGATTATTATTATTCATAAAAACTGCCTTCCTTATAATGGAGGTTTTTAATTTATATGGAAGCTAACCTCCTAACCTCTAACCCTAGAATCAGATAAGAGCTAGGAAATCTGATTCTTATGGAAACAAGAATTCTTATTGAAAATATAATCCTAATTAAGAAATTCTTATTGAAAATAGAATCCTAATTTAAGAAGTTAACTCTTAAAATCAAGCCAAATAAAATAAATTTGATGTGGATATACTAATATATCAAGTTCATGGCCCACAATTGCAAAGAGTGCATTTAAAACATAAAACTTGAACATAGCAGCTGGAGGGTCGTCATGCTCGTGATGCGAGCAGATGCTTGCTCGCTGTTGTGCCCGCTCTACTGGTGCACTAGCACAATAGGTCTGCATTCTGGGCTCGTCGTGACCACAACGAGTGTCGCGATTGCGACACCTTCAGTTTTCACAATTTTCTTGTTCTTCACCTCCATTTTATAGCCAAAGTAGGTGATCAGCCTTTGTGAAGGTTTTGGCATCTTTTGGATAGTATAGAGGCACTCTAAAGTTGATTCTTCATCTTGCATTTCCATAATCAACCATTGCAAGGCTTGTTTCATTCTCTTTGTTCTTGCCCTCATCATTAGACTTCTAATTCCTTGCAAAAGATCTTGGGAAGATCTTGTGATCACAGCTACTTGATCTTTATCAGTTATCCTTAACCTTCATCTGGATTTTCAAGTTAATTTATGCTCTCTTGAGAGATGGGCTTGGTGCGACATCTGAGGCTCAAAAGTAATAGCTAAATTTATTCCTCATCAATTTTTTAAGAGCATTTTCAAATGTGTTCGTAAGCACCTTGATCAATTTTAAATATAAAAAGTATAATTTTTTTTTTAAATCCAATGAACTACTTGAATTAGAATTTTTTATTCCATAAACAATAAGAGAGAAAATTAAATAAGGTACATTGAAAGTTGAAAATTTAAAATAGATAGTGAAATTAGTTATTTAGATGTGGAGAGCTAAATTAGCTATTTTAAATTTAAATAATAAAGAGTTTGAAACCTTATTGTTTTTATTATTTTTTTATTATAAAGTGTTTGAGATAGATTTTTTTTTCTTTTTTTTTTTTTTTTTATGTTCGAGATGGTATTGGTATATGAAAGAATAACTAAGTTATTATTATAGTAAAACTCAAACTCTGACTTTTAAAATAGTTTTGAGTCATAAAAGCTGAATTTATATACGCATCAATTATATTTATAAAACACCTGTAAAGAAGATTTAGGTTCAATAATTTAAAATATAGAAATTGGCAGACATGAGGAAATTAGTAGCATGTGAATCAGACGTGTTTCCACAACATTAATAACAAGGAAATTTTAGAGAATTTTCTACCCAATAGAAGCAGCATGCAAGGCAAGGGAAGCCAAGACTACTATTCTTCGGTAAATTTCAAATAGGGTTCCATCATGTGAATTAGAAAAGGAAAAATAAATGAATCTTCTGAACAAGCTTCCATTGATCAACTTGAAAAATTAGATTTCAAAATCCTAAGTTCAACTCTAATAATTAATATTAAAATGAAATATCAAGCTTAATAATAAAATATTTTCATGTATAGACTGATTCGAAAATATTTATTATTTTAAATCATTAGAAAATCACATTATTGATTATTTGATATATTAATTTAAATCATACAAAAATATTTATCGTTGCCCTAATTTTACTTTGTACTTTTTTAAGCTCGAAATTTGAATTTTAAAAGGATAAAAAAAAAAAAAAAAAAAAAAAGATAACGGACTTATTTTAGAAATGACAAGAAGAAGCAATAATGCAAAAATAAATATTGTAAGATTGTAGTGATTAATTCATAATTAAAAAAATAAATAAATAGAAGTAGCTAAAAAATCTCACCCAAGCGTCATCACTAACGAAACCTCAACTGCCATCAAAATGACATTTGGCAAAAAAAAAAAAAAATGCCATCAGAATGACGAGGTGACGAAGGCAGTATTTTTTTTTTAACTGTGTCAAATATATTTAATCATCTGGTTAATTAATATGTTTTTATTTATCCACATTTTCTTATCATTTTATTATATATATATATATACACACTAATAATTAAGTAATTAAATATTAATTTTATAAAAATTATTTAAAAATAATTTTTAATAAAAATAATAAATCTCTTCTTATATTAAATAAAAAAATTATCATCAAGGAGAATGTTTTAAAAAAATATATATATTTTCTGCATTTTCTAACGTCAATTATTTTCAATAAAATTAATTAATGAAAAATAAGCCATTTCATAAAAAATATGTTTTTTTAAAAAGTAATTTTCTTTATTTTTATATTTTCACCAACCATCGACAATCCTAAATGGATGACGGCCATCATAATTTATTATTTTTATATAATTTTTTATATTTAATAATAAATGAAAATATAAATTTGAATGTCTAATTATTTTTATAATTTTATATGAATATTGTAATCATACAATAAAAAATATATTCATTACAAAATACTTTTTACTGACAAATTATTTTTTTTAAAACAAACTATTATAATAAAATGAAATTAATAGGGTATGTTGAGAATCTCCTCTAATAATTACAAAGCATTAAAAAATAATTTATTTTTTTTGCCAAATTTAAAAAATAATTTGGTTGATCGATTGAATTGGGTGTCTGTTGTCATCCCAAGAGCAACTACCAACTGCCAAAAGATTATACTATTAATCTAATAGTAAAACCATTCTTTTTTTTTTTTTTTTAAAGAAAAGGAACAAAACCATTCAATTGAATTGAAATAAAACAACAAACAAAGATTTATTTATTTCTTTTTTTTTTTTAAAAGGAAAAAAAACTGTCTAAAGATTCGCAAAGACAAACTTTTGCATGTGATCACATGATCCTAATCGGTCGGTTCCACTATACCCGCTTGATTGATTAAAAATTACTATTTTATTTATATCCCATATCATGGAGCCATGTACCATCATTATTATTATTTTAAGACAAATTTATACCACGAAATTGATCGAAGAATAAAAAAAAATTAATTATTCAAATTAATTAATTCTATTAATAAAATTTAATTAGCATCACTACAATAACAATGAGTTACCTTTTTACATTTTTCTTTTCAAAAGGAAAATAAAAAACGAAATTTTTAATTTGCTGATTATGTTAAATTATGAGTATAATGGCAATGGATCAGGTATAGAGTGGATTTTAGTATATACGTATTTCTGTATATCTTGTATTAGGGTGAAGTGAATTGAGTTATGAATACTCATTTACTTTTTAAAAATAAAAATATATACATATATTTATACAAAATTACATTGTTTTAAGAAAATATATATTATATTTACATAAGGGTGTATGCATAACACGTTATTATGCATAATTTACTTAAAAAATTATAATCATAATATCAATAAATATATGTAAAAATGAATTCTTAAAAATTAACATATATTTATATGTACTAAATTATACATATAAACGGTTTACATAATGAGTTCAAGGTAGATATGCCAATAATTATAAATCGAGCAAGTTTTATTCGTCTTATTAAAGTTAGGTTAAGCAGAAATCCAACAAAGTGACTTAAAATTATCATCTCTAATTATGAGTAGTTATTACCAGTACACATTAAATATTGTAATTGATTATAAAATATTTAATTAATTAGATTATGGAATGATTTATAAAATCATTATTTTATATATGTTTTGCAAAATCTATTGATTGTATAGCATTATATATTTTTAGTATTATAATGTACACATATTTTTATTTTTATAAATAATTTCTTTATTATTTTTTATTTATATAATTATAAAAAATAAAAAGATATGCATTTCTGTAATCTATATATATATAATAAATATAAATCTATACAAAGAAAATAAGAAAAATTTTTTAAACACCTTTCACTAAGTTCTTTTTAATTATATATTTATAATAAATTAATTTTTTTATTTATTAATTAAATAATATAATTATCTAATTATTATTTAATTTAAATAAAAAATAAATTTAATTAAAATAAAAAATAAAATAATTATTATTTAATATATAATAATTATGTTTAATTTAAATAAGAAAAAATGAATTCAACTATAACGAAGAAAGGATAATATAGTTATTATTTAAAGGATAAAACATAATTCAAATAAAGAAAATGTCACGTATATAATTTTTAGATTTATTATTTAATTAGTATATTTAGTGTGTGTATATATATATATATATATATATATATATATATGCAGAAATCTTAATTTAGTATTTTAATTATTATTGTTATAGTTTTGAGATAATTTATATTTAGCTATATAACATGCATATAAAAATATATTTTTATATTATAAATATGTATTCTTATAACCATTTCGAATTTAATTTTTTTTTAAAGATAGTTTAGTTTAAAAATTAAAAATTCTAATAGTGATTAAAAATACAATCATTTGCTTTTTTTTTTCTTTTTGTTAATTTATCAAACACATTATCAGATATTAAATTATTCAGAGTTGAGTTTCAAAAATAAAATCAAACAAGAACAAAAAATATAAATGTCTCATATTTAATTATAGATTTATTAAATAGAAAAATTAGAAATTGAGTGACTGTAATAATATATAAAGAGATGAAAAGGCCAATACAAATGTTTAAAATATATTTTTCACAAATTTGAAATAGTTGTGTTTTCTTTTTTAGCAAAAGATTATATAAATTTGGAAACAAAATTTACAAAGATATAATTTGATTAATATTAAATAAGAAAAATAAAAATAGAAACTTCCAATATAGTAATAATAATAATAATAATAATAAAATCACTTAAAATGCTTTTAATTGTCTGAAAACGCAATTAGGTATTGCCGTTAATTTGAGGATTGGAAGGCTATATTTGACCGGTAACTTACGCGTGTAAAGTTCCAAGTCTTTATCATATTCTCTCTGTTACGAGTCGACAAGTCCAGTCAAAAACATTGAACCTTTATGATCTGCACCTTCCATAGCACCCTTCCTTTTAAAATATATATATTTTCCGAGAAAATTGTCTCTTTGCGTAGTCCTCGAAACTCCTTTTAAACTTTCTCTCCCGTTGGCTTTTCTTTCTCAACTTCCTCAGTCATAGCTAACAAGTCTTCTTTTTCATTTTCTCGATCTCCTCCTCTGTTTCTTGTACATAATTAAAGAATCAAGAAAACCCAAAAACAAAGAATCAAAATCAAGAAAAAAGAAAACATGGGTTTTACAAAAGAAGAGAAATCAATTATAACTGTATTGAGAGTTTTAAAGACTCTCTTTTTCTTGATTACTTTGTTAATCTCTTTTCTTCTTTTCTCTGCCCCTGTTCTTCTTGTTATTGCAGATACTCTTCTTCCTTTTTCTCTCCTCTCTGCTTCTCTTTCTCCTTCTTCTTCTTTATCATTCAAAACTCTTTCTTCCCATTTTAGTAATTATGATTTTAGATATTCTCTTATTGATATACCCTTAATCTCCATTACAAGATCAGCTGTCATACTCTGTAAGTATATAATTAATTACCCAAGAAAAAGTTTTCAATTTTTGTATTTTTCTTGTTTATGGAGATTAATTAATTAATAATTATTGAATGTTAATCCATTTTTTATTATATGGGTTTTGTTTCTTTTAGGTGTTTATAGCTTTTGTGATGGACCAAGACTTTCAAGAGGGCCATATTTGGGGATTACAACTATATGCTCTGTTTTATCTCTAATTTATGTATCATTCAAGGCAGCTTATGTGTTTAGTGTTACAAGTATTGACAAAGGAGAGTATGTTAAAGCTATGGAAATTGCCCTTTTTGTTTGCTCTCTGGTTTTAGCAATTGGTCATATTGTTGTGGCCTATAGAACAAGCTGCAGAGAAAGAAGAAAGCTCCTGGTTTACAAGATTGACATTGAAGCTGTAAGTTAATTACCTAATTTCTTTTAATTTTCCTTCTCTTTCTGTCATTTTCTCTTTCAATATGATGAATTGGCAAGTAACCTAAATTAGTGATTAAGGGATAATAACAAAAATTATTAATATGCTCAAGGGACAATTATTGTTGCTCATAGGAAATTAGGAAACTTGATGAATTGTCACGTCCAACTGGCCATAAAATTCATTAGTCCATTAATCAAATCCTATTTGCGCAAGAGTTGAAATTTTTGTTATATTCTAGAAGTCAAATTGAATTGGTCTTTTTTCTTTTTTTTTTTTAATTATTGATTTTCTAGAAAAAAGGAAAAAAAAAAAAAAAGGTTATTTCTGCAATATAACTTACTAATTTAGGTCGATTTTCACCAATGAATTGTAAAGTCAAAATTTTCTCTGTTAGGTTTGAATTCATGTTTAAGTTGAATTAAATTTATTAAAAATAGAAAATTTTTATCTATATTAAATATATAGACTTATATCATTTATTAAATCAATAAATAATAAAATATTTTAACAAATATAATTTTTTTATTTATTTTTTTATCTTATAAAAAAATATCGATATTTTTTCTTTATTCCAAGCATTCTTATCTCATTAGATTGGTGCATGCAACTGACAAGAATTTTCCTAAAAATAATAATGATATGTGGGATGGGATTCACAATTCAAATTTTAAATTTTCCCAATAATTTAAAAAAAAAAACTATTAACACAAATTGTTATTCATAAAACAGTTATCTAATTTAATTTGCATATTATATATTTTCTCCATTTCCATTTTTTAGATTTAATAAAATAAAAAAATAATATTTCTTATTATATATCATTCCTTGAAAACCAAATCATCTGATGCTGATATTGGAAAAATTTCTTCACCAAACCTCCATGTGTATTTTGTTTTCTGCAATCTCCATTTGGACCTGACAACCTCAAATGACTCTAATACATGAAAAATTAAAATTAAAAAAAAAATGTCAGTATCTGAAATTTTTTAAAAGACTGTTAGCTGGCATGTGATTCATATTATTCATATTTGTTTTATTATTTATTTATTTGTGTTTTTGGTGTCCATGTTCTTTAACTCATGAACCTTGAGCCCCATCCCAACCCTCTTATGGTCAAATCAAGAAAATCAGTTTTTTTTTTTTTATATATATTTATAAAATCTTTGATGTTTAGCTGCCTGTGGAGATGGCCAAGTTGCAATATTTGACCTTTATATTATACTATAATGTTATTTTCAATAGAGCCCACATTTTGTCATGTGAGAACAAGAATTTAATGCCGTTTAATTTCCTTTTTCCTTTCCTTTTCTGTTTTGTTTCAAAGAATCTTATTTCACAAAGAGCCTTTGCCTATGAATATGATGATCAAAATCTCTCATTTCCTTTGTTCCTTTCCCATAGCTAAGATTTCTAGAGATTGCTTTTTAATTATAAAGTCTTAAATAATTCTTCCATTTCACAATATTTGTTACTTTAAAAAAAAAAATCGATTTATCTATCTTTTTAATATTTCAAAAAGATACTTATTATTTTTTTTAACTTAATTTATTTATTTCTTTAGTAAATATCTGCATTAACTATTTTTATTTCTCTATATTGAAATTAAAAAAATAATATTTTAGCCTTTTTATTTTAAAAAAATAATAATTTAATAATTTTTTTAATTTAAATGCTTGAATTTTAAATGTTAAATGACTAATATTTTGAAATAAAGATAGTACTAATCTTTGAATATATCCATTGAGTTCACACTTCTTTGTTTCTTCTTTCAAATTGTTTAGTGATTTAAAAGAATCATATACTCAAATGAGAATATAATTTATTGCTATGAGAAAGCTCAACTATATTAAAATAGAAAAATAGATAATTCGAGATATAATTTATATTTGATAAATTAATAAATCGCAATGAAGTATAATGAAATTAATATTTAATTGAATTATTAAAGAATTTATTATGTTAACATGAGGTATGCATATGTGTGCAGGTTTCTGCTTGCAAGAATAGATTTCCTGGATATAAAAAAATTCAAAAAGAAGAAAGAGTGAAGTGATTTTAGCTGTAAAGAACAATGAAGGGACTAACAACACTAGACAGACTTTTATTTTTCTCTTTGGCTAATCAAATTCTTCAATGTCCAGTTGCAGGTAATGTTTTATAATAATAATAATAATAATAATAATAAATCTCTTTTATGGTTTTTTTAGTTGCTTTTTACATTTTATTATGAAAGAAATTCCAATCATTGCCCAATGGGCATGGGCTATAGCCTAGTTGAAAATGGAATTAATATAACTGTCTAACTTGGGTTTTTTTTTTTTTTTCTTTGGCACAGGTTTATCCAAAGGCAATCTGCAAGTTTGAGATAGTTGAAGAAGCAAAGCTAACAAAATGGATAGAGAACTAACAATTAGTAATTATTATTATTGTATATCACTACAGAGGTTTGTGGCTTGAGGGTGCATTAAGAATTGCTTTTATTTTTCAAAAAAAAAAAAAAAAAAGAAACATGTACAAATTTTTGTATTTTTTTTATTGAAAAAGTTGAAAATTAAAGGGAATTAGATATTACCCTTGTCAAGTTATGCTCCTTACTGGCCCATTGTTTATCCAATATTCTTTTTAAACTAAGCCGTAATACTACCTCACTACAAATTATACTTCGGACTCGTATTTATATTGTAATATAGATACGGATTTAAGATATACGTGCGAGATATATTGTTGAATAAAAGTGTGTGATTTTTTGTACAATTTTTTTTCACTTTTTTTTATTATTTGATTTTTTAAAGTATTTAACATTTCAAAAAACTATAAATGGACAATAAATTTTTTTAAATTAAATGCTAATTATTTTTTTATTTGTTTCAATACTTGAAATTAAAAATATAATAATTAATTTGTTTCTCCCATCAAATGATTGTTATAATTTTAGTTAAATATATTTAAATAATTATAAAAAATAATTATTATAAAATGTTTAATAACTCAAGTTATGGAAGTAGGTATGTTAAATTTTGTTTATTTGTTTTTTCTGGTACATTGATATTGAATTTGAGGTACATTAGTATTATATTTTAAATACATTGGTATTTAATTAAAGATATATTTTATTATTAACTGACAATTCAAAAGTAATGTATATGCAATTTAATATTAATGTATATATATTTTAAGTAATAATGTACCTATAGTTGGAGAGTCATGTACATATAGTTAAATTGCAATGTATTTTTAGTACAAAACTAATATGCATAGACTAATTGTATTCAAAATATTTTTATCATTAATATTATAATTGAAGATATATTTTATCATTAACTGACAGTTCAAAAGTAATGTACATGCAATTTAATACCAATGTACATGTATTTTAAGTAATAATGTACATGTAGTTGGAGAGGCATGTACATGCAGTTAAATTACAATGTATCTATAGTACAAGACTAATGTACATAGACTAATTATTTTCAGAATTTTTTTTTATCATTAATATTGTAATTGAAGATATACTTTATCATTAACTGACAGTTCAAAAGTAATGTACATGTAATTCAACACCAATGTACATGCATTTTAAGTAATAATGTACATGTAATTGAAGAGTCATGTACATGCAGTTAAATTATAATGTATCTATAGTATAAGACTAATGTATATAGACTAATTGTTATCAGAATATTTTTTTTATTATTAATATTATAATTGAAGATATATTTTATCATTAATTGACAGTTTAAAAGTAATATACATTTAATTCAACACCAATGTACATGCTTTTTAAGTAATAATATACATATAATTGAAGAGTTATATATATGCAGTTAAATTACATTGTATCTATAGTATAATACTAATATATATAGACTAATTATTATTAGAATATTTTTTTTATCATTAATATTATAATTGAAAATATATTTTATCATTAACTGACAGTTCAAAAATAAAATACATACAATTCAACACCAATGTAGCTACATTTTGAGTAACAATGTACCTTTTATAATAATTATTAGATAGGAGAAACAAAAATAATTTATATATTTAATTATAATAATTCAATTTTAAGTATTGAAATAAATAAAAAAATAATTAGCATTTAAAATTAAGAAAAAAAATGGTAAAAAAAAAAGCAAAAACATGCTAATAGAATTTTTGAAAAAATCGCATGTCTTTATTTTTGGCAAATCTCCTGCACATGTATTACGGGCCCAGTTCATGATATATCATGGACACGGGTCCATAATATAACAATTACTATCTCACTATTTAAAAAAAAAAAAAAGAAAAATTACAACCTCCACTTTAATTTTCCTTAAAATATCATTTATATTGTAGTTTTTTATTTTGTACATTTATATGGTATTTAGATTTCTCTTATAAAGTCCTTCTTTCTCATTTTTTGTTTTTCATGTTGTTGTCGTCTTTGAAGAACTCAATCACTATAGATCTCTTCCTTGCTGATATGAGTGTCTCTTAGAAATCCAATGACTCACCATTTCACTTTCTATCAGAAACTGAAAGACCCTTTTTGAAGAACCCATTGACTCTCCAATTTCACCCATATCACTCTATTGCTATCTCTCTCCCTTATCTCACTGACTCACTCATTCACTCTCTATCTCAAAAACCCAAAGACTCACCCATTGACTCTCAATTAGAAACTAAAAACCCAACTTACCCATTTTCGATTGTTTTTTTTATCCATTTTTGATTTCTTCTTTTGATTTCTTATTTTTTTTAAATGGTTAGTACTTGTTCTGATTCTAAATCACCTTTTCATAAATCTACCTCTCAAATACTAAAGAATTTGAAGAATTACATAGTAAAGAAATAGTAGGTAACGGATAAAAAATTAGGTATAAATTCTTTGAAAAGGAGGGATTTTTCTTCTCCTGATTGTGTTGGTAAATCTAAGTGAAGGAAATTGTCTATTCAAAAACTTGTTGTGCATAAAAAAAGGTATTTTTTGTTTTCGATTTTTGTTTTAATTTTTTTTATATTTTCGTATATTTTAACTGGTTTGTGTTGTTTATGTTTGATTTACGAGGGTAAGAATTGGAATATCCAAAGAGAAATGAAACTATTGAAAGATTGGGATCTTTAGGCAGGAAGCAAGTAGATTTTAGAAACCTGTAAAACCTCTGTGGATCACACAGAGTCTCTTGCTTTTTTGAAATTGTCTTGTGGGTTATAATGTTTTGATGCAAGAACTATGAGATTCGAATTGCATTTTTTTAAGTTATGTTTGGTTCATATAATAGCCAAGGAATATAATAGCTATTCCATATAGAATAGTTATTCTAAATTTTAGTTTAAATTTTAGATAAATAATACTAATTCCACAATTTTTATGGAATACATATTCCATTAAAAAGTAAAAAACTGATATTCTTTAGACTATAAAATAAAGCATTTTCATTTTTATTTTTTAAAAAAATGTCAACAAGTCAAAGCTCAACACTATTGCTTTTTTTTTTTTATTTTCAATTTTCAATTTTTTATTTTTTAAGTCAAATAAAAATTTTATTTATTATGCATTTAAATTATTTATTGAATAAAACTTGGTAAAATTATATTTAATTTTAATATTAATGTAATACTCAAGGTTTTTCTAACCTATTAGAGTTAGAATAGAGGTACCATAATGTTCATGGCCTCCCTAACACGTCAAGAATCGTAAGAACATCATAAGAAACAAACCCTAAATGAATAATGTGATAAGGAGTAAGGAATGTAATTGATTTTGATAAGTACTTTTATAATAAATGAAAGTTAAATCGAGTTTGACTTAATGTGACTATATTAATAATTTATTTGAAATGTGAATCTAAAGTACTAGTGAATTGGGGACTAGCACCTCCTAAATAATTAGGAGATAAAAATGGTGACATGAAAAATTGATTTCAATTAAAGTTACAAGGGTACAATGAAAGTCAAATTTAATTTGACTCAATGAGCTTACATTATATACATACTTGAACAATGTTAATGAAAGGCTAAAAAATGTGTACTATGGAGTGAACAAGATTTATTTGGCAATGTCTAGAATGCGTAATAATATTAGAAGGTAGAAATATATATGTTAAAGTGAAAGAAAGGAAATGGAAAATGTATTAAGTATCGAGCTTGAAACGTGCATATATGAATTTGTTAATGTGCTTTTAGACTCTAAAGCCCAAGCCCATTGGATGGCCGCTCCATTGAGCCCATAAATGGATGAACATAAGTCTTAACTAGAGTTAACAATAGTTAACCAAGGTTGAGTTAGATGTTAAAGCTAGTCACCATTTTTTACTAAGTCAATTCCTTTTTCAACTTGAATTCTCACTTCACCCACACCCAAGTCTACATTCATTTTGCTCTTTTCAAGCCATATAATGATGATCATCACCATTGTCAAGAAAATCCTAGCCCTCTAACTTGATCAAATCATAGTCATCCATCAAGTTAAATCTTAGCCATTGGATTAAGTTTGATCAAATCTCCACCATCCAAGCTATTATATATATATATATGCAAAATTTATGTTATGATCATCATTTTTCTATCTCTACACCAAAGTTTTACCATGATAAAAGAAGTTCTCTCTCTACATCAATAGCAATAAGAACCTTAGCAAATTAAAGCTAACAAAGGTAAGGAATCATGTCCATCTCCTCTTATCTATGTTTTAACTTCTAAGGTTGATTTTAGTATTTTAGTTGCATAAAATCCTTCTTACACCATAAGGAGAAATTTGGCCATAATAGTGAATGATCAAGAAGGTGTTCTAAATTCTATTTGAATACATCTATGGTTACTTTAGGTGAAGAATAATGGTTTAGAAGTGCTGAAATGAACTTTAGAAACTTGGTTCAAGATTTGAACATCTTAAAGGCATAGTTTAGTTTGAAAGGGGAATATGATGTTCTAATGCTAAATATTGACAATTGAATGATTATATAGGTTTTATGTTATAATAATTACATAGTTCCATGATCAATTTGAAGATTGGATGAGGAATTAATAGTTTTCCCCAAATTCTGGGGTTTATGGAAAAGTTGGAGATTTTGAGTATTGAATTTGAATTCATGGAAGTGAAGTGAAAATCAAGCTTAAGAATGAAATCACATGGTTTGTATAATGTTAATTTTGAAATTCAATTAGTAGAAGTGATTTTCTCCAAAATTAATGAACTAGGTTCATTCATGGAATTTGATGGTAGAAGTAGAATTACTTTCATTGAATATTAGAAATTTTTTAAATTGATTTTACTCAAAGTTGAAATGTGAAATTTAGAGGAAATGAATTATCCTTCCTAAAATAAATAGCTTTGGCCATTTGGAGAACAACTAAGGAAAATGTTAAATTTAGTAACAAGTATATGTATATTATATCTTGACTTTAAAAGTAGTAAGTTGTGCTTCAATGAACAAGATATATGTGTGTGTGTGTGTGTGTGTATACACACACACACACACACACACATATATATATATATACACACATATATACATATATATATTTTTCCTTGTTAAATACAAAACCAAAATTAACACTTAAATTTATGTCATATTTATGAAAAAGAAAAAAGAAAAAAGCCCAAAAAAAAGCCCTGCAGCCCAAAAAAAAAAAAGAGAGTAATTTTTTTTTGCTGACAATGGAAAACCACAGTTAATCTACAACTTCAAAATAGTAACTCCATTGCTATCAAGAAAAGACTTAAAGCATTCACAGTTCCAAATATGTGGAGTTATAGAGCATCTTTTCAGAAGACAACCCTAGTTGGCTTGTCTTTCAGTAGGCTATGGACTTTTGAAAATTTCAAGACTGCTATTCAAACACTTCTATAAAAGGGTAGTTCATCTCATTTAGAGGCAGACAATTCTTCTATAAGCTTAATTTTAGGAGCTAACACTCTCTGTAAATTTTTAGCTATATTGAATTCCTATATCACCACCTTTAAGCTTATATCCCCTTCAAACCTTCAAATATATATCTCTTGTTGTTGTTGTTGTTGTTTTTTTTTTTTTTTTTTTTTTTTTTTTTTTTTTTAATATTTACCTTTAATAGGTGGCAGAAAACTTTTTGCAACATTTGAAAATTTAGAAGTTTGAAATCTACCTATTTAATTGGCGGTAGAATGCCAAAATAGTCGTCTTCATTATTATCCCCTAAATCAATGATAAGTTCACAGGAACTTGAGCTTGAAGAGGTTGCATTTGAAGAGCTTGGTTTTAAAGAGGTTGATTTGTTCTCCATGATCTATTGGACCATTTGAATGAACTCATCCTCTGTAATGACATCCATAAGTTGCATATGAAGTCTTTCTAAACTTGTCAGACTAATTAAAAATCTAAATGTAATTGCATCTACAACTGGAGAATAAATCTCCTCATAATCAATGCCCGGTCTTTGTGAGAAGCCTTGTGCTATAAGTCGTGCTTTATATATCACAATTTCATTTTTTTTCATTACATTTACGCACAAAAACTCATTTATAGCCCACTAGCTTAACATTTTCAGGGGTTAGAACAATGGGCCCAAAGACTTGGCATTTTTCTAATGAATTTAATTCTGCCTAGATTGCATCTTTCCATTTTGGCCAATCATCTTTATATCGATATTCATTAACAGACTTTGGTTCAATGTCCTCACTTTCTTTTGCAATATCAATTGTTACCACATATGCAAATACATTATCGACAATAGTTTCATTTTGGTCCCATCTCTTTCCTGAATTAACATAGTTGATTGAGATCTCTTTGTTATTATTTTCAGGTACTTGAACCTCTTATAGAGTTATTTGCTCATATATGTCAACTATTTCTGTTACATGCTCTTTAGGAGCATCAATAGTTTAGGAATTATCACTTTGTCTATTTTGTTCCCTTTTCTTTCTTGGATTTTTATCCTTGGAACCGAGTGGCCTACCACGCTTCTGACGTGTCATGGACTCATTTGCCATATTATTAATATGTCCTATTGAGACATCAATTCTAATTGGAGCATTTTCAGTAGGAATATGAGATTTAATAACTCTTTTTGGATCACAAAATGCATCGAGCAATTGGTTTGCTATACTTTGCAAATGAATAATTCTTTGAACTTCTAATTCACTTTGTTTTGTATAAGGATCAAGATGATTTAATGATGGCTCATTCCAAATAATTTATTTCCCTAATTGCTTATTCTCTCCCCCTAATTTTTGTTTCCCTAATTGCTTATTCTCTCCCCCAATTTAGGAAACAAAACCTCATTAAAATGACAATTATTGAATCTTGCAATAAATACATCCCCCGTCAATGGTTCAAGATATTTAATTAAAGAAGGGGATTCATATCCAATGTATATTCCCAATTTCCTCTAAGGTCCCATTTTTGTGCGATGTGGGCGGTCAATGGGGACATAAACAACAGATCCAAAAATTCTCAAATAGGATATATTTGGTTCCTTGCCAGAAACCAACTGTAATGGTAAAAATTTATGATAATTAGTTGGCTTGATGTGTATAAGAGTTGCCACATGTAAAATTGCATGTCCTTAAATAAAAATTGGAAGGTTTGTTTTCATAATTAATAGTTTAGCTATTAATTGGAGATGTTTAATAAGAGATTTTGCCAGACAATTTTGAGTATGAACATGAGATATAGGATGTTCAACAATTATTCTAATTGACATGCAATAATCATTAATTAAAGGTCTTAGATGTAAATTCACCATTATTATTAAGACTAATTGTCTTAATAGCATAATTTAGAAACTGTGCTCTTAATCGAATTATTTGAGTAAGTAATCTAGCAAATGCTAGATTTCCAGTTGATAATAAATATACATATGACCATCTTGTTGATGCATCTATCAATACCATAAAATATTTAAATGGTGCACATGGTAGATGAATTGGTCCACAAATATCACATTGTATACGTTCCAAAAATTTAGGTGATTCATTTCGAATTTTGCTTGGTGAAAGCCTAATAATCAACTTTCCTTGAGAGCAAGCCGAACACGAAAATTCATTACATTGAAGAATCTTCTGGTTCTTCAATGGATGGACATTTGAGCTCTCAATAATTTTTCTCATCATTGTTGATCTAGGATGACCCAATCGATCATGCCAAATAACAAAATAATTTGGGTCAGTAAACTTCTATTTTATTACCACATTTATTTCAATTGTACACATATATGTGTAATATAAGCTAGAGGAGAAATCATGTAATTTCTCTAATACGTATTTCTTACCCATTTCGAGAGTTGTGATATAGAGATATTCAATATTTCCAGCATTTGTAGTCTCAACATGATTTCCATTTCGATAGATATCTTTAAAACTCAAAAATTTCTATGAGTTTTTGGAGAGAACAATGCATTTTTAATAAAGAAATATGTCCCTCCAAGTAGTAATATATTAGCTCTTCCAGAGTCTTTAATTATTATTTTACTACTAGATATTGTATTAACATAAGTTTCTCTCATTATTAGGTGAGAAAAATATTTCTTATCTTTTAAAATGGTGTGCGTGGTTGCACTTGCTGGAAGACGTAAGTCTGCATTATTTGTTTTTTCTTCTACTAATGATTGAGTATGATCCATAATATCTTCACAGAGATAAAAACATATTTGTAAGAAACAACTCAATATTAATCATTGATTCAAAATCAATGCAAAAATACTTAATAAATAATTCACCAACACTTCAAACTAGTGTTTAAATTGAAAACATAAATCAAATTAAGATAACTAAAGGTAACACATAATTTTAGGCATTTGTATTGCTATCACCAATCAAATGATCAATTTTTCCTTCAAGATTCTTAAAGAAATCCAACATTTCTAAATGTGTGACATCAATATAGTCATCACCAAAAACTCATCATTTTCTGCCAAATTTGCTTCTATATTCTTGTTTTTCTTTTTCAAGGACTCTTGATAGAGATCAACAAGATGCTTTGGCGTAAGATAGTGACGAGACCAATGCCCTTTCTTGTCACATCGATAATATTGATTTTTTGTATTTTGCTTTGGTCCATTATTATCTTTATCTTCATGATTCTTCTACTTTTGTGGAAAAATGCATTATTATTTCTATGACCACCACGATTGCTATTACTATGATTTCAGCCATAATCTTGACCACGTCCTTGACCACAATTATATTTTAGTCCTCTTCCTCATTCACGCCTAATATTATTATATGTTATCTCATTCACTTTAGGGAATAGAGCAAAATCAATTAGACGAGTTTCATGATTTTTCAATAAGAGCTCATTATTTTGCGCAGCAATAAGAAGATATGAAATTAATTCAGAATATTTCTTAAAATTTTTTTCTCGATATTGCTGTTACAAGAGCATATTCAAGGCATAAAAAGTAGTAAATGTCTTCTCTAACATATTATGATCAGTAATATTTTATCTACATAATTTCAATTTGGAGCTAATTCTGAAAACTGCAGAATTATATTCACTTATAGTTTTAAAATCTTGCAATCGTAAATATATCCATTTATAACGAGCCTTTGTAAGGATGACCGATTTATGATGGTTATATCTCTCTTTCAAATTATTCCAAAGAACTAATGGATCTTTAACTGTCAAATATTCAAATTTCAATCCTTCATGAAAATGATGACAAAGAAAAATTATTGCCTTTGCGCGATTTTATTGAGATTCTTGATTTTTATCTTTGATTGTGTCTCCAAGACCTATAGCATCCAGACGTATTTCAATATCTAGTATCTATGGCAGATAATTCTTGCCTATTATGTCGAGGGCCATAAATTCGAGTTTTGTCAAGTTCGACATTGTCTATACAAAAATAAGTAATATGTCAATTCGTATTATAAATAAATCAGTCTTTTAAAGACTTGTAGACAATACATTTAGTTTTTCAAAAACATAAAATATTTTTTTAATGAATGGGAATACTATATCTCAGGATACTTAGTTTTTTAGGAACTTAAGCCAAAATTTTTTAGAAATTTATACTTTAGTTATTTATTTAATTAGTTCATCAGAAACTATAAATAATATTAGTTTTTTGAGAAATTAGAATTTGAAATATAATACTAATTCTTCAAGAACTAGAATTTGAAATATAGTGCTAGTTCTTCAAGAACTAAAATATACTTAATAAAAATTAAATAATATCAAATAGTAATTATTTTTTTTTCATAAAAATGATGATCATGTATATAAAACAACAAAAAAATGATTTTGTAACTTAAAAAGTTTACAATCGTTTCCTATCTAATAAAAATATTGTTATTAAAATAATCATTTAAAAAAATTTTACAATAATTTCATATGTTATTAAAATATATAAAAAAAACGATTTACATCCTAAATAAAAAAAAATGATTTTATAGTTATAAAAAAAAAGTATATGCAAATTTTTTTTATGTCCACATTAAGAAGTAAAAAAATGTATATTTAATTTAATTGACATAATAAAATAAATATATTTTAAATATATATGCGTGTTAAGCCATAAGTATATGTCTATTGAAAAACATATATGATTCATATGTCATTCGAGATAAGAAAAAGAAGAAAAAATACTTTAGAAAAAAAATGATATAACAAATTCATGCTGATAACATATTATAAAATAAAGAACAATTATAGAGAAAGAGAGAATAAAAGAGAAAATAAATTTCTGTATATTATTTTATTGATTATAGTATCTATTTATAAGTATAAAATGTTATAGAGATAGAATAAAAAATATAGTTTTGTATTAGAAAACTATTCCTATATAAGAAAACTATTCCTATATAAGAAAACTATCTAATCATATCATACTATTTAAATATTATCATAACATAATAATAATAATAATAATAATAATGCCTCATTCGCATGAGAAATCTAAGAACGACGTCGTTTCAATTTGCGTATTCTCTAAGCTAATCTGGAACGACATCGTATACAGTTTCATCTTCCAGGAGGTAGTACGCAGATAACCAAAGCTAAGTTCTTCCCGCTCTGCGCTCTCTTCTATCTGTCATTGTCGCTGTCGCAGGTGACATAAAAATTCAGTGAAACGAAGGCGAAACAGAGTAAAGTAATAAGAAATGAGATTCAACTTCGAGTTGACTGAGTCGAACCCGGATTCTTCTCGCCGATCTCTAACTCCTAAAGAAGATGTCCAGTGGGTCCCACTCAAGTCCCATCCGGTCTTCACTTCCTCCTCCTCCTCCTCCGCTGCCGCCTTAGACAATGTAAGCGCTGCTCCTCGAGCGCCGAGGAACCTGTTGGCGTGGGACGGTTCTTCTAGGCTATATTTCTGGGATTCGAGCAAGCGGTGCCTCCATCGCATTTCTATTCAGCTCGGCGAACCTGAACCTACGTCTGTCATCGCCGCTACTCCCTCTAAGGTACTTTCTCTCTCTCTTTTTCTCTCTCTCTTGTTCAGTTGCTTAGAAAGTTCAGGAAAGTATAGTAAATAAACGAGAATTTTTACATGACTGTCTCCGCTTAGCTTAGCTTTCTGAATTATTTGTTTTTAATTTCATGAGTTTGAAATTAGGTATTGCAAGCAGATGTGCAGATTGAGTTTTTGGTTGATAAAATCTCAATCAATAGAAATGGCTCTGCATTGCTTCTGGCTGGTTCAGATGGCCTATGTGTTATGTACCTCTACGGAGGAAATTCGACAAAAGATAACACCATTGTTTGCAGGTATTTGTGGAAATTGGTTACGTGCTTTTTTCCATTTGTGTTGGAACTTAGATGTGTTAATGATTTAGAAATTGAAGAACGATTTATTACAGTTACATATTTAGCCACACTTTCCCTTCTAGTGAACATAGAAATTGTATGTTTTTCTTTTTCAAAGCATGTTAATTTAATTCCAGATTTATTTTGCTGGATAATATGCGATTCAGACTTTACTCTTTTTCATTTTTGCTCCCTTTTCAGCAAGTCTAAGGCTTACATATAATCATGGCATATTGGTTTATATACATGTTTAGATCCCACAGCATCTAGAGGGAGTTTGATATACCATAATGGGACGTAATGTAATATAATCAAATGAATTTCTAATATAAAGTTATACTAAAAATTAATTTGATTACATTACATTACATCTCATTACTGTTTATACTAAAAATTAATTTGATTACATTACATTACATCTCATTACGGTCTACCAAACACACTCTTAGTGTTCTATGATTCACCTTTGAATTATGAGTAGAGTAGGTTGTTTCAATCCTTTTTATTCTTCTCTTCTTATTAAACAGAGATGGGGGCATTGATTTAGACATTTTGTCATTCTAACTGCAAGTTGTGTGGCTTTGAACTCCCATTTTGTTGTTTACTTCCTGGGCAGGACTGTTTCAATTGGTTCTCAAATCTATTTCAATGACAACAATGTGATACGCACACTGCAAGTTTCATGGCACCCTTACAGTGACACACATTTAGGAATCCTTTCTTCTGACTCGGTTTTCAGGTATCAATATTTTCATTTTGGTTTGGTTTTGGTTTTGGTTTGGTCTTATATCATATTGAGAAATGGAGGTTTAATTACTTATCCCAACACTCTCTCACCGATAAAAAAAGGAGAGGCTGTGCTTGTTTGGATAGCTAAATTGTTGGGTTATCTTGATGGGAGCATGCAGAAAAAAATAATTATTTATGAAAATGTTGGATACTTATAATTTGGTGTAGTTAATTGGATTGCTGTTGCAATTTAATCATGCGAATGTGTTTAAAGTTTTCAATAAGGTAAGCAATTCAAAGGATGGAAATTATAAATTAACTTTATTATAGTGTTAGCATGTATACTGTTTACCCAAAATTATGCAAGCCTGAAATTTTGCAAGTAAATTTGATAAAAATGGTCCTAAATTTTTAATTTTTTTGAATGTTGAATTTTTGACTTCTTCCGTTTTTCCCTTGCTAGACTTTTTGATTTGTCTTCAGATCTTCTGCAACCAGAGCAGGAGTATTATCTACAGCCAGTTGAACCAGGTAGTTCCAAAAATGCTGCATCAGTCTGTCCTGTAGACTTCTCGTTTGGAGGAGACCACTTGTGGGACAGGTTTAGTGTAAGTTTAGTTGACATCTACAATAGCACATGATGTTTGGCATATTATTGTGAATGTGTGGTGAACATATGATCGTATGCATGCATGTGTGTAATATATTTTTGACACTCCCTTGTGTAAAGTTTTCTTTTGGTGTTTAAGTCACAAGCCTAGTTGTAATATCCTTGTTGTAGTTGTTGCGGTCTTCCATTCTGGAAGCATTCTGTGCTAAGCTTTGACATTTGCTGACAATTTAACAAGTCTTAATGCTGTTGCCTATTCTTCTAGTTGTAAATATGCAGAATAATTCTTTCATAAATTCCAACGATGTATATATACAAGGACCTATATATATGATTAGGTTAAATATGCTGCTGTGTGTATATTCCAAAATTATGGGAATTCTTAAATTAAGGAAAACTATACATGAAATATTATAGAATAGGAAAGAATCATAGCTCATTCCTACTAACTCTCCCGCTCAAGTTGGGGCTTAGATATCACACATGCCAACTTGGATAGCGATGTATGGAGCGTTCCACTAGTGACAGCATGAGTCATAATGTCAGCCAACTAATATGAACTTCTAGTATAATGAACTGATATGAACTTCTCGTATAATGAACTTCTATTGTGCCAGAAACAAGATTATTTTTAATATAGTTCCTGTCAAGTTCAACATGCTTAGTTTGATCATGCTGTACTGTTTTATTAGCAATCTGAATGGCTGCCATCACAAAACAACACCATAGGTTTCTTTGGACCAAACCCAAGTTCCATTAAGAGGGTTTTCGGTCAAGAAAGTTCTGTGATTGCATGATGCATAGCAAGATATTCAGCTTTTGCATTAGTTACTAAAACGTATTCTGTTTTTTACTTCTTCAAGTCACCAAGTGGCCTCCAACAAACAACAAATATTTGGAAGTAGATTTTCTATCCAGCTTTCTACTAGCAAACTTGTATATCCCACAACATCAAGATGCTCATGTTTGGAGAACAAAACACCTTTATCTGAAATAAGCTAGAACCCAGTTAACAACATTCATGTGATGATCACCTGTTTTGTGCATAAACTGACTGCATATGCTAAATTCGGCCTATAGTGAGTTAAATAGATCAACTTCCCCACTATTCTTTGATATCTCTACTTATTTGTTGGAATTTGATCAAGATAAATAGAAAGTCTATGATTTACCTCAATAGGAGTATCCATAGGGTCACAGGCAGAGTTACCGATTTTAGCTAGGAGATCTAAGACATACTTCCTTTGGAAAAGAAACAGTCCTTGCTTAAACCAAGAGACTTCGATGCCTAGGAAGTATTTGAGAAGCTGCAAATCCTTTATCTCGAATTTTTCAGCCAAATAGCTTCAAAGTTTCTCAATTTCATATGTATTATTATCTGTTATAATCATATCATCACAACATATACAAAAAGTAAAGTAATATCATTATGATCGTGTTTATGGAACAAGGTATGATATGCCAAAGCTTGCTTGAATTCATTCTTCTTCATTGCATGAATCTCGTAAGCCATTCCTTTAGTGATTGCTTTAATTCATACAACGCTTTTTTAAGTTTGCATACCTTCCTCCACAACAAATTGTCGTAGAGGCCAGTCTGAATTAATTGCACGTGACAGTATGACACGAACAATGTTCATCTTGGCAATTAGTGCAAAAGTCTCATGATAGTCAATACTATAGGTTCGAGTATAGCCTTTTGAGACCAGCTTAGCCTTATATTTTTCAATCAACTTGTATTTGATAGTGAAAACTCATTTGCAACCCACGGGTTGCTTTCCTATAGGTAACTTGATCATTTCTTAAGTATAATTCTTTTGGAGAGCCATCATTTCATCTACCATTGCATCCTTCCACTTTGGATCACCAAGGACTTCCTAAAAATGACTATGAACATATACAAAAGACAATTGAAGAGCAAATGTTAAGTTAGACTTAGATAAATGGTGATAGGATATGAAGTTAGAGATTGGATAAACAACATTGGAGGCTTTTGCAAAACCCAATCTATTAGATGGATGTTTAGTTATGTGAAAATGAGTCCTATTTTTCTGGAGATATATCTAGTTCCTGTTTGTTATAGAAAATTACTCAATTGAATTGTGTGTTTTACAGAGGAATTGAGCACTCAATTTATACAAGTATTCCTATAGCATAAAAAGGAAACTAACTAATGCTAATCCCTACAATTATGGCTAATCCCTACAATTATGGCTGTACAGCTAATGATCCTATCTATACACACTCAGCATATCTTAACACTCCCCCTCAAGCTGGAGCATAAATATTTATCATGCCTAGCTTGTTACAAATGTAAACCACTCAATTCCCATTTAGAGATTTAGTAAATATATCTCCAAGTTGTTCCCCAGTCTTCACGTGTCCAGTAGATATGACATTTTGCTGTATCTTTTCTCGGATAAAATGGCAATCGATCTTGATATGCTTAGTTCGTTCATGAAATACAGGATTACAAGCTATATGAAGAGCAGCTTGATTATCATACCACAGTTTTGCAGGCATAGAAGTTTTGAGGCTGACTTCTGTCAAGAGTTGGTGAATCCACATTATTTCACTAGTAGCATGTGCCATAGCTCTGTACTCAGATTCTGCACTTGATCGTGATACCACATTTTGCTTCTTGCTTTTCCACGAAACCAAATTCCCGCCAACAAAAACACAGTAGCCTGTGATGGACCGTCGATCAATTTTAGAACCTGCCCAATCTGCATCTGAAAAACATTCTATGTTAAAGTGTCCATGATTTCTATATAATATTCCAAGACCCGGAGCTCCCTTCAAGTAGCATAGGATCTGTTCTAGAGCTGCCCAGTGTTGAACTGTAGGAGAAGACATGAATTGACTAACAATACTAACTGAATAGGCTATATCAGGTCTAGTGACTATAAGATAGTTCAGTTTTCCCACCAATCTTCTATACTTCTCAAAGTCTTCAAACAAGTCTCCATCTTTTACAAGCTGCAGGTTAGGCATCATAGGAGTACTGCATGGCTTAGCTCCAATCTTCCCTGTTTCAGTTAACAAGTCAATAACATACTTTCTCTGAGACAGGAAGATTCTCTTCTTGCTTCGTGTCACTTCTATCCCTAGAAAATATCTTAGAGCTCCCAGATCTTTAGTTTGAAACTAACTGTTAAGAAAAGCTTTCAAGGCTGAGATACCTGCAGTGTCACTTCCAGTAATAACAATATCATCCACATAAACAACTAAAAAGATATTTCCTATTGAGGATTGTCTATAAAAGACAGAATGATCAGACTTACATTTTTGCATCCCAAATTGCTCCAATGCTAGACTAAATTTCCCAAACCAGGCTCGAGGACTTTGTTTCAGGCCATACAAGGATTTTCTGAGACGACATACTTTCCCATTCTCCCCCTGAGCAACAAACCCAGGAGGTTGCTACATGTATACTTCCTCATGAAGATCACCGTGCAAGAATGCATTCTTTATATCCAGTTGATGTAGTGACCATTCGTGCGAAGCTGCCAAAGATATTAAAGAAGAGGAACAACTATAGTTGGGAGAGAAAAAGATATGGTCTCTTAGGTCCCTTACCATTTGGTTTAATTTTATTTTCCTCAACAGGAGGGTCATCTAAAACTAAGGCTTCCTTATTTTCCTTAATATTCTATGTACTTGAGACTTATATCTTTTTCTCTCTCAACCACCGACAGTTGTTCCAAGCTGTAACTTCCAGTTTCCCCTTGAAGAGGAACCATAGATATATCTCCAGGGAAATAGGACTTATTTTCACGTACCTGAATATCAATCGACACAAAGTAGGTTCCTATAGGAGGATGAAAACATTTGTATCCTTTTTGTGAATTAGAATGGCCAAGAAAAACACATTTGGTAACATGGGAATCAAGTTTATCTCTTTGAAGAGAGTGAACATGAACATAACACACAGTCAAAAACCTTGGAGCAAATATTTAGAGTAGAGGGAGTGGAATGAAATCTAGATAACATCCTCAAAGGGATTTGAAAATCAAAAATCCTAGCAGGCATTCAATTGATGAGAAAAATAACAATCATGACAGCTTCAACCCATAAACGTTTTGGAACATGCATAGTAAAACATAAGGCTCGAGCCACTTCAAGGAGGTAGCGATTCTTATGTTCTACCATGCCATTTTGTTGGGATGTATAAACACGAGTTATTTGGTGAAGAATACCATGTTGTGTCATAAAATCAGCAAGAGATTGATTCACAAACTTGTGATCATTGTCAGAATGAAAAACTTTAATTTTAGTGTTAAATTGAGTGAGAATTATTTTGTAAAACTGAGGAATGATATGTAAAACACCACTCTTAAATTTCACCAAACATACCCAATATACCTTAGTACAGTCATCAATAAAAGATACAAAATATTTATGTCCTGCTACGGAAGGGGGAGAGAAAGGACTCCACATATCAATATAAACACATGAAAAATGAGTAGTGCTTTTATTAAAGCTGATTTTAAATGGAACATGATAGTTTTTAGCATAAATACTATGTTCACATCATAAACTGGAAATAGAATTATTGGAAAATAATTTAGGAAACGAACGTTCTAAATAAGAAAAAGATGTCTCTCTCTTTGTTTGGAAGCCACGAGTAGGTGCTGCTATGTCTCGATGGTCCTCCAAATAACACAAACCGTCCTTCTCCTTACTAATGCCAATCGTCATCTTCATAATATTGTCCTAGAAAACACAATGAGTAGAGTGCAAAATGACAGAACAATTCAGATTCTTTGTTATCTTTCTAATGGAGAGCAGGTTGTTTGAAAGTTTAGGTACAAGTAAAACAGAGGATATAGAAAATGTTGGAGAAAGAGTCATATTTCTAGCCCATGTGATCGGCATAGAATTCCCATTAGCAACCTATGTAGACTTAACTGGTGGAGATGTTAGACAATCAATGATAGAAGTTAATAGTCATATGATCAGTCGCCCTTGAATTAATAACCCAAGTATTAGGACAAGTAGAAATAATGGATAAATCAAAATTCCCTTCTTGAGAAGATACCTGAGATACATGAGAGTAGAAGCAGAAGATTGAGATGGAGCGGTTTCTATGACAGTAATGTTATGAGTAAATTTTTTGCTTTTGCTCTCAGCTTGCTTGTGTTTATATCATTCTAGATAGCCATGCTTTTTCTAGCAAACATCAATTGTGTGTGTATTCTTATGGTAGTGGGTGCAAGACTGAAATTGAGAAGTTGTAGAATCTCCAAGAGCTGAAACAGGAGTGCTCTTCTGGACAGCTAGAGCTAAAGCCTCAAATTGGATTTTTGGCCCCGTGGTAATCTATTGTCGTGCTTCTTGACAAACCAAGGAATATGCTTCTTCTAATCTTGGTAGTGAGAAGTAGCTAGAACAAGATTACTAACTTGATCTAAGTTATGATCTAGACTAGCAAGAAAGAAATAGACCCTTTTCCCGATGCGATTACCATATTTTTCAATATGAGCAGTATAGGTCATAACGTTTGGCCTTCGGTAATCAAGCACCATAAAAATTGAGTTCAATTCATTGTGATATTTTGCTAGAGGTTGGCCGCCTTGACGTTATTGGAAAGACTTCATCAGTTCATAAACTTGAGAAGAATTAGATACATCAACTAACTTCTTTTTATAGCATCCCATACTTCCTTTACTGTGCCACGCTGCGCAAAGTGTGACATCAGATTATCCTCATTGCATTAATGAAACAAGATTTCACAAGTGCATTTTTGGCCTTCCATTCATCATAGCCCAGATCATCTTCTACAGGTGCAGCCTTCCTCCCATTGATATAGCCCATTCTTTTTCTTCCAGCAATATGCATCCACAAAATCTTAGACTAGACCTGATAGTTAAAGCCTTCCAATTTAATATGGATGGATAAAGGATTATCTTGAATGGTCATAGTGGATATTTTCTTGCTGTTAGAAGATTCACCGTCAGTTTTGGTAGACATGCTGTGGTGCACCTAGTGCTTTTTAGGGAAGGAAGTGGCTGGGATTTTTTAAAAGAGAGGTGTGGCTGGGGTTTTTAAGGAAGAAGAGGTGGCTGGAATTTTTAGAGAAAGAGGAAAAGATTGTACCCCAAAGGTCTGATAGCAAGTTGTAAATATGCGGAATAATTCTTTCATATATTTCACTGATATATATATATATGTGTGTGTGTGTGTGTGTGTGTGTACACACACACAAACACACACACAAAAGATAAAAGGACCCGTATATATGGTTAGGTCAAATATACAGCTGTGTGTTTTTGTGTGTGTATGCACATACATACATACAATATAAAAGGATCTATATATAGGGTTAGGTCAAACATACAGCTGTGTATATATTCCTAAATTAAGGGAAACTATACAGGAAATATTGCAGAATGGGAAGAATCATAGCCTGTTCCTGCTAGCTGTTCTCTATCAGATATCTTCTGATTTCAATATCAAATTCCTGCCTGATGTCAAGTTTTGAAGAGTCTTATCATTTTCATTATGTTGCATGCTCATTATGTTTATTTGAAAGCTAGTGTTTCCATCATGTAGCAACTTCATTTTTTTTTTCATTTATTTATTAATAATTTTTGGCCATTCTGCAGGTTTTTTTATTGTTCAGTGACGGTTCAATTTACATCCTTTGCCCAATTGTTCCATTTGGCAGGTGCTTTTCAGTTTTCACCATTTATCTTCTTTGAATATGTACAAGATCTTGTTTGAATATGTGCAAGATCTTGTTGCTTGCGAATTTTTTACCCTGAGGCAGTGATATATGGCACTGTAGTTTTTTTTTTTTTTTTTGCTCTATCAAGATTTTGGAAAATCATGTGCTTCTAAAGTTGGATCATGACAAAGGTCCACATATGTAACGTCATGAATCCTCTTATGGTCAACCTAGATGCCTGTGTGTTCATGGTGTTTGATTAATTCTTTCAGATATGCTTAATCATTCCTCTCTTTTGTGTATTCTGCTAGTTGTTTAATGTGCCATAGAAGAGCATATGTTATCCTGCCTCTTCATACACTGCATGATTTTGTATTTGATGCTGAGCAAACTTGAGTGCTTTATTTTGTAACAGCGTCCACAAATGGGAATCAGTGCTGGAAATATATAGTGATGCTCACACATTTGGATTGAAATCAGCAAATCAGATGGCTGTTAGTAATTCTAGTCTTGCAATCTCTTGGTTGGAAGCAACATTTCCTGAGTTAAATAATGAAGCAATGGAAGAGGAAAATACATTAACATTAAAAGCTTGTCCTTATGCTTTATTTGATGCATCTCTTCGTTTACAGGTAACTATTTGTTGTTTATCTATACTGTGCAATTGCCTGTGTTAGATACACACCTTAGAATTGTGAAGCACTTTCATCAAAAATCAGTTTTGAGTGGTGTGGGTGGAGGATGTGTTAAACATATTTCTTTCAGATGCATCGCCAACATGCATGTTTAGTAAAAAAGGGGAAAGTTCTGTTCTGCTAGATTTCAATTAATATATTGATTCAACTTACAAATATTATAATGGTTTTCTTGTGTGAATGTTATATTACATAAATTTATTAGCATTGTGTATATGGAAGAAATGAGAACCTTTGCTTGGGGTATCTTGGAAGCTGAATGGACATGATATTTGTATTTGTCTTATGTTAATTTAATCAAATAGGTTTCGCATATGCATGGATGAATGAAATACTACGGTTAAATGCTTCATTCGCTTTAAACCAGGAATGCTTTCTGTTTACCATTTCCCCCTTTTTCCATGCAATCATGTTTATGTTTTGTGGTTGTTTACCCGTCATACTCTGAAAAAGGTTCTCATAAAAACTTTTTAGTGGCCAGTTGTGGCTTTATATTGCAAAACCTCTTATACACCTCAAAATTTCTTTTTATTCTCATTCCCCTTTCTTTTTACTCCTTTCCTTTGGTTTGAATGAACATGAGAGCAGATCAACTTAGGGTTGAGCAAATACTGAAAAAACCGGAATACCAAAATATTTATATTTTTGTCTCACCAAACCGAACCAAAGTTAGAAACCAAAAAGTTAAGTTTGGTTTGGGTGGTCAGTTTGGGCTTCAGTTTCACTCACCCCTAGATCAACTTGAATACAATGCTGCAATCAATTTTAGAAGCTAATGCATCTTGATAATAATTATTTTATTCTTTCGAGTAAGCAATAATGCCAAAGGATGGGCCTTCCACTCTTTTAATTATTCATAGCAGTTCTGGTTAGATTGTAGTTCTAGGGAATACTTCTGCATTTGTCTAGAAGCCAAAATTTGTGCGCCGTGTATTTGCAGTGCTAAATTTGATTTCTTGAAGAAACTACATGCCTTCTTGTTTTGTTTAGGGGCCTCTTCGGAAAGTACATAATGGTGGGGAGGATGATGATTCAGCCATTCGGGGTGCAGAATGTGAAGGTCGTGCTATCAGTTTTCTTTACAATATAGTCAGCAAAGATTCAATTCTGGTGACTGCATGGAGTGGGGGGCAATTGCAAATAGATGCCCTAGCTGATGAAATCCAGCCAGTCTGGACTGTTGGTAGCCCGCCTCGTCTTCGTGTTGACTCCCACGACCGTATTCTTGCTCTGGCTATGATTTGTGAATCAATTTCAGGCGAGCTTCCTGTTGTGAAGATTGATCAACCACTTGATCATATTGTTTGGTTAGGTCATCAACCACCTTTGTTGAGACTAGCAATTGTGGATTTGGCTTTGCCTAGGAAAATAGAAATTGGATCTAATATAATGATGATTGCGGATCCTCTTATGCCTGAAAGAATCTATTCAGTTCATTATGGTGGGGTAGATTCAATATTGTTGCATTTTCTTCCATTTACAAATCAGTCCAGTGGCAAGGAAGAGATGATCAGAACCCCCTCAGTGCATCCTGTCCTTAGCACTTGCCAAGCAGATAACTCCTACCCTTTATGTGGTTTTGCGGCATTATCAGATTCATTTGGTGACTCATGGATTATTGGAGTCACTTCTATGCAAGAATGTGTTGTGCTAGAGATGAAAACTTGGAATTTATTGCTTCCTATGCATGATACAGGAAAGAAATCTCCAAGCTCTGACGAATGGAAAGTGGAAAATACACCAGACATCATAAGCCAAGAACTTCTTAGTGGTCCTAAGGTTGTTCTTGTTCCTCAGGCCTCAGCAAATCTTCGATCTGTTGCTGCTGATTCTATTGAAGGCCGATCAACTTTGCATCAGTATTTCAAGCTTTTCCATGAAAACTATGTTGAGTATGCTCATAAAGTGAGATTTTATCATCCTGTATACATTTTATAATCATCTCATTTATTTTTGGTCTTGTCTCTTTACAACTGACACCTCTTTTCTCTTTGCCACCTCTGATAGTTATTGTTTGTGGAAACAAACAAATTTTCATAAACAATCATAAACAAGTAGTAGGCAACTGTCATAACTGGCATTAAGACAAATGAACAGTTAAGTCAAAACAACACAAAACTGTTAGCAGTTGAATGTAGGCTTGTGTTCTCGTTTTGGAGTAAAGTGCTTTTAGGGCAGGGTGACTAATTCTGCATTCTTAATTAGAGATGATCGGAGCCACATGCACTGTACTGGATATCCACTGATTTTTTCTGTTATGTTCTTTAGGCTTATATATGCATTAGAGGTTGTGATTATTACTGCATCTCTGTTTTTGGACCTTTGGTTTAATGTTGACCTTTAAATAAGGTTACATTTTGGATACTCAGCAAGATCTTTAGCTACAATGTAAAATACAGTTATGGGATTAATTGGACTTCTGGTAAGTAGCAAATTAAAAATGAACATGCTATTCTCCATTTCTTAGGTGTATTTTGAGCTCAAGCACCATGAGCCTCAGTTGAAGAGAATCATTGATGACCAGCATGCTCACCTGAGTGAGGCACAAGAGAACCTGTTGAAAGTGGAGGAGAAACAGACTGGATTGGAGGGCAGGATTGATCATGCAATCCATGCACACAATCGTCTGGAGCAGCGGTTACAACACTTAAGGAATTTGCCTGGTGCTCACAAGAAACCTTTGTCAAAAGCAGAGCGTGAATTCAAGTCTGAGCTTGGTACGAAATTTTAAGCTTGTTACAATTATTTTTATGCAAACTGTATTTGCTATAGCAATCAAAATCTATTTGATACTGAAAATTTTGATTTCTTTTCCTATATTCAGAGCCCTTTATTTATAACTTTTTTACATTTATCAAAATGTTGGTTTTATTTTCTAGTAGTCTTTATGGGATTTCATAATGGTGCATCAATTGTAGCATGTCTGGCTGCTATCTGAAATAATTTTATTGACTCTGATATTATTATGCAGACCATTTTACAGGAGTTGAGTTGGATGCTTTGCATACTTCAATTGACACTTTAAAAGCAAGGTTGAGAAGGTACAATCAATCATCAAAAGCTGATTTACTGAACCAGAAAAGGCAAATGTCTGGGAAAAATTACGTTCAAGATGTTCAAATCTCTCAGTTGAAATCTTCACTTGCAAAACTCTCACTTGTCAACAGTGAAAACTCAAAAAAAGTTAAGCTAGTTGAATCTGCATTAAAAGGCTGGGAAAGCAGCAAAGGATAAAATATAAACCCTACCTTTTTTGGTTCTGTAGCCTGATATACTGGAGTCCCATGTTGGTCCTTAGTGAAAGAGTTGTTCCCTTCTTATTGGGTCCTTTGCACCTTTGATATTGAACTGACATATTAATATTGGACCAACAGTGGGAAAATTATTGCATTGCTTTTGGATGCTTTGGTGCAAAGTTTCCAAGTTGGCACCATCTTTTTGGCGAGCCTAGTTGCAGAGATGCTTTGATAAGGAGCTTGTATTCTTATGCTTTGATGAGGAGCTTGTATTCTTACAGAAAAGTATATACAGGTCAGGGTTCCTCTTCAGATTTGTATGGACTCTTTTAACTTGTTTGTTCACTTTAATGTCTATGATATATTATCAAGAGTTGTAGCCATTATAATGGTTTAAATGATTGTGATGATCCGACTGTTTCTTTCATCTTTTATAATAAGTTTGTGTAGCATGGATGTCTTTGTCAATGATTGGACAGTTATGTATTTGGCAAATACTAGCATTCAATGATAATTCATTCCTGAGTGTACGTGCACTGCTTTTTCAAATTAGATTGTGTTTTACCATTGACAATTGTTAAACTAAAACTTCATTTGATTACAGAACTTTGAATTATGTTATACCAAAGTACACCTATATGTGAGTTTTTCTTTTTTCTTATAAGCTTAAGTAGAGGTTGATGAACTTGGTGGCAATGGGGAGATAATAGCTAGTTTCTTCCACCACTCCTCCCACCCAGAGAAAGGGGAAGTATTTGCCCGTATCCTGTTTTGTCTCCGTTCCCTGAACTTACAAGAGGGTTTTTGGTTTCACACCTGAAAATACCTGGCCTCTATTGGACTTGGTACACAAAATCATGGGATTTTCAAGATGTTTTTCTGGTTTCCTTTTGACAGCTCTAATTGTTCATATTTTTTTCTACTTGTCTTTCACTCCAATTTGACTTACCATGTATAATAAAATTATGTACTGATTTTAACATATGTGGAACCATCTAAAGGAAAGAAACGAATCAGCAAATTAAGCATAAAGAACTTTGAGCGTGAGTCTTGATGTGTAGTAAAATTATACCTTTGTTGACCTGTAGGTAAGAAGTTTGAGGTCTAGAAATACTCTATTTTATAAAAATGCTAAGAGAAATTGCCTAGTATTACGTCCATTCTTTTTCTATTTATTCTCGCATTAATCAGAGAGCACTTTATGCACTGGGTGAACCCTCAAAGAACTTTGCCCACATGAACAAAGATTGCACTTGCACATGGAAGCGAATGTGAAATAAATTATGGGGTAAGCTTTGAATTTTGTTTCCTAACATGCCTGCAGTGGACCCTGTTGGACCAGCTAAAGGTTTTTCTAGGTGCGAGCAATTTTAGTTGAACTCCTCGTTCTATTGTAACTTTTCAGAAGGACAGGACGACCCAAAAAAAATTTTAATGACTTGCAGATTTTAGTATTGACATAGTGCGAGTTGTGATCAGATCTGGCGCAGAACTTTGGACCAGGGGGCTTGATATATGTCATTATGGCACCCATTAAAGAGGATTTTGCCTAGGTTTCTTTGTATAATTACAAGTAAATTAGACAGCCTCTTGATAAGTGAACTGAGGTCCCCCCCTCCAACAATTCCCTCTTATAGATGAATTGCCATAATATTAGAAAAAGAAACTCTTCTTTTCTCTATTGCCCTAATGAGAACAGAAATGATTGCTGCACGCTTCCAACTTGGAGGCAAATGATACTATTTTTCCCACTACATTTGCTAATAATTGATTCCACAACTTAAAAACATATGTTAATTAGATAATTTACATATGCTCTACTCTATTACTTTAGTTTTATTGGATATAACATCAAAAGGATTATAGGCTCTTCTACATTCTTTCTCATATCTCTCCCTCTGTTATTCTAACTCTTTACATTGTTTCGTCGCTGCACGTTGATTGGATACCGCTTCTGTGTCCGGGTAGTCGGAAAGAAAACCAACTTATCTTCCTCAGCTGGAGTCCAACTGTCCACAAATAGGAGTTATTAACCAACAAATTTGAATTTCAATATAACATATAAACTTACATTTGCATGCTTAATCTAACAGTAAGTGCATATTTAATTATGATACCTGAAACGAGTGACTAGGTGGTGCAGGAAAACGGAGAGTTCTACCCTAGCAAGCTCATACCCCGGGCATAGCCTTGGCCCTCCTCCGAACGGAGTGAATACATTCCCTGGACTTGTTCCTCCTGAGTTGCTCTATTCATTTTAAACATTCATTAGTCATCAATTGAAGTACTAATTATGCAAAATGATGTGTATATAATTAATGAGTTTTGGCTCAAATATATTGAAATCATTTTCAGAACTATGAGATTTACCTGCCATCTCCATGGGTTGAAAGTTCGAGCATCTTTAAAATGGTCATGGTCCAAATGTACAGCTCGAAATGAAGCAAAAACCTTCCATCCTTTAGGAATTGTGTAACCTGAATTGGATTAATTGAGATAGAAATTTAGAGGGTATTATTATTATTATAATGTCTTGCATTTTCTAAACATTACATGTGAAAGATTCTGTTAAATGTTAATGATATTATTAGACATGAAGCCACTAAATTTTTTTTTTCATACCTTTTATATTAATGTCTGTCATTGCTCTTCTAAATACCCCACTAATTATGTTTGCTACTCTCAAAGTCTCATTAACAACCTGAAAAGGTATAGATGTGAAGGAAAAGAAGAATTTTAAAGCTACATCAACATAGGAAAAAAATTTTAAAGCTACATCAACATCAAACTTTTATAACATCCCATTAAATTAAAGGCTATTAATAGTATAATTACTTATCATTTATCCATACAAAAAGTAAACTTACACATTGAGTGAAAGGCATTGACTTGTAGTCACTCCACTCAAGAGCTTCTCCTTCACTTTTCTTTGCTCTAATTCCTTCATGCTCCTCCTAGTATAGATGAGGACGACGAAGACGATGATGATGATGATAATAATAATGGAGGATAAAAAAGAAAAGGAAAGGTTCGAGATTAATTAATAAGAAGATATTTAGTTGTGCAAATAACAGAAAACTGATTAAAATGGAAGAGACAGATTCATACAGCCGATCTTAATTAATTTGTAATTAAGATTTAGTTGTTGTTTGTAATAATATTAGTAACCAGGAAAAAGAAAATAAAATGATTCTGATAACAATGTTATATGTTAAGGGCAGTCGTGCTTTCAGTCGCTAGATATGGGCTGGCCATAACTTTGCGATCTCGCGTAGGTCCCCTCCCCTTATAATCATATAAATATTATTGGTTACCACACCATAATGAGTGCAAAATATTGATTAAGGTCTAATTTCAATTCACCTAAAAAATATTTATATGGCACCGACAATTTTCAAAGAGGAATTATTACATTGATTTCTCATAGCATGTGAAACTCATTAGCTTTTTTTTAGCAGAAGAAGAGGAATAAAATCTAATCTATTACTCAGGTTGTATATATATTTATTATTAGACTATATTTTAATGTGTGAAACTCATTAGTTATTAAAGCATTAAAGAACAACTCTAATCTTATTTATAATTTATCATATTTTATGTAGTACTTAAAAAAAATATATATTACACATGAAGATATAGTCTAATAATAAATACATGTACAGTTTAAACAATAGATTTTGAGTTTCGATTCTCCATATATATTTTTTCCAGGTACAATGAATATTAAAATCTCAATCTAAATAATAATTAGATATATATAAAATCAAGAGACTAATACATTAATTTATATATGTAAATAAGATTTTTTCCAATAATAATTCAAATAATAATATTAAACATGTACTAGTGATTTTTTTTTTTTTTTTTTTATGTTATAGAAACATCCAAACAAAGTTTTTTGAGTGACTTTGATGACTGTGGAGTTAAATATTTAAATGGTGAATTTCTTAATAATAGAAGAATCTTTTGGAGGAAGGCACAAAAGGACCTTTGAGGATCAATACGTACACTCATATGATCTAAACCCAAAAGCTGATTAAAAGTGTATTTAAAGCCCAAATTAAATACTTTATCCACAAAAAGTTGGAATAGAATGGTCCTTATTAAGGACCATGTGCCTGTCCCTATAACCATGTGGCATTGTTTGTGTCCTTATGATCCTAACATGACCCCACACACTCGCACTGATTCTAAGACAATCCAACGGTAAGACTTTTCCCATCACATACACACATTTGCACCGTTGGATTGTTCCTCTCTTGAAATCAGCACCACGCATTTCCCAATAATACAATATTCTCACAAGTATTTTATTATGACCAAAATACCCTTTCTTATACTTTTATTTATGAAGGGTAAATTAATAATTTCATAGGAAGACAAAATAGTCAAAAAGACCAAAAAGACTGATCAGAGTCAGAGAAGTCAGGTTAATATTTTTTATTTTTCTGAATTTTTATTTTTTTATGAATTGCAGAGAGAAAGAGAGAAGCATAATAAGGCGTGCAGTTAGGGAGAGGTATGATTTTGTCCGGTTAGACGAATGTTTGGTTCTACTTTGACTTTTACGTTCGTACTTTTGCCTCTACTTTTGACTAACATTATAATTATAATTTTATACACACTCCTTGCCAATTGCAATCACATACACTTCCTAGTTATGATAATAATAATAATAATAATTCTTAATTTTTCTTTTAATGTATAAGTAAATATATGAAAAATATTAACTATTTCCTTCATTTCAAAATCTTTATTACTTTAGAAATTTTTTTTATTTAAAAATATCTATCATTTTAAAATTTTAAAAAATATATTTATTATTTTTTAATTTTACTATTTTTTTATTAAATATTTATGTTAATTAATTTTTTCTCCACAACAAAATAAAAAAAATATTTTAATATTTTATTTTAAAATTACAATAATTTAATATTTTTAATTTGTGTGTCAAAATTTTAAATGACAAAAATAAAGTATTTATTAGAAGGGATTGTTGCAATTTGTAAATTAATGTTATGTTTTGTTTTGTTTAAGTGCAGATAACAGGATAATGACATCATGTCTTAGCAAAGAGAGCACATGATGCATTTACAGTAACCCACGGGGAAGAAATTAAATTAATGGAAAAGAAAACAAAAGAAAGAAAGAATTGGGTATGGGAGTGTGGCTAGGGCTTTTTAGGTACATACACATCATCATGTGCCAAACCAAGAAACAACCCATTTCTTCTTTTTTGTTCTCTCTTTATCCTACCACCCAATGTGAATGGTTGAGAATCTACCATCTACATAATTATTATGGAAATTGAGGCTTCTATGAAGGCCAACATGATAATTATATGAATTTATGGGTCCCTTAGAAATTAAAAAAAAAAAAATCCACTTTGCTTTCTTTAAAAAATAAAAGCAAAAAAAATCATAATACTTAATTAATAATTCAATGATCAACTATCTATTTTATATTGTTAAATAAAAAATATTTATTAAAAGGTAAAGAATTATTTTTTTTTAAATTATAAGATTTTGAACTTAAATTGTAATGAAATTAAATTGAATTAAAAAAAAATAAATAGTTCAAATCTTAATATTTATTTTTATGTATTAAAAATATATTTCTTGATTGAAATAGAGTTAAATTCCAATATCTTTTTTAAGTTAGAAAAAAAAAAAAAAAACACTAAAAATAAATTAAGATATATTATTACACATACCTTGAGTTGTGCCAAAGCAAGTGGAGTCTCAGTAAGGAACTTAACGGCAAGAGTCATTATAGTAGAGGTAGTTTCATAACCGGCAACGAGCAAAGCTACCAAAAAATCTACTATTTCCTCGTCGGAGAAGCTACGATCATCTGCGGCGAGAAGAGCTCCTAACATATCATTTTTCCTCTCTCCTGCTTCACTTTCTCTTCTTCTTTCCCTCACTATCAAGCTCAATGCCTCTGCCACCTTAGTCCTAGCCTGTAGTTTTTTAACAAAATTATTTTTTAGCATTAATTTTATCGATTAAATTCATAACCTAATGTCGAAAAAAAAATTAATGCTAAAAATATGTTCGAATTTCACTATAAAATTAATGCCCAAAAAAAAAAGTTAATTGACTTTAAAAAAAAAAAAATTATTTTTTGGGTTACTAAGAAAATTTCAAGAAAACAATATATCATAAAAGAATAAATAATAATTTGCTATATTTATATTCCCACTTTACAATGGAATGTTTCCCCATATCTTTGTTATTTTATATATATTTATGTAAGTGTAGTGATAAAAGAGAAAAAAAAGAAAATGTCATTTTCATATGTACAATTATTATGTGATTCTTTTCCATTTCTCTTTCTTAATTTTCTTGGCAGACAAACAAAAAAATTAAAAAGGAAACTAGCCCACTCTCAGTGGTATCCAAGTTATACCAATCCGCCTTGTTTTATAGTAATACTGAAATTGAACATACGAGTAAAAATCAAATTTATCAAAAATAAAAAGTGATTTTTAAAATTGTAAAATATTTAATTCAATAATAAAAATAAATAAACACCAATATATATATATATATATATATATATATATAAATTAAAATAATTTTATACTTGGATTGCTCTTCTGTATGTGGTGGAGAAGATAGGCAAAGGCACAGTGAAAAAGCCTTCAATAACAAGGAGGTACTCTTTCCTTAAACTTTCAGTCCATTCCCCTGGATCAAAGCTCATTAGCTGCTTCATTGTTAACTCAAATGTTATCTGCAATCAATCCCATAATTAATTAATTAATTACTTACAAAAATAAAATCACTAGTATTAATCAATTAATAGAACCTTCTAACTATAATAAAAACAAAATATAAACCTCCAAAATCTATCAATTAAAGATACTATATAATCAGATACGTGTGACATTAATTACTTAGAGAATGACATTTACTATTTTTAAATATTATTATAAATAAATTAAAATTTCTTGTTTTTTTTTGGATAGCATGCAAATTAATTAGTATATACTTATTTTAATAAAATATACTCTGATTGATTTTCTCGTTCTTTTAAAAAAATAAAAAATAATAAAAAAATAAAAAGCAACAAATTTTATATTTAAACTTTCTAAATTACAAATAATTATCCCGGCGAAAAGAAAGACTATCCATTGTTGTGAATTCTTCTTTATCACAGTGTTTGTCAACTCGCCACAAAAATCTGACTCATTGCATAAAACCATAATAATAACACTAGCTTTAAAAAATATGATATAACTCGGACGAAACACAACACTGAGTCAACTCAGTGACCGAGTGTGTCTTATAAATATATAGGATTAGATGAATATCTTTTAGATTATTTTTTGTTAATTAATAGTATATTTTAACTTGATAACATTAAATTATATTGTAATATAATAATTTACCTTCTTGGCCTCCTCCATGAGAAAAACCCGGTCGGTCCAGGAATCCAAGTTGAGCCGGACCAACCGGTCTATATCAAGCAAAAGATGGTCTCTAATAATGGAAGAATTAGCAAAACTCATAGTTAAAGAATGCATTCTTTTATGAAGAGAACCTTTCATCAACAACAAAGAATGCTTTCCAAGCAAATTGGAGATCGAACTCGGGTAACTCGACTCAAACAACTTCCCTTCATTTTGCAAAATAAACCGGTTTGTCTCTGGGTCAACCGAGAAAACCGTCGGTTCACCAAAAACATGAGTAGTAAACAAGGAACCGAACCTATTCACCCGTTCGTCGATGAACGGTTCAGGATTTTCAGTCTTGTATGCAGAAATAAGCTGAAGTGTTTCTCCAACAAAAGGCAAACCCATATTTCCCGGTGGCAACCTGAGTTTCCGGTACCGGGAGGTTCGCCGGAAAATCAAGAAAAGAATCAAGAAAGAAACCCATAAAAGAAAATAAAAAAGGAAATCCATTAAAACTGCTAACAAGTAGTATATGGAAACATTAATAGATAAAAGAGTGTATATATAGAGAGAGAGCGGTGGGGTTGAAGTTTCAGAAGGACATTAATGGAGGTAAGAGAAAGCACACGAGGGGTATCTGATAAAGAATCTTTGGGGGGGTGGGGGGAGGAGAAAGAAAGAGAAAGAGGGAGTTTTGTAAGGAAGAAAATTAATGTGGGATATTTTCAATATCCTGACAGCTTTTCTTTCCTTTATATAATCTTTCTTTCAAGAATTAAAAGCTTTCCCTTTTTTTTTAATAAATTTTATTTATTTGTTTTGTTTTTTACGTACAATATGTATGGAGATAATGTTTTTTATGAATATTTTATTTTAACACGAAATAATTTATTTTATTTGTAAAAAAATTAATTTTTTTATAAAAAATTATAATTTTATTTATATTTTTTTCGTAAATTAAATTATTTTTTAAAATTTAATTAATTATAAAAAAATTTAATTTTATAAAAATATGATTTATTTTATATAAAATAATAATTTTATTAGAAAAATAATTTTATAATTATAAAAAAAATAATTTTTTTTTAAATTATCTCTTCTGGCCCCAAGAGCCGTTGATCTCTGCTGGACAATTCTCTCTCATAGAATTCTCTCTATTTTTTTATAAAAGATATTATATGGGCAAAAATTTAGATTACTTTATTTTGAAATAAAGTATAAAATTTTTTTTTTTAGACTAATAGGATAGTTAGAAATAATAAATATAATTGATGTTATAATTAAGTAATATTTAGAGTATTATAATTAAATTAATTGACTATTACATTTCATTAATTAAAAATAAAAATATTAGAATAATTAAGATAGTATTTTAAATTTATATACTTATAAATTTTATAAAAAGTAGTCTAATTTATGAAAAAATAAAAAGATTATAATTTTTTATAAGAGAGCCATTTTTAATAATTTTGAAGTTATTTTTTCGTAAAATTATTGTTTTGCAAAAAATAAATTAATATTTTTAAAAAATTAAATTTTTTTTTTTGCAAATAAGAAGAATTATGAAAAAATATAAACAAAATTATGATTTTTCGTAATATTTTTTTTTACAAATAAAGTAAGTTACTTTATTTTTAAATAAAGTAACTATAAAAAATACCTTATTTAATTATTTATAATTATAATTATAATATACTCTTTAGAATGGGTGAAACTAATGATAGAGCACAAATTATTATGATTAGAATAAAATTATTTACTAATTAAATATCATAATTTAATGTAAGATGAAATTATTTTAAAAATGAAAATCAGGAGATTCAAATTTAACTAATGTAAAATTTCCCTTCCAATTTAGCAATTCATAAATTAATAAATTTACTTTGTGTAACATTGCCTTTTATATGTTAGAAATATACTTGACAACTACAACAATAATCATTAAATATACTTATCAACAACAATAATCATCCTTCCTTTTGTTTCAATTTTCATATATATAGCATCTCTACTAAAGACATTTCCATTTATATGCTTTTACAAGAAAATATTTAAAATTAATTAACTTCATAAATTAATACAGGAATTAAAATCTAAATTTTAATCTGTCTCGCCATATTAATCAATAATAAAAATATATAAAATGTATAAGAATTCTTTTTAGTTGTTAAAATTAGACTAGCATGGCCGGTTCAACTGGAAAAATTGAGAATCAGTCCTCAAGTTGGTTCGATTTAGCCTATAAACTCGAAGGTGATAAAAATTAGAAAGAACTCAGTGACCTAGTGGACTTGGACTGATTTTTCTAGGTTATTTGGGTGGTCAAATTTTTTTTACTACTTTAAGTATCCATGGGCCCCATCCAGATAAATGTAAAAATAAGTTGCTAAAGGCTTGTTATTTATATTTACACAACTTCTCAATTTATTTTGTATTATTTTGATGTGGAATAAAATATGTCTATACTCTTTAAAAGCTTTTTATTTATACCTACACAATTTCTCATCTCCTTTTATATTGTTTCAATATGGGATAAAATATATATCTATATTTTTTACAAATATCTCATGCATGGATGGATAAAAGTAACTAATATATTATTACTATTATTATTAAAATAAAATTTGAAATCTTTAATTACTCCAAAATTTCATTATTTGGAATCGCTTTTGTTAGTAGAGATTAAAGAGTATTTAATAATAATAGTTTCTCTAAAAACAACAACAATAACAATTGAAAAAAAAAAAGCTTAATAATACCACCAAAATATTTTTTTTAACCAAGATATAGTCTTTTGTATTGCCAATCACTATAGTTTAAAAATCATTATCATTATGTATTAAGGACCAAAATGAATCATTATATAATTATTCTTTTTATATTTTAGTTGAGTAGTATTACAGGTAAACTTTTTCATCCTTTCCATTACACATATTAGAATAATATTATGTTATAAAATAAAAAAATAAAAAGAATTCAAATAAAAGACTGCAATTTTTTAATGCGAAGACAATAGGTAATTCATTTGAAAGATGAGATCCATTTGAAATATTTTAATTATATGTATATTATATTTTTTAACATATAAATAATAAATATATAACATTATTTAACATTTTGATTTGATTCTAATTCGACTCCGGTTAAACTTTTGACTCGTGACTCTTTATTTTCACCGATTTTAAGATTAAGCTGGGTTGAAAATATTGCTTTTTATCCAAAGAGTTATAGTGTTTTTGATTCAATTTTAACGTAAATCAAGATTAATCTCCTCTCTAACAGAGCCTTAGATGCATCTTTTATTCTCAGTCATATTAAGATAGAGTAAATTTTTATTAGGTAAATAAATCATTGACATTAAGGCTATGTTTGTTTAAGAGAGTCTAAGATGCATCTTTTATTCTCAATCATATGAAGATAGAGTAAATTTTTATTAGGTAAATAAATCATTGAGATTAAGGCTATATTTGTTTGAGAGGATGGAAAAGTAGATGGATGCGAATTTTATATATAATATTGTCTAAATACAAACTAGGAAGGAAATGTATTTAAATAATATTTTTTATAAAGTTCACATCTTCCCAATTTTTCATCCGTTCAAACAAATATGGTCTAAGTGTCCATTTGATTTGACTTTAAAAAATTAGCAGTTAATAGTTAGTGTTTAGTAGTTGATACATAATTTTTAATAAAATTTTTTAAAGAAATACAACCGCTAACTTTTCAAAAATAAAAATAAAATTTTAAAGTTAGTTTTTATTTTTATCAAAAGAAACATAGATACTTGGCTCATTTAAACTTAAAGCTCGGCTCGTGAATAGGCTCGTTGATTAGATTCATGCACCGGCTTGTTTATTAGGCTCATGAACTAGCTTGTTAAATTTAATATAAATTATATACTTTATCAATTTTTTTCCTATATAATTTTAATTATCCTATTTATCTACTAGACTAATATTAAAATTTTTATATTCATATATTCAATTCAAATTAATTTTTATATATGTTTTAAAAAATAAAGAATTATTTTATTAAAATTTAATTGTCAAATCATTAATTATTATTTATAGATCTCTTATTTATTTATAATTTAAAAAATTAAATAATTTTATTGAATATTTTTATGAGTAATAGCCAATTAATTAGTGATAACTATTGATTACTAATTACTAACTATTATGAACTTGAAAATTTATATAATAAATATTAAATAATAATTACTTTATTCGTTTCAAAATATTTATCATTTATTTAGAATGAAGAAAGTAATTAACTAATTATAACAAATAACAGTGATAATTAGTAAGCAGTGACTACTAGTTACAAAGTACTAAATTTTAATTTACAAAATGCTAATATGAGTTCTCATTTCTCTAAGTCCTCAATATAGAAAATAAATCTAATTGCAAGAATTATTATTAAGTAATGAATGAAATTATATATATATATATATATATATATATATATATATATATATATATATATATATATATATATATATATATATATATATATATATATATATATATATATATATATATATTCTTAAAAATATGCATAAAAATATTATTAATGTGTAATATGTGCGCAAGTGTATATATTCAAAAATAAAGAGTAAAATTATATATAGAAATTCAAGTAAAATGCAGAAAATAAAAAAGAAAAACATAAAAGAAGTGTGTGAGTCGATAGATGTAAATGTAAATATAAAACGAAGACATATGTAAATATAAGTAATGTGTTTACCATAACGTCAACTTTACTTTATTAATTTGTAAATCCCTTAGATAGTTAAAATGTCAACCCTGCCCTTTGTCGTCCTTCCTTATTCATCCTCGCTCGATTTCGAGCTATCTTTCTGTCCTTACTAGAAGACTTAATTCATCTTACTTAACATGTTGAGGCGTGGTGGTCTTAAGAAATGGGTAAGTTTAAGGTCGTCAAACATCTATAGAACCCTTTGATATCTTAGATCCATACTATTTTTATACCATATTTGATAAAACGAAGACATATGTGGTCAAACTTATAGTTAGACAAAATAAAGAAAATATAATATGGTCTTATAATAAAAAAATCCCTTCTTTTTATTCATTTATGTTTTTTACAATCTTTGGAGTTTCCTAAGAATTATAATTTAAACTTAAGGCACAAATGATATGGCAAGTTATCAACTTAATAAAATAATAGAAATGTATGTAAGTATAGGATTTCACTATTTTATGATAAATACATAAACATATAGATATGGGTTTGGTAATAAGAAATATTCATATGTGCCGAAGATGATAGGCACTTAAAGGAAAAACATACATACATCTTGACAGAAACATATATTTGGTAGCTTGGTTTAAACATAACCATAGTACTGCAAGTCTCACATCATTAACTATCAAAGATCTAATGGTGAAATGAACCACTAATCCATAAGTTGTGAACCCTTAATCTTGCACTCTTATGATTCGATTGCAATTTGAAACCTGTTAAGATTAGTATGCTATGCAGAGTCGATACGGTAGTTTCGTTAACCTGTTAGCGGGAAGGGGTCAAGGAAGCAGCATCTTGTAGAAAATCGATTTCCTTAATTTTTCACCCTCGAGCACTTAGGCTCAATAAACAGACATTTGGAAACCGAAATTTTCAAAATCAAAAAACTAAAAAATGAAGACCTGGGAACCAAAACCTATCTTTTTGACCTCTAAAGACCTTCAAATCATTTGAAATTGAATAATGAACACAATGTAATTGAAATTTTGAAAAATGGATAAGAAACGAGTAAGAACGGGCCGAACATCTGACTCAGGGCTTGTGCTGTTGCAGTTTGATGACTGCACGTGCCACATGTAGCATCGTAGGGCCCACAAACGGTCACTACTTCATTTTAGGATCCCACATCGAAAATTTAGCTTTTTCACCTCTAGCCTTTAGCCTATATAAACTAGCCCCCTAACTCATTGGCACACTCAATATTGCTTGATCAAACCCTATGATCTCAAAGCAAATAGTTACTTTTTTAGCTTATCCAAAAGGAACGAGCATTTTAGTTCTAAAGTTTTTTTTTATTTTTTATTTTTTTTATTGTTGCTTTGCTATTGCTCATTGCATTGCAAAACAAGTTGGGTTGCGACTCCTCTAGCCGACTCATCAAGTCAAAAGTTTCCCATCGTCCGTCTAAGGCTAGTCGTCACCGGCCGTTTGAGGTAAGTCTCCTTTTCCCGTTTCTTATCCTTTTATTTATTTACTTACATAGTTAATTAAAATCTGACTTAATTAACTCCGCTTGGCAATCAATTAAAATCAATCAATCAACTCAACCCTTCTTTTAATTAATGAACTAAAACATGATAAAAGATTTAGACTAAACAAACCCTTTTTGCAAGAATGGCAAATTATATGGATTTTGATTCCTATTCGAAGGGATACATAGGCATGTTTGTTCCAAGCATCAAATCCAACTGAAATAAACAATGATCTTTCTCCCTTTTTTTCACCTTCTTCATATTGTCTGAGATTTGTTTTGTATTCTATTATTTGTTTAATATTTAGTTTGGGAAATGTGTGACTTTTCTATCACCCATAAGAGTTAGAGAATGTATCCCCTATTTTTTAGATTTTTCATGTAAAGTTTAATTTATATTTATTTTATTTATTACTCTTTTATATTGAATGAATGAATGAGTTGTTCATACACCCTAAACTGTTCATGCATTATGTAACTATTTATGAAATTTATTTTAAGTCATTTTGTATTAAATTTACCAAACTAATCTTTTTTCTAAATAAACTAAAAATCTAGACTCAGAATCCTCTTGGGTAATTAAAGATTAGTGCACTTTTTTCTATTGGGATAAAATTGAAGTTATTTAATTGGGTTTTTTCCTTAACTTTTTTCCCAAATAAAAAATAAAATTAAAGTGGCGACTCCTAATTCACTTTTCAAAATCAACTAATCTAAAACTGAGAGTTTCATCATAAGTTCAAACTCAAATGAGCATTTTGATTCCCACTTAGCGAATTAAACCGGTGCTTAGGCGAGGCCTCATATAAGTCTCAGCATTCAGTAGCATCATAATACCATTGTGATATAAACATAACTATCGAAGGCACTCATGAGCAAACTCATGTGCTCTTCGTCATTGTCAAGGGTTGCTACATTACCTTAAAAACACTTTTGCATGCCTACAAGAATACATCTAACTTAGTTTACAAACTCATTTAGTCGAGTCACCTATATATATAGTCTAATGATTTTTCCTCATTAATTAGGTGTTCTGTCAATATGAAAATCAAGGGACAAATAATATGATTAAGAAAGACTTTTTATTTGAAACATAAGGTTAGCCTAAATGACATTGTTAAATACAAATACATAGGCTTCAGCTTATAATATAGTGACTTCAATCCAAATGACCTTGTTAATTACAATTTAAAATCATAAGGAATTAGAAAGAAATTTATGTAAAGAGTTACCCCCATATGGTGATCATAACAATACTAATAAAAGCAATAAGATCATACTAGATCAGAAAAGGAATGGAATTCAACGAAAATATAAAAGCAAGATCTATCATATGATCCTCCATTTCATAACTTGCATTTTATATTACCTCATAAAATTTCCCTTTAGCCAAGGCACTAGTTTCTCTGATAAGGTCAAAAGAATCATCATCAAAATCTTCGCTAGGATCCATCTTAATGATTCGTAGATCCTTCCTTAGTTCAACATCTATTGCCCTTGGGCTAATCAAATCCACACACCTATCATCTTGATCCACCTAAAGCTTTTTTAAGAATACTAGAAGAAACATCTACTGTTTAGGTCTTGAGTTTCATATGTTAATTGGCTATCCTCTTTTGAAGAAAAAGGCTTCATAAAAGAGTTTTGAGTATAAATTTGAATTCTGTCGGGTTTTAGAGAAAAATCTAGAACTTAAGTTTTTAGGAAGAGAATATAACTATTTAAAATAGCAACTGAATAGTTATAAGATCTTATATAGAGAAGAAATAATTATGACATATGTTATGAAATGACATAAAACAAGTCAATAGTCATTTATAGAAAATATAATTCATTTCAATACAAAAATTTTTTATTGGAAAGGTAAAGAAAAATCTTATTAATATCTGGAAAATTGTCAATAGTAGATGACTTTCCACCCTAATCACATATAACATAAAATATCTAACTCCATTAGCAAGTTACACTATACAAGTACGAACTCACTAGTTTGCCTCATAACATATGCAAGTACCAAAGCCCTATCATCTAGCTCACAGCTCATCCTCATTTTATCAGCTTTGCTGAACCAAATCGATCTAGTCATTCATTAACATCTAGTTCCTCGCTTATCTTGTCCTGCATTGAATCCAATTATCTATCTATACTTTTCTATCAATTAACTTATACACATTTCTCTTTTTATCATGTCTCTCATTATTTCTATCACTTCTAATACAACTTCATATCAAGTCTTTTTGTGATTCATAGCCTCATTCTAAGATCTAACCTTGCCCATTTAACTCTATCTCACTAATTTTTCGCTTTTGTTACCAATCTTATCCTTAACCATCAAGACTCTAATTTTTGCTTGTTTTTCTTTTCTCCTTAACCTAAATCACAGCGTAACAAGACTTCCTAACAATCCCTTCATCCTAATATCTTCTCTCACTCATCCTTAGATGTACATTATACATATTTAGACCATGGAGTATCACATAAAAGTAGAAAATTAACTTAAAGTTATTATATAGCCAAATAAATGAAACATTGAAATATTTATCGCTCACATTGCTTACCTAATTCTCAGTCTCTCTATCATTTCAATCTCCTCTCATTTAGTCCTCAATCTCTCCTTTATCTTATTGTTAGATCTACTTTATAAAAAAAAAATCCATTCCTCATGATTAAAATTATAAAAACTTGATTCAAGTAATAGATTTCGTATTCTTCCCCCTTTATTCAAAGTTTATGGTTTGTACATGCTTTATTTATTTCTTTTATATATTAAGATTTTTCTTTTAATGTGTCGATTTTCCTTTATCTATGAATAAAACTTTTTTTTAATTGCCATTTCTTTTTTGTTTCAATCTACCATTTTTTAATTTAAATTTTTTCTTTTAATCATTTTTTTTACCTGCCAATTTTATTATTTTAAGTCTCCACTACTAAATATGGTTAGATCTAATCCAAAAAAATACTCTCCATTTTTGCTTTTATTTTTTTTAATCTAGTGGCATTCTTTTTTCATTTCTAAACATGAACTTTTATCTTTGTTTGTCAGTTTTATTCAACTTTTCTTCCCATTAAACTCATTTCAAATGAGTTGTGTTCGAACTTGACTTGTTTACATTGTAATCGAGTTTGTGGCTAGTCAAGCTTGTATCGAGCTCGAGTCTACCATTTTGCAAATGAGACAAGCTTGAGCTATGATTTTAAAACTTGCTTCAAGCTCGAGCTTTGGAGAATAAATGACAAGCCAAGTCTAAGCTATTGTCACACCTTGAATTCAATGGTGTGATAGTTCTAGGGCATATATAGGTTTAAGACCACCAACCACCCATAGAACCTACTACTATCATTAGAAACTTGGATCAAATATATAACAATCCATAATAATATGATACTATTTATAAAATAATTCAAATTATCCAATTTATTATAATTAAATCATACAAGCTCATATCTAAATATCTCTTCCCATACTTTGAAGCATCTAAGATAATTGTACAATAGCTTCAACATTATATATATGTGTGTGTGCGTGTGTGTATACGCACACATACATATATATATATATATGTTTGTGTGTGTAGGTGTGTGTGTGTATATGTGTATATATATATATATATATATATATATATAATTGATGGAGAAGAATGATCAAGAAGTTTTATTGTTTTCTTTATTTCTACCTTTTTCTAATCTAGCACTTGGAAAACAATGATAAAGTGGAGTGAGCTTTCAACTCAGTAAATCATGAAACATATCAATACCTAGGGTTCTTCGTGTATGTGAGTGTATATGTTCATTCTTCTCCATTAAGAATATATATATGTATGTATATGTATGTATGTATATGTGTTTATGTATATTTATATGTATATTGTTGATGGAAAAGAATGATCAAGAAGTTTTATTATTCTCTCTTTTTTTACCTTTTTTTAATCTAACACCTGGAAAACAATGATAAAGTGGGTAACTTCTCAATGAATCATGAAACATATCAATACCTGAAGTTCTTTGTGTATATGTGTGTATATATAATACATATACGTCTAGAATAAATGGACACTAATGGTCTAGAATGTAATGACAGAACAACAATAATAATGAGAAGAGCACTCGTGGGCGAGATAGTACCACCATCCCATAAGTCCTTGTATATATGCTTGCACAGAGCATATGCTTAGGGTATATAACCCTTCTTAAGTAGGATACTAATAATTTAGACTCTATCATTTGAATCACCAGTGCATATGATCCAATAGTTTTTCTCTTATTAGCAAATGTGTTCTATCAAAATACATCATGAATGGCTTGGTAATGTCTCAGTAAGAATCATAGCAATAAGTTGGCTCAATGGCCTTGCCAATAACAATTGAAATAATTTTTAATAACATTTATATAGTGGCTTTTTAAAATTTAAGTAATGAAATAATATAGCTTTTTGGAATTTAAATCTCAATAGACAATGATAATAACAATAATATTAATAATAATCTTAGTATAACTAGGTCATTTAGAGTAATTAAACCAAATGAAAGGATTTAAATAGAATAATTTATAGTGGTCTATCATGCATGCATACATTTCATAATTCACCTCCTTTTATTGTAAACCTTTTACCAAAACTCAAATCATCAATTTGCATAATGATCAACTTATTTCTTAGCTCATTTGATCCATAAATTTACTCTATCTCTAGCTAAAATCTTCTAAAGAAAGGTTAGAAGAACAATCTACTACTTGGATCTTAGGGTTATTTTTGTGAGCTATTGGTTTCTTTCAAGAAACAAAAGAAATAGAAGAAATCAGATTTAGATCTAAAAATCTGAAAAGAAAAGTGTAGAACTTAAGTTTGAGAAGAAAGTACAAGTGTTTGGTAGGCTCTAAAATGGTCTAGATGTCTTTATATGGAAAAAATGAATAAAATAATCTTAGTGGCTGACATGCTGTTCATTGGTAGCTTACAATGTTAGCCATGCAATTCCATGAAATTCTAATGCACTTATTAATAATAACTTAAACTTATATATACACTGTCTAACACTATTCAATAATGAGCCTATAAGTCTGCTTTGCACATAGATACCAAGCCTCTTAATTTGCTTAGTATATGCACAAGTATCTATTTGCCTTGATTTTAAGCTTTTCGGCTTGTCTTACTTATATTGAGCTCCTCGTTCACTTCTTTATCAAGCTCCTCATCTTGCCTCGCTAATACTAAGTTCTTCTGCTCACTTCGCTTGTACTGAGTTCATCTTCGACTTTCTTTTTCCATATTGAGTTTGTCTTTATCCTTATCATTAAAGCCCCTCACTTCTCTTTTATAAGCTCATTTTTGTCTTCATCAATGAAGATCTTCATTTCTCTTATACTGAACTCATCTTTGTATACTTACTTACCTCTTTAACTAGCATATCTATTCATTAAGGCTTTATCCTTGTCAACAAAGCTCATCGTTGTAATTGAATCTCATTCTTACCATCAAAGCTTTTCTTTTACCTCGTAACCTTCGCCTTGTGTTCGATGTTCATCCTTATCATTAAAGCTTTGCCTCATTATCAAAGTTCATCCTTATAATTAAAGCTTCACTTCATCATCAAAATTTCATCTTTGTCCTCGTCAGCAAAAATCTTTATATTCTAACTTTTAAACTTTCATATCTTACAAGATGTATGTAATAATCATAACTGGTGTCCATAATATGTAATGAATGTTATTTTGCTTTCTGTCTAAAAACCTTAGAATTACAATTAAGTATAATGTTCATTCAAAATAGGTAACAAATGTAATCTTATTCTCTATTATAAGTACTTTAAATTTCATTGTTTTTTACATTTTAAGAATGTTTACAAATAATAGAAATTTAGGATGTTATATTCTTCCTTCCTTATAACGAAATCCATCATCAATTTTTAGAAACTTACTAATGAGTGAAACAAACAGGGGTACTTATTCCAAATGATTACTTTGTTGACTCACCTATGCTTTTTGTTGAGTCTAAGCAAAAACTCTTCCTCTAACTCTTTCCATATGAACTTGCCCTAAAGTTTGACATGCTATTTACACCATCCTCTACCACCGATCCTCTACTAGACTCAATACCTCTTCCAACATTTCCTCTACCATCATTCTCAACTCTCTCCTTTTGACTATAGATTAAAAAGCTTAGGGTCTACCAATTGATGTTTATAAGGAATCCTTCATAAAATGCATTGGTTGTCCATAATAAAAAAATGAACCTATCTCATGCATTGGTTGTCCATAACCAAAAAATGAACCTATCTCCATATAGCATTTACCTTTATATCCCTTTCCACAAATAAGGCATTGAGGAATTATAGTCCTCAAAAGCACAAAACTAGTTATGTCAAAACTCATATGAGAAATGGCACTACAAGGATTTAACCTCAGTGTGGATCTTCTTGATTGTCCTTTGAGATCAACATATGGAGATGACTGAAATGAGATATCCACTATCATATCTACTAGGCTCAAATGAACTTCTAATCCTCACCTTTTTCTTTTGCTCTCTAGCTGCCTTTTCTCTTAACTCTTTATTTTCAATAACCCTTACTTTATCACAATCTTTAAGTAATAATTAAACTCATGAGCAACAAGTAATTTGAACAAGAGTGTGCTTAATCCTTTTTGGAAGTGTTGGATCTTAGCAACTTCAATGGGCACAAAGGTTGGAGAAAACTTGCTCAATTGGCTAAATTTCTTTGCATGCTCATATACAAACATATTTGAAGTCTATGTCAGCCTTTCAGACTCTAAATCTCTAGCTTCCTTTACACTTTTTGGAAGAAATTCATAGATCATCATTTCTTTAATTTGTTCCCAAGTGACCTTATCATCACCTCGAAGCAATCTAGCCACACACTCTCTTGAATCAATCCTTTGCATCTTCTTTCATTAGGCTAGTAAACTCTACTGCCTCTTATATGGAACCCTTATGATTTATGCTTTATCCTTCACTTCCTCAAAAAAATCTGTAGGGTTTATTTCATCATTATACTTAGGAGGATTTAGCTTTAAAAACTTTTCATAAGAAACTTCCTCTATTTGTGGTATAACTTGTGGCTGAAGGGGAGCCACTAGAGGAACAACTAGAGCAATATGAGCATAAAGAATGGCTTGCTACCTCTTATGAGTCACAAACTAAACCAATAATTCATAATTCATTTGAAGTTGGTCCAATCTTTAAGTCATGACATTTACATCAACAAGAGGTACATATTATCCCCCACTTGATCAACTGAGCTCTCATCAGATGGAATAGCCCTTCTAAGCCACGTCAAGGAGTCATCTTGCTACTATTAAAAAAAAAAAAGAAGAAGATAGACTCATAATATAACTACATACAATGATATTCATAACATAATGATGTATAATGATCTTATGCCAAAGGAAAACAAAACAAACAAGAAAGAATCCTATGCTCTGTAGTTTTCTTAGTCATACACATTCTTATGTTATAAAACTTATAATATCTTCTATACTTTTAAATAGACTTTGATACTAGTTCTACCATACATTAACTCTAATGGTGTAACGATCTTAAGGCTTAGGTAGGTTTAAGACCACCAACTACCTATAGAATCTACTACTATTAATAAAAACCTAGATTAAACATATAACAATCCATAATACTATCATGCCATTCATAAAATAATTTAAATTATCCATTCATTATTATTAAATTAATTATACAATCTTATATCTAAATATCTCTTTACATATTATAAAGTATCTAAGATAATAGTACTATAACTTTAACATTTGCAATACAAAATCTTTAAACATATATATAAAGATTTATGCAGCTTCGTGATGGAGAAGAATGATGAAAAGTTCTGTTCTCTCTATTTCTACCTTCTTCTAATCTAACACCTAAAAAACAACGATGAAGAGAGTTGAACTTTCAACTCAGTGAATCATGAAACATATTCAATACCTAGGGTTCTTCAAAGATTATATATATATATATATATATATATATATATATATATATATATATATATATAAGGGTTGATGGACAATACATATGTGTCTAGAATAAATGGGTATTAAGGGTCCATAACATAATGACAGAATAAAAATAACAATCAGAAAGGTACTCATGGGCAGGACTGCACCACCATGCTTATAAGATCTTATATATATGTTTGTGCGGAGTATATGCCTAGGGTAAATGGCCCTCTCTAGGTAGAACACTAAAATTTTGGACTTTATTAGTTGAATCACTGATGCATATGGTCCAATGGCTTTTTCCTATTAGCAAAGGACATTATATCACACACATGGACAATGGCTCAATAATGTCTTGGTAAAGATTATAACAATAAGTTGACCCAATGGACTCGTCAATAATTGAAATGATTTTCAACAACGATTATGTAGTGGCTTTTCAATATTTTAACAGTGAAACAATATGGCTTTTGACATTTAAGTCTCAATAGACAGTGATAATAATGATAATATTAACAATAATTATATTATAATTCAGTTGGAGTAATTTAACCAAATAAAAGAATTTAAACAAAAAAATTAATGTTGATTTTACCATGCATTCATATATTTCATAACTCACCTCCTTTTAATGAAAATCATTCAATAAAACTTAAATCATCAATTCGCAAGAGAATCAACTTTTTTCTTGGCTCACTTGATCTATAAATGTACTCTAACTCTAGCCAGAACAGTTTTAAGAAAGGCCAAAAGAAAGATCTACCACTTAGATCTTAGAGTTACTTTTGTGTTTTGGTGGTTTCTTTGAAGAAATGAAAGAAATGGATCATATTTAAATCTAGAAATCTAGAAAGCAAATGGAGAACTTAGGTTTGAGAAGAAAGTACAAGTATTTAGTAGGCTCTAAAATGATCTAGATGTCTTTATATAGAGAAAAAATGAATAAAATAATCTTGATGGCTAAGATACTATTAATTGATAGCTTACAATCTTAGCCATGCAATTCTATAAAATTCTCATGCACTCGTAAATAATAATTTAGACTTATATTTTCAAAAATATTTCAATTTATACAAATTATTATTATTATTATTATTATAAATTTAAGTATCACTTTATGATAATTTTAAATTATTAATACAAATAAAATATATGAGTGAAATAAAAGAATGATAAGAATATATTAAATAGATTAGTCTGTATAAATTTTAATTGGGATCTATAAATATGTAATGATGTGAAAAAAATTTGATGATATGACTTAATTTTAAAATAATTATTTTACACATGGCAAAAAAGTTTCAAAAAAAAAAATTTTAAACTCAGCTTTTATTATACATAGGGCAAGACAAATTTAAAATTAAATTTTATTATATTAATGTATAAAGTTAATTAATTTTCTTTTATTGTAAAACTCATATATGGAAATTAATATTAAAAAAAAAGAATATTTGTAAGATAGGAATAATTTGAATATTAATTAAATATTAAAATATAAATACAATATTAAAAATTAACTAGAATGATAGTTTTATCAAATCATAAGTTAATAAATGATTCAATTATATATGGCAAGAATACATTTTACGCAGGGCTATTCTCACACTCCCATTAATTTTTAGATTATTTAATGCTCAATTGTAAGTTGGTTGTCATTAATTTTTTCTTTAAATGTCAATTTTAACCCTTTATACTATAAATGAATTTTAAATATTTCTTTTCCAAACATAGTAAATATATAAAAAGTGTCACTTCCATCCCATAAATTTTGCCTATTTCAATTAGTAAATTTTTTAAAATAATTAAAGTCAATTGTGAAAATAAAATGAATTCTTCTATAATAGTTTTAAAAATAATTATAATGATGTAGATTAAAATAAAATTTATTTTTGCCATAAATTAAAGTGAATTTGGGAATAAATTTTAATTCATATATCTTTTATTTCTTTTGATTAATAATTTATCTTTTTTATTTAACAAAGAGTAGACTAGAGTTTTGGCATCCTATATCGGTAGTATAGTACGTGTATGTGAGATATAAGAATTATGTGTATCTTTTCAAAATTGTCATGATTTTAAGATGAGTACGATTATACGTGTTCTTTTTCTGTTCCTGTATGTGTATTTATACATTTCGAAAAAAATTATCTTTTATTTATAATTACAAAATTACAAAAGAAAAAAATATTTACTATTAAAAATAATACATTTGACTATATAAATAATAAAATATTTTTTAAAAAAGTGTGTTAACAATAAAATGAATTATTTTATAATATAATTAAAGTATAACATTTATCATTTTGAATAATATACATAAAAAAAAATTAAACATGTATAAAAATATTTAAAAAGTTTAAAAATACAAATATATTTCTAAGTAGGAAGCACAGATGGTATAACAATATTTCATATATATAGAGACACACGCACATATTAGCATTGTGGCATTTTTTATTACTTGAAAATCTAGCATATTCTTTTAAGTTTTATTAGATTATAAAATAAATTTATAAATTTGATATTACAATCACTTATATCATTAAAATTAAATTTTTTATTTGATTTTTTTGAAAAAAAAATAATTGAAAGTAAGAAAAAGAGTAAAATTTTACTTATAAGAGAAATGGTTGAAATTAATTAATAATTGAGCATTAAATACTTAAGAAAGATATTGGAAATGTGAGAATAATTTGAAGGAGAGAAAATAGCTCCGCCCTAATCAGTGGTATCTTAAATTAAAAGAGAAATTTATTTGGATATTAACAAGCTAGTTGATTTTCCTAAAAAATAAAAAAAAAATAGCTACTTGATTTAATTAATTAGTAGAATCCTTCTTTCTTTTCATCCATTTCCTTTTATGTGTTTGATTTTATAGTTCGAAAAATGAATGCATGCATTGTTTTCTTTATTGATTTACTTAATTTTATGAAGAATTATTCAAAGCATGAAGTGTAAATATATATCCAATACTTAAGTGTAAAAAAATATTAATTATATATTTAATTTGTGTGCAGTTCACTATTCCTAATTTTAAATAAATTCACATGAATATGAATATGAAATTCATTATTTTCATACCTAACACACTCAATTTACGTAATTACTTTTAAAGTTTTTAAAGTATCTCTAGTAGTACTATTTATTTTAAAAAGTATATTTTATTTAATAAAGAGCATATAGTTGATAAAGAGTAAAAAATTTTATTTAAATTCAATAGATTCTATATTTTGTTCTTTATTTTAATTTATCCCATAAGTATTAATTATTTTTATTTTTCATTTTTTAAATTTGTCTAGTAGAAAAAAAGATTAAAATTATCTTAAATAAAATATATTAAAATTTATATTGCATTAATTAAAGTTAGAAATAGAGAGTGATATTTGGCTTTCTAGATGCGAAGAGTTAAATCAACTTTTTTCTTTTTTTTTTTTAAATAAAGAGTCCATTGAAATTTTATTTTTTTAGACAACTCTTTATAATAAAGGGTTTAACATATATGAAAAGTGCTTTGGAGCATCTCGTCTCAAAAAATAAAGTTTCAATTAACTTTTTATCTTTAAAAAAATAAAGAAGAGAGTTGGTTTAACTATCCACATCTAGAGAGTCAAATATCACTGTTTATTATAATTTTAATTATTGTAATATAAATTTCTATACACTTTATTTAAGATAAAATTTAATACAATTTTTTAAAATTTAATACTATTTTTTTATTGGACAAATTTAAAAAATTATTAATTAGATACTTTTTTATTAAACAAAATATGCTCTTTAAAATAAAGAGTACCATTAAGAATACTCTTACTACTTTTATGTATGTGCAATGCAATGTGTTTAAAACCGGACAATGAGCCGGTATTCTTACGGTTCATGGTCTAACTAGTTTAATTCAATAGTTTGATCAATTTTTTTTTATTTTTAATTTTTTTACATGAAATTGACGTTGTTTTGCTAAATCTGATTTTTAAAATTTTAGGGCAAACTAATAGCCGATTCTCGGTTAATTGGTCTGATTAACTTATTCAATCTGACTTTAATAGCACTGGTGAAATGAGTTGCCTCCACATTAATGGCCCACACTATTTTATTTACTCGGTAGCAATTAGCCCTTTATTTATTATTTTTTTTAAGGAAAATTTTGGATCAATTTAACATTTTTGAATTAATTTATATATTTATTAATTTTAAATTTTGTTTTGAAATGAGTTTAAAAAGACTATTTTTCAAAGGAAGGTTTGCTCAGTCAATTTCATTATTATAAATAATTTCTGATCAATTTTCAATTTAGAGCACTGTTATTTGTCTCACTACTTCAATTATATATCAGTTAATTATTTTTTTTTGGCATAAAAAAATTATTATGTTGGTTGATATGGCATTCCAATATTAGAAAATAATATATTTTTTAAAAAGGCACTATAAATAATAAAATAATTTTACAATTTTTTTTAATTATTGTAATATTGAAACAAATAATATTTTCCACAAATAATCAATTGAAAATATTAGTTAATAGGTAAAAATAACATTAATTTTGCTTTCATTTATTTCTGCAAATGCTTTATATCTTAAAAGTAACAAACATTTTTTTAGAAGATGAAACAAAGAATTATACTTTTTGAATCACAAAATAAGAATTGAAACTTAAAAAATTTTCACATTTTCTAAATGTAAGTTTGACCAATAAACATATCTAAAAGGAATGTTATATATACATGTGAATTGATAAAATATTATATAAACACTTGGGATAGTTAAAAATTAAGATAATAACAAAGAAGAGAGGTGCATATGTGTGTATTAATTTAAGGTTTAAAGTAGATAGAATGTCATCATGTCTCCCCACCATTTGTCCCCAAATTCCATTTGCTTACAATCTATCTATCTATATGTTATTATTATTATTTATAATTAATTGTCTTTTTGCAAAGAGAGTCACTCCTAATTAAAAAAAAAAAAATTAAAAAAAAATTCCTTTCTATCGTAATTATTGACTTAAATTATGATTAACAATAGTAAGCCAAGTTCAAATCAACCTCTTCCAGCCAAATATGGGTGTGTGTGAGATCCCACAAAATGAAACTTCTAAAAGATAATGCAAAGCAAGCTTATCAACCAGACAAGTGGCAAAAAATGATGAATAGTATGATGCAATTATAGGGTATGATAATGATAATTTTTTATTATATAATTAATAGTAATAGTAATAATCATAATATACAAGGTTATGATCCCATGTTCATCCACATGGTCCCCATTAAGGGACATGAAGCCCTCCACCAACTAGACAACCCATAAAATTTCCCTTTTTTATTTATTAGGGCATCAAAACTTTTGATGAGAGAATCATACCATGTGATTTTGCCTTCTTTAATTCTCTCAATTATATAATTATAAAGCTTCGCTTCACTTAATTCACTTATCAAAACATTCTTAATTTTCACAATTCCAATTTTTTTTTTTATTTTTTATACTAAAAAAAAATATTCCGCAGAAATATAATAAGTTGTACAATAATTAGCTTTTCACAATTCCAATCATTAATTTGTTTTCAATAAAAAAACATTCTCTCTAAACCAAATCTTCAATTAATTAATTAATTTATTATATAGATATTTATAGATATTTCCTCATAAAAAAGTGTGATTATTTGTAATTGAAATGACTTTACATGTAAGATACAATATACCAACACCCCACAGCATCAATCTTGAGCCATTATAAATTTATATACATATGTATTAATTTTATTTTCTTTCTTCTTTTTATTAATTCTTCAATCTAACTAATAATAATACATATTTCAAAAAGAAAAATAAAAGTACTATAAAGAGTTCAATGAACTAAAGGGCATAGGAAACATCCCAATAATAATTTAATTAATTCATATGATACATATACATATAAATTAATGCAACGTTGTCCCACCAATATATTTCGAATCCAATTTGGTACTGTCCGTGCATGTTCTATATATGATCTATCTCATTCCTTTGTTTATATGTTGTGATAATTTAAATACATTTATTTCTCATGAAAAATTTTAAAAATGATATATATATAATTTTCCATGTATATATTTATAGCATGATCGATACTTAGCAAGGTTTTGCAAGTGTGCGGTTCACTTACCTCTACCGACAAAATTAATTTCCTCTAAAATTAATTAATATCAAAATCATTTATCTAATTAAAAATTTAAAATGAATTATATAATTTCTTTAGGAGTGATATAGATGTGCACACCATAGTAAAAGCACATTCAATGATACTTTTTATTTTAAAAAATATATTTTATTTAGTAAAAAGTATCTTAATTGATAAAGAATAACGAACTTAAAAAGGCAATCATTCATTTAATTTGGAGATAAAATAAGTATATACCTTAGCTACAAACTTTCAATATTTTCTTAGATTTAGTTAGACTGAAATTTCCTTTAAATGATATGATCCAATATAAAACAAAATAGTTATGATCCAACATAAAATAGAAATAATAATAGAGAAAGGAACAAAGCACTATCACAGTCTCTCTCTTTTCTCTCTTTGTAAAACAAATTTCTCTAAAATAGATCTGAGGAGAGTCTTCAGCCAAGTTCTGGCCAGGGACTCCTTTCCCCTACCTTCCCCTCCCTTTTCTTTTTCTGTTTTGTTGTTTGTCTTTTCATTTTTGTGACTTTAAGGCATTTTCTATCTAAATATGGAGGGTATTTTTTTTTTTATCTCCTTATGGGTCTTTTATTTAGTCTCAGATTCTAGGGAGAATGAGGATTTTGCTTTTAATCTATCTCTATATCTAGTATTTTGTGATCAAGATCAACCCAAATACTTTGAGATGGTATAGTATTAGAAATATACCTTGGTTAAAACTTCCAAATAAGCGTTCAAAGTGGTCAGAGAGTTAATAGCCAATTGTTTGGAAATTTCTTCCTCCTCTCTCTAGTTTAAGAGCTCCCAGCAAGCTAGTTTGAATGATGATTTTGGGTCCAAATCAAGGCTTTCCTTTGAATAGATTTGTGCTTATTTGTTTATATATGTCTATCTATATATGAATGTATTTATTAATTGTGTATTTAATATGAAAGTAATATGGTAATGTATTATTATTTATTAAAATTATTTTATTTTTAAGATTAAAATAAATCTAGTATATAATAGAATTTTATGTAATAAATTCTAAATCTAATTTTATTTTATCTGGATAAATAAATTATACTATTATAATTATAATTTTATTTTTTAAGAAATCTAATTTTATTTTTTAAGATTTATTATTTATTTATATTATTTGAATACTCAAATTTTAATTTTCTTTCATATTTTATTAGGTCAAATTTTAATTTTTATAGGTTAAATTTTAATTTTTTTTCATATTTCATTAGGTCACTAATTAGTTTTGAATATTAAAATTATTAATCCTAATAAAATTAGCTTTAGACATTAAAATTATTAATCCTAATAGAACTTTATTTTTTTTAGGTGAATTATGTTTTCTTTTCCTACTAATATTATATTAAATTTGTTGTATATAAATATCCATAATTATTATCTTCATCAATCTAATCCATAAATTTTTATTTTTATTAACTTTTTTAAGTGATCATGGCCTCATCACATTTATTTGAGAGGTTTTATATTATTTTAATTGAAAGTTTCACTTAACATAAAAATATACAATTTTACACTTAAATAATAAAAAAATTGTCATTAAATTTTTAATAAGGAAAAAGTATAAGTTTAGAATAAATATTTATATCTCTAACGAATTCTAATAAATCATAATGGACTAATTTTAGAAAATTTTAATTGACTAAAATACATTTATTATTTTTGAAAATAGGAGTTTTCTCTTTTTCTTTTTTTATTTTTTAATAAAGCAAAACGGATAAAATCATGAATAAGTAATATCAAGTTTTATTATAATCTTAGTATTTTGAAATAAAAATTCATGGGAAATCTAAAGAAAATTATTAATCTAAAAGATAATAATTTAGTATATGAGTTTGTCTATATAAAGAATTTAATAGTATTTAATTGAATAGATAATATGAGTTATTAGTAATTGTTTTATTTAATGGGAGTGCCCATTAAGTAGTTTGGAATAAGATAATAAAATTTATTTTTTTGAACTAATTATTTTATGAGAGCAAACTAAAAAGTAAAACTAATTTTGAAATAATATTTTATGCAAAAATAATTTATATATGCATGCAAATTTTTTAAAATATTTTATGTATAAAATTATGTAATGCATGATATTTGACTAAAACAAAATAAATTAGAAAATTATAATAAATTGTATCTATCAATTCCTTTATTTTCTTTTTTCTAACATATTTTTAAATATAAGAATATTATTTAAAATTATAAGAAACACTTATCTTCTTTCAATATTATATATGTACTGCCTTCTAAAGTACATTCATATATTTATATAGAATCTAAAATTATTTTGTGCCACCAGTCTAATTGTATTATACATGCATAAATAGATAATTTAGATAATATTTATTCTGTATAATTACATTTTCGTTAAATTTTTAGATTTCTACATGAAAATTTAACTTAACTTATAATCAATAATTAAAAGTTATTTAAATATTGCTCCATGATAATTTTAAAAGTCGACCAATAAAATTTCGGCTTCATAGTGTCTATATGAGAAATTTTATATATTTTAATTGAAAACTTCACTCAATATAAAAGTATATAATTTTATATTTAAATAACAAAAAACTAGTATTAAATCTTTAACAAAAAAAAAGTGAAAGTTTATAATAAGTATTTATATGTCAAACGAATTGCAACGAATCATAATAGGAATCAACATATGAAGCACGTTCAGAAAAATTTAGCGTATATATATATATATCACTTTTGTTGAAAATAAAACATGAAATAGAAATGGTTGTAAGTAAGATCATTTTGAAAGTAAGTGTCAAAATTTAAAAGTATCAATGTTAATTTTTTTTTTTTTAAAGTATCAATGTTAATTTTTTTTTTCCTTATACCAAAGAAAAAGTGCAAAGAAAAATTATACGCATAATCAAATCATATAGGTAGAAATGTAAGCATTTAAGAAACGAGACAAGCTCATAATAGCTTAAAAGGACCACGAAGGCTATATGAGATGATCAAAATTTTGTGGTGCATAAAAATGTGCATGCATGTACCTATTAACCATCATTATTATAAAATTAAAAATAAATAAAAATTAAAAAAAAAAATTGCAAAAGGACCACATAATCTCATCAAATCTTGCAACCCATTTAATTCTGCTGCAAAGGGGACAAAATAATTCATTTTTGTTTTGATTTCAAGCTCACTAGTCACTACTCAATATCTTTTTTCATCCAATATATTTTTTGTGTATCATTTTTTATCAACAGTATTGGCTGAATTCTTACTTCATGTTAGGTATAACCAATCATACTAATAATAATTTAAGATGCCGTGCAATTCTATCCTAATATAAATTTTTTCATGAAAAATGAAAATAATTGAAAGTGAACTTGTTGTATTGTAATGAATTTATAGATATTAGATTAGCTAGGCTTTGTTTGTTTTACGAGAAGTAGATTAAAAAATTTTAAAATTGAATTTTTTTTTTTTATAAATTTTGCTCCAACTGGAAATCAAGCTCAAGACTTTTTAACTTTGAAAATGTCACATCCCAACTTAAGATTTATGACTGTTCTAAAGTATGGGTAAATTTAAGGCTACTACTATCAACTTGTAGAGTAGTAAATTTTAGACACTTGTCATAAATCCGGTGTGGTAACAATATAACGTAGACCTAACCCCCAAGGTCACAACCTGCATAATAGAACACTCCTATATCCAAATTCTTATTCACAACCCATAATGCGCGCATCATAAACCTCAAGGGGTATCCCATAGCCTTTAAGATATCAACATGCATCACATGATATTTATAAATATCATATATTTTGCTTAATATATAAACCTATAGCATAAGTAATATATAGGGCTTATAATCATCTCCAAAATAATAATGCAATCCTCAAATGACCACATGGAGCAGCTAAAAAACTATTTACTTCAAGTTTGAATGTATACATGGATATCCAAAGTTCCCTATTGGAGGAAGGATGACAAGGAACTTAAGCTATCCGTCAAAATTTATTGCCCAAGAAATATTAAATAGCGAAAGGTGAGTAAAATTTAGTGAGCAAAGAATATACTACTATACATGTGATGACTTGACCTTTCTATGTTATCTTACAAGAATCAAGTATGGTTACAAAGATACACGTAGTTTATCAAAATCAGAATATAATAACAAAGATACTAAGGTATCTAATTAGTTATATGAATGAAATGAGGCAATCTCATGCTATTTAATAAATATAGTATAAACTATATATAGTCATCCATAATATAACAAATTGACAAAAATCAATAATAGAGCATCAGAATATTAGAGTCTCTAAATATCAGAGTATTTGCAAATCAGAAATCAGGGTATCAAAGATAAGGATCAAAGGCATAATAGCATAATCCCACTTTGATTAAGGATCGATTAGATCCTATGCCTAGAGTAAAATGCTCCCCTAGGTAGATCAGGATAATATACCCTATTTGTGGGGTTACCATGTGCATATAGTCTAATAATTTATCTTAGACATGGGCAACGGTTTGGAACCGTCAACTCTAGTCTTGTTTGGTTCAATTCTAGTCTCTCTAAATATCAACCTTTAACCGGCATTTAAACCCTATGGTCCAGTCTCGGTTCACGATTCATATAGTTCTGGTTTTAGTTTGAATATAGTTATAGTTGTAGTTTCGTACAGTTTCAATTTCAGCTCAAATAATTTAAAAAATTACAAAAATAAATATGAAAAATTATGGAGGTCAAATTATTGTTTATTTAAAAAAATTAAAAAATTGATATGTTATTAAAATTTTTAAGTTCTTTTAAGTTTTGAGCTAACTGAAATAAATATTTTAATACACACACACACACACACACACATATATATACATACATACATACATATATATTGAGTTTGATGCTCGCTGGTTTTGATCCGATTCATGGTTCAAAGTCTATATTGACTCCATAGACTTTCTCTATTTGAGTTCTGTAACAAAAGACAAAAATCTCCATCTGATGAGGATAAAATTAGCCATTTTCCCATGTCTAATTTTATCCTCATAAGATGGAGATTTTTGTCTTTTGTTACAGAACTCAAATAGAGAAAGTCTATGGAGTCAACATAGTATCATAATAGCATAAATCAAGGTATATTCAATACAAGTTTAGAAGATATAAATAGATGAAATTGAACATAATCATTAAGGCTTCAATTAGTGTAGGCCATCAACATATATAAGTCGTGGGCTTTGCAAAATGGAACTTTAGGAAACATAAAACATTTCAATTTTATTGCCTTATACAACAAAGTACAAGTATAATTGGAAGTTTTTCACTCACCTTAGCTAAAATGAACAAATTAACTGATGTGAACCTTTATAATAGATGCGCAAAAACCCACACAAGTAGGAGTTGATTGGACTATCTAAGAAAGGTTTGGGTTGGTAGAGTCTGGCCCAATACCCACTAAGGAAGAAAAAACCCTAATCTAAAAAGAATTGAGACTCGATATTCACTTAGAAATAAAGAACTAAGACTATAAATTGATGAATCTTTGAATCTATTGAACATCTCACTCATGGAACTCAGAGAGTAGCAAAAAGTGTTTTGGCACAGACAAAGCTGACAAAGAAAATCCTCAAATATTCTAATTTCAACCTCCCAAAAATAATGTTTATAGGAGTTTAAACAAGTTACCAAGTAAAAACCCTATGATGATTGCCCTAAATAAAACCCTAATGACCATTATAACTTCTAAAGTTTAGCATTAAATGTAACAACTTAAAATAAAAAACTCTAAAACTAATTAAATTTGGGCTAACCCAACAAAATTGGCCCAAATTAGATAATATTAATAATAATTAATAGATTACATATATTGGGCTTAAATAAATAGCATCAGTCCACCAAAGTAAAAGATAAAAATTGAAATAAATTTAGATTGAAATCATTCAATCTATAAGACTTTTCTAAATACAACGTGCCCATACTTTATGGAAATAAGTATTTTGCCCGAAAGCCAATTGTTCACTAAATTTCTCCCCAACTTAGGCTTGAATGAAAGTCACCAAACTTGTATCTTCATATTGAATATTTGATTTATAACTTGATTCCCATCATTGGCTTGATGTGAAAATGCCCCCTATCTTAGGTCACATCATTCCCTTTCCCTTCAAAAAGATTCATCTCTAATCATTGCTCTAAGGTACAATAGAAATATAGATGTCAAAAATGAAGCTTCACTTATATGTATCAGAAACCCTCCTAAACTAATCAACAAGAGGAAGGCCAATTTCACCTACTTCTCCTCTATGAGCTATATGAAAAATCACATGAAAATAAAATCATAGCATCATAATTACATTCATAAAATTATTATGAAACTTGACTCTTAAATTCTTCACTTAGCTCCATTAATATTCATTTCACATTTTAAGGAGACTCAACCTCATCATAACTCTGTTCATGCTAATTTAATCTCAATTACCATGCAAAGAAGCCAAGCTTAACTAAGCTCATTTCTAGAACATAGCCGCATGTATTTCTAACCAAATTCCTTAGATGTAATAATGATCTTATCTCTAAGTCAACATGCATACTCGAATCACCTCCAACCTTCAAACATGTTCAAGAATCATTATAAATAACATAATTTAACTTGAATTTAAACATAATGTAACATGAATTCAACTCAAATATTTAAACTCCTTCATATTATTAATGTAATACCCTAGGTTATTGATAGTTTTAATATGATAAGATATATCTTAAGTATGAAATTAAACTTGGAATGAGACTAGACCTTGAACGTTAAGAGCTTGTGAAAGTTAATTATGAGAATAGGAGTTTGATTGAGTTTGGACTTTCAACTTATAAAAGTAATATGTGTGTGTGTGTGTATGTGTGTATGTATATATTATTGAAAATAGCCTATATTATGAACTTTTACTTTTTGAAGAAAAGGGTGAATTATATTGAAATATGGAATTATGAAAATTGAGGTTCAGGTTAGACCATTATAATTTTAAGAATTTATAGCATAGGGAAAATCCATGTTCATTATCCATTTTGAATAAGCATTATTGAATTTTAAGAATTTCAAGTAAAGATCAAAGTAGTGTTCATTACATTATATGGATGCCCATTATGATAGATATACACATCTTATAAGTTAGAATGCAAAGATTTTTTGCTGATGAGGACGAGGATGAATTTTCAATGATGAGGCAAATTTTTGATAGTAAGGATGAGCATGAAGCCTTGATGTATAGATAAACAAGTGGATATGATAGGCGAGTTATCAAGGATGAAGATGAGCTTGATATAAGAAAAGCGAGAGGCTTTGATGATGAGAATAAAGACGAGCTCGATATTAGAAAAATGAGCTAAGAAGCTCTAAATGACAAGGAAAAAGATGAGTTGATGAGCTCAGTATGACGAGGATGAAGATGAGCTGAGGACGAAGATGAGTTGAGGAGCTTCAAAATAAGACTGTTAGATGCTTGTATAGATATATGATCTAAGATACTCGATATGGAAATAACATTATATAATACAGATGGATAAGTTTAAATTATTGCTTACGAGTTGCATTAGAAATTATATGACTAAGAATGCAAGCTATCTAACAATGAATAGTTTATCAATCACTAAGATTATTTTATTTATTTTCCCTCTATAAAAGGACATCTAGATCAAACCATAATCTACCAAATACTTGTACTTTCTTTTTAAACTCAAGTTCTTTATTTTCTTTCAGGATTCTCAGTCTAAAACTTGATTTCTTTCATTTTTTCAAAAAACCACCAGATCCTAAGAGTGACCCTAAGATCCAAATGATATATTAACCCCAAGATGCAAATGGTAAATCTTTATTTTAGCCTTAATGAAAAAAGTCCTAATTAGAGCTAAAGTAGATCGATGGGGTGGGTCTGATGAGCTAAGGAATATTTGAGTAACATGCAAAGTGAAAGCTATTCTAAACTTAAGAACAAGATTAGTTTTGAGGTGAGTTATAAAATTTATGAATACATGGTAGAACGACCGTGAACCATTTCTATTTAAATCCTTTTATTTGTTTTACTTATTCTATATGATTGATTATATTATGATTATTGTAAATATCATCATTTCTGTCTATTGACACTTAAATGTTGAATAATAGTATTATTTGTTTAAAAGTTGATAAGCCACTTTGTAACTGTTAAACTGTTAATTTTTCAAAATTTAATGATGAGGCCATTGGGCTAATTAATTTTTATGATTCTTATTCTTACTAAGCCATGATTGATCATTGACCACATATGACAAAACGTCTCACTAATAGGGAAAACATTTGGACCGTGAGCACTGGTGACTCGATGATAGAGTCTAAATTGTTAGTGTCCTACCTAGGAGAGCCATACTATAGGCATATACTTAGCCAAGCATATGTACAAAGAGAAGTTATTGTCCTATTGTTACAAAACCTTATGCGAATGGTGGTGCAATCCTGTCCATTCCTCTAATAGTTAATGTATTATTCTATCATAAAATTCTGAACCTTTGGTGCCCATTTATTCTAAGCACATATATGTTGTTCATTGATACACACACACACACACACACACACACACACACACACACATATACCAACTTTGTCACAACCAACTTTTGAGTTGTGAGATCTTAGGGCATGGGTAAGCCTAATGCTACTAAACACACATATAACTTATACCGGCTATTGAATATAATATGGTATCAAACAATCATCAATAATATCAAATCGCATCATATACCTAAGATCGCAACTTGCTATTACATAGTGTTTATTAATTATTTCATCCATATTCTCAATAAATTCACCATTCTGAATACATATACACATGTTTATACTCATACTCAATAGACTCTATGTCATACATAAGCTTATATGAATTCATTGCGCACGTACACACACATATATATAGATTTATTCTTCCTTCAATAACCCTAGGTATTAACAAATTTCATGATTCACAATTCTGAATACATATACATATGTTCAGACTTATACCCAATAGATTTTATGTCATATATAAGCTTGTATGAATTCATTGCACGTGCACACACACACTCACATATATATATGTAGATTTATTATTGATTCAATAACCCCAGGTATTAGTGCATTTCATGATTCATTGAGTGGATGGCTCACCACTCCTCATCTATGATTTTCAAGTGTTAGGCTACAAGAGAGTAGAGGCAAAGAATAGAGCTTCTTGATTTCTTTTCACTTATAAGAAGTTGCAAATGTATATTTGATTTGTATTTATAATAGTTGATATTTTATCTTAGATCCTTCTAGATTAAAAAGGATGATGTATAAAATGCTTTAATTTAAATGGAAATGGAAAATTTGATTCCCTTATGAATGCATAAATGTATTATATAAGATTGTGTATATTGATATATGGTATTCTGCTGATAATATTAGGTTCTACGGATGTTTAATGGTCTTAAATCTACCCATGCCCTAGGACTATCACACCATTGGAGTTGAGGTGTGACATTTAAAGATCCTAAAACTAGGATTTCATATGCTTCATGCAATCATAGTTTATTTCCATCCATGCTAGCTTAAATTAACTTATAAACAACTCTATAAATCTCCATCTAATTCAATTTCACTCCATAGTCATCATTTATGCAAACTATCATAACTTAAAGTTTACTAGTCTATAAAAATCGAAGGTAGCTCTATATGATTCTAGGCCTTTAAAGTCCAATTAAATGATTTTTAAACTCATTCAAGCATTGGAGAATGAATTTTAAGTGACATAGTTTTACTATTCATTACACAATTCACCTAAGAGCACATATTGTTCTTCCATCCAAACCAACCATAAATCAAAGTAATTAACCCATACTAATCATTACCCAAGACCATTAGACAACTTCCATTGAGGAATTCTAAACTAAGTCAAGCACATGAGTGAGAGAAAGAGAGAGAGAGAGAGAGAGTTACCTTTGCTTTCTTAAAATAGAAGAACACTTGAGAAGAAAGAAGGAGCTATTTGATGATCTTAAGATGATTTTCTTTAAGTTTTGGAGCGATCTTTATTGGCCTTAATGGTAGAATTATATGGTGAGTTTCATATGGTTAGAAAGCTTGAGAGGTGAGGAAGAAATGGATGAAAAGAAGAATTGAAATTTGGTTTTGAAATTACAAAAAAAAAAAGGGTATTTATAGCTACTACTAGCCTAATGGTCGTCCAACAAATATTGGGTTTCAACAATCATTTTGTTGCCTGATTTTACCCCTCAAATTAACTCTATTTTCTACCCACTATGCTTTTTTTATACCTCTTAAGTTCTTAACCATGCCTAGATCATCTCAAAATGATGTCCCAAGATCAAGTTATGATAAAAGAAGTATAGGTGCTTAATCAATCCATCGTTGCTTTAAATTCTTAAGACAAATTTAACTTGTCCCCCACCTCAGTAACCATAAGTTATCATCTCTAAAGACTTTAATATCATATTAAACCTTTCAAAAATTATACTTATATGGATTCCTAATGTAACAACCTATGTTATGGATAATTATAAAGACTTTTAAGTTAGTGGAATTTTAAGAACTAACCTAGAGGACTTGGTCACGCTCATTAATAAGTTGAATGAACATTACTAAATTTCAAGAATTTTAGACAAAGAGCAAAATAATGCTTGTTACTAATTTGGAACAGTCATTACAATGATCACAAGCAACTGGTAAGTGATGAAAGTTTTCAAATTAAAGGGTAAGGATTGTTACTAACAAGGATGAGGATGAAGAGATAGATAGACATCTTCTATTAGACTTCTATATCAGTTTTGGGAAAAGAAAATAAGAATGATGAACTCCTTATATCAATAAGTGTTTAACATTAAGGGTGAATTTTAGTGATAAAGCGAAGCTTTGATAGTAAGAATGGGTCTTAATGATAAGGGCAAACTTCAAAAATGAAGTGAAATGTTACGAAGTGAAAGTCTATGAGGTAAAGGACTACAAGGTAAAGAAAAAATTTTGATGGCCATAATGAGGTTTAATTATAAAAAAGAACTTTATTGATAAGGATGAAGCCTCAAAGTGTATCAAAGCGGTATATCAAGAACAAAGACGAGATAAGAAGTTTGGTATGTCAAAGATGAAGATGAAATAGGAGATCAATACTAGTTTAAGATAGAGACTTCACTGATAAAGATGAAGATAAAGATAAGCTTGATATAGAATGAATGAGCTGAGATAAACCTATTACCAGTGAAGTAAATGATTAGACTCAATGCAATAAAGCAAGCTGAGGGAATTAGTATGAAAAGGATAAAGACAAATTGAGAACTCAGTAACGAGGCTACATATGTCTGTATAGGCTTATGAGGAGAGCTATAAGGCTCGATGTAGTATAATGTTAAATAGTGTAAGTTTAAAGTTATTGTTAGGAAGTGTATTTAGTATAGCAAATGCATGAGTATTTGCTTAGCTTAGATGGTTAGATATTTTTGTGAATAGTTTTTATAAAAAGTCATGATGAAAGATGTATAGTTAAGGATGCAGGCTATCTACCACTGAATATTTTGTAGAAATTATATGGTCCAAATTAAAAGTTATTTACTCAATGAATAGTTTGTTAGACACCAAGAAATATTTTATTCTTTCTTTTTTTTCTTTTAAATCAAGAAAAGTAATAGTAAGAGGTAAAAAAGTAAAATCAAGTAAAAAGTAATACCAGTAATAAAAAGGGGACAATCTTTTTGAGATATTCGTAAAAAAGGAGCTCAATATTTTGGGATGGAGATAATAGTTATCGATTTTCATAAACTTAATAAATTGTTAATTTTAATAATTAATATTTTTCAATATACCAAGTAGATTAATTATTATAGAGTTGATTATAGTATTTTTTTAGGCTTGCAATAAATTATGTACTAATTTTTTGTGTATTGTTATCATGCTCTATCCTCAGTACTTCCTTATAACTCATTCATCAATGAGCCAAACTCATTACATACCTTTACTTGATCGAGGCATGAAGGTCTTAAGGTATAGGTAGGTTTAAAGCTACCAATCACCTTATAGAAGTCTTTTGTGCTCTGGATCTAATCACATATACAATCATGCTCGACTACATGAAGACTTTATATAGGTCAGACTTATAATCACATGATAAAGATCAAATATGAATGTAGAATGAAATCTTCCTCATTTATTCATTAAAATCACTTTGTTATATAAAAAATTCCTTACAATTCATTTAGTTATAATACAGTTAAACAATAGTTATGAATATTACAATCAAAACTTAATTTTTTTTTTTTTTATCTATGTTCTAATTTTGACTTAAATGTCTTCCTCATCATAAATAGCTACAACTTCTTCCCTAGGAGATGAGGGCTATACAATTTACCTTCTAACTCTTTAAGATCATCTCTGAAAAATTCTAAGCTAAATCATGAAATCCACAAATGATATGGTGAGCCATCAATTAGTAAAATCATAGAATGCATTAGTGATAAGTGTTACATGAATGATCAAAATACTGAAGAGAATTAAACATTAAAGTACTTTAGGAAATCAATACAATATGAATTCATATAATATCATAAGTGTCAAAGATAATTATATCAAAATATTATTTCATATAAATTGACAAAAACATGCATTCATGAGTTCAGATTTATTTTTCACATCACCACAAATCTCACATTATTATCCATTAGAGATCAAATGGTGGGATGAACCACTACCTTATATGTCTATGCAATTTGTAGCACCATCATATATGATCTCGATATAAGTAATAAACCATCGAAAGTACTATGAGTGAACTTATGTATTCTTCATAACAATCATGGACTGCTACATATCTAAGAAACATATTTGCATGCCTATGAGAATATATCTAACTTATTTTTATAGACTTGTTCAGTCAAGTCACTAGTGCACTTGGTCTAATGAACACTCTCATTAGTTGGATGTTCTATCAATTTAACATACAATAAATAATAATAATATTAAGAAGAATCTTGTCATTTCATATCAATCATAAAGTTAGGCAAATGGCTTTAATTACACGATAGTGATTTCAATCCAAATGACCTTCATCAATTGCAATGAAATTGGCTCTAGCCTAGGTGGCCTCTATTACAGAATAGCGGCTTTGATTATAATAGCTTTAGTCCAATGAACTTGCTTATAGAACAATGGCTTTAGCCTGAATGATTTTGCCAATTTGAATCATTACCTAAGTTTTGATCATCATCAAGGTCAATTTCTTCCATCCTTATACTTAGTGGATCTACTAATCTATCCTCCAAACCCACTTAAAGATCTTCTAAAAAAATAAAAGAATCATCTACCCTTTAGATCTTAGCTTTCATTTGAAGATTAACTATTTTATTTTTAAGAAAAAGTTAGAGTTTTGAGTTTAGAATTATAGTCTATTAAGTTTCATAGAAAAACCCAATATTTAAAATTTTAGGAAGAGAAACCATTTAAAATAAAACTAGATAGTTTTTAGATCTTAAATAGAGGAGAAGTGATTATAGCTTCTATTATGAAAAGACATAAAGCTATCAATAATCATTTATGAAAAAGACAATTCACATTGGAAAGGTAAATTTTTATTGGAATGGTAAATTTTTATGGGAAAGAAAAATATCATTAATTGTTTATATAAAACTATCAATGGAAGATGAATTTCCACATAATCACAATTATCCATTACATTATCTTGGTCTATCATATGTTCAAACCCACGATTTGGCCTTGTATCTATTGGTATTGAGGCTTTATCATTGAATCCTCAAATCATCTTCATAAACATATACTGATATCTAATCCTTATCATCGAGTCCGTAACTCGTCCTTGTCTTATCTAGTTTAGACTTACATGATTCTTTTCATAAATCTATGGACATCTTTGACCTCATCATCAAGTTCTTAGACTCATCTTATATTCGCTTCACTTGTCTCACTAAACCATTCATTTACTAACATCAAATACTTTGCTCATTTTACTCTATATCAAATTTGTTTATTACATTAATCGTCTTTATTAACTAACTAGTATATACTCCTATTCATTTTATGTCTCTCCAATTTCTATCATCTTCAATAAAGACTCATTTATGATTTAGCCTCATTACCATGAATCATTCTTACTGAAATTTCACTTTATTCACCACCTTGCTTCTAACCATTAGCACTCTAATTGTGTCGATTTTCATCTTTGTCCTAATATCTCATCTTTTTGCATCATTGCATAACTAATATATGTGGTATTACATTCTCGCCTCCTTCATAAAAATTTATCCTTGAAGTTTGAAAACACATACCTATTCTTTGTTATACTTATCCCTATCTGACATCATCTTCAGCTTTCTTTAATAGATCTACATAGAAGATAATTATCCTCCCTCATATCCAAATCCTTTATCCTTTTCTGAAGCACACCAATTCCAACATAATCGCTTTTCTTGCATTTCCTTTAATCAAATGACCAACAAACTCTATTGTCTTCCTATCTAAAGTCCGTAAGATTTACACCTTACCCTCTAATTTCTCAAGAATGTCAACAGCATCCTCTTGAACTTATACTTCAAAGGTATCAACTTCATAAAATTCTCAAATGAAACTTCTTCTACTTATTGTATAATTTGCTATCTCTACTGAATTCCCTATTCAGTCAATAATTCATTATTCCTTTGAAGTAAATTTAATCTCTAATTTATAGCAACTACACCATTTCCTACTTAATCATCAGAATCCTTTTCAAATAGAATAGCTCTTATAGGGTGATCTTATCCATATCCTCGTTGAGAAAGCATCATAATACTCTAAAAGAAATAAGAAGTTCAAATCACAATATCATCGACATACTGGTCTATATTTGAAAGAAAACAAACATCAACAAATAAGAAATACTATGCTTTATAGTTCACTTAACTTAGCACACCTCTTAGCTTATTAAACTTATGCTATCTTAGATGCTCTTCTATGTCTAACTCATCATCTATGTTCTCATTATATTGTTAACTTGATCTTTCTATGACTGTCATTCTAATGCACCTTTGTCAGAACACCACTTATCCTTATTAACTCCCATCTTCTTTAACCTTTTGCTATAATATATCAAACATATGCTTTAATAGTACCTTTATCATAGCAATGCTTATCCTTTCTAGCTCTCATAATTTCTAACCTTTGCTTTGATACCACATCTATCATGCTCTATCCTTGGTATTCCCTCATAACGTGGTCATCAATGATATAAACTCATTACATTACCTTCACTTGAACGAGGTGCGATGTGTGAGTAGGCTTAAGGCCATTGATCACCTCATAATACCTTTATTTGTCTGGGATCTAATCACTTATACAATTATGCTCGACTACACAAATACTTTATGTGACCATACTCATAATCACATGATAAAGATCAAATCTAAACTTAGGATGAAATCTTCCTCATTTTATTCATTTAAATCACTTAGTTACATAAAAACTTCCTTACAATCCATTAACTTCTAATATAGTTCAGCATGAGTGCTACGAATAATAAATTAAAACTTAATATTTTGTGTATACCTTCCTTATCATAAATAGCTAAAGTCTTTTCGCTAAGAGATGAAGGCTATAACCTTCGCCTTCTAACTTTTTCAAAATCATCTTTGAGAACTTTTATGCTAAATCTTGAAACTCACAAATGATACGGTGAGCTATCAACTCAGTAAAATCATAAAATGCATTAGGGGCAAAGGTTATATGAATGATAAAAATATCGAAAAGAATTAACCATTAAATTACTTTAAGAAATAAATACAGTAGGAATTCATGTAACATCATAAAGTGTCAAAGACTATTATGCCAAAATATTCTTTAATATAAATTGATAGAAACATGCATTCTTGAGTACAAGTTTATTTTTCTACCTTACTACAAACCTCACATCATTACCTATCCAAGATCAAATGGTGGGATGAAACACTACCCTGTGTGTCTTTGTAATTTGTAGCACTATCATATACTATCACAGTACAAGTAATAAACCATCGAGGCACTATAAGTGAACTCATATGCTTTTCATAACAATCATGGACTACTGCATGAGAATACATTTAACTTTGTATATAGACTTAGTCAGTAAAGTCACCAGTGCACTTTATCTAATGAATACCCTCATTAGTTAGGTGTTTTATCAATTTAGCATACAATAGATAACAATAATATTAAATAGAAACTTTTCATTTTATATCAATCATAAAGTTAGTTAAATAGTTTCAATTATATGATATTAACTTTGGTTTAAATGACCTTCATTAATTACAATGAAATTGGCTTCGGCCCAAATAGCTTCATTTATAGAATAGTGTTTTTAATTACAATCAAGACTTTTTCACTTACAATAAAACAACTTTAGTCCAAATGATCTTACTTACAAAATGATGGATTTAGCTTGAATGGCTTTGCCTATTTCACTTTTTGATAAAACTTAAAGAGAAAATATCATATTAGGTTAACCACCAAAGATAATGGTAACAATAATACTAATGAAAGTAATAACTTGATAAGAAGTCATCAAAGGAATAGAATTCAATGAACACAAGAATTTTCATCTTATTTTTCATGCATTCTGAAAACTTTAAAGTACGTATAAACTTATATTTTATAATCCTACCTTAACATTCTATTCTCATATTTGGCTCCATAGCACTCTTTAATTTCCTTTTTGACTCTTAATTTCTCCATCATTTCAGGTGGCAATTTCTCCAATAAAAATGAAAATCATCACTATCAATAACTCCATCAATAATTTCACAATAATTCCCTAATCATTCCAGATCGAGGCATCATTATCTAAGTTCTGATCATTATCAAGGTCGGTCTTGTCCATCCTTAGATTCAGTGTATCCACCAATATAGCCTCTAGACCCACTTAGAGATCCTCAAAAAAAAACTGGAAGAATCATCTGCCCTTAGTTTTCATTAGTTTTCATGTGAAGATATGCTATTTTCTCTTGAAGAAAAGCTTGGAATAGTTTTGAGTTTTGAATTATAGTCTCTTGATTTCAAATGAAAACCCAGTATTTAAACTTTTAGAAAGAGAATATAACCATTCAAAATAAAACTGAATATTCTTTAGATCTTAAATAAAGAGGAAGTGACAATGACTTCTATTATGAAAAGATGTAAAGTTGGTCAACAGTCATTCATAGAAAAGATAGTTCACATTAGAAAGGTAAATTTTTATTGAAACGATAACTTTTTCTTGAAAAGAAAAATATCATTAATGGTTTGGAGAAAACTGTGAGTGGGAGATGACTTTCCACTTAATCACACTTATCCATTACAGTATAATATCTTATTCTATCATACATTCAAACCCACTAGTTCGCCTCATAATCTTCTACGAGTAACGAAGTCTTATCATTGAATCCTTAACTCATCCTCGCAAATATATACAGATATCTAAGTCTTATCATCTAGTTTACAACTCATTCTCATTTTATCCAGTCTAGACTGACCTGATTCCTTTCATAAATCTGTAAATATCATTGGCCACGTCATCATGTTCCTACTCTCATCAAGTTCTTTAATTGAATCTATCTGTTCGTTTGCTAACATCAAGTCCTCCGCTCATCTTACTCTACATCATATTTGTCTATTGCATTAATTAATTTGTACATATTCCTAATTATGTTAATTCTTTCATCATTTTTATCATTTTCAATACAGTCTTGTTTATTATCTAATCTCATTACCATAGTTCATTCTGACTAAGATTTCATTTTTGTTCCCAACCTGCGTATAACCATCAAGATTTTGATTACATTTCTCATCTTCATCTTAATATCTCATCTTTCCACATCTATTGAATAACTAATATCTGAGATACTAGAATTATTTTAGTACATCTTTTCAATTCTATTAAAAGTAAATTATACTTATCAAGATGACATTGTCCAAAGGAAAAAGATTTAGGACAAAACAAGAATTTTTTATGATTTGATTTCACTATTTTAAAATTTAACCAATAAGAAGTATACGATAGTTGGATGTCCTGTTAAATATTTGAGATTTACGAATCAGAATATTTTTATTGGGGTAGTTGATTTTATATTAGGTTTTTTTCTATTGAAATTTATATTTAATCTTTAATAATTAATGAAATTTAAATTTATTTAAAAAAATCAATGAGCAATAAATCAACTCATGATTTGAATTAACATTTAGAATAAATGCATTAATTTCTTTGCCAGGGAAAGTTGAGTTGTTATATGAAAATCCAAATTCCCTTTTGTTTTTATGGTATTTCTTAACAAATCAAACACAACTAGTATTTCACTTACTTTTTTGGAAGTTTAACTCTTTTTAAACCTATTTTCACCAAAAAAAAAAAAAAAAAAAGAGGGAAATTTTAAGTCAAAGCACCAATAATCGAGAATTATTTCATTTGATTAAAAAAACCTAATTAATTAGGAAAAAAAATATCGACTGACATATTTTATTTGAATAAATTATCAAATTTAACAGTGCAATTAATTTTTAAGATATTTTTATACATTGACATATGATGATTTCAAAGTAATATGATATCACACTTATGCCACGAATAGGGGTGAGTAAAATTAAACCGAAATTGAAAAATTAAACTAACTAATTCAGTTTAGTTCAATTTAGTTTTTTGAGATTTTGATTCGGTTCGATTTTTAAAATGGAGAACCGAACTGATCAAAATTTAATATATATATATATATATATATATATATATATAGAATAATACAATATTTATCAATAATATATATATATATATATATATATATATATATATATATATATATATATATATATATATATATATATATATATATAAAATAAAAAATATCCAAATTGATTAACCAAACCAAATCAAATTTTTTCAATTTATTTTGGTTCGATTTCATATAAAGTTCGATTTTCTGTTATTATAAAATATAAATTTAATTTTTGAGTTTTTTGGTTTAATTCAATTTTAACCGAACTAACTATTTGTACACCGTAGCCACGAACATGATGAGGTCAAGAGCTCAATAATGTTTCATAATTCTTAAATTTTATCTTCAAATAATTATTATATATATAATAATTATTTCTTAGAATTTGTTATATATATATCTCCTTCAATTATATATATATATATATATATATATATATATATATATATATATATATATATATATATATATATATATATATATATATATATATATATATAATTGAAGTAGACAACTCTACTGTCTGCCATAGGGTTGGACTGTTTGAGGAATTGTCAATTTTAATACCTCATTAACGCAAGGAATTGATTACAACCACAAAGGTCACATATTCATATCTTTAAAAAATAAAAAATAAAATACATAATTCTATTTTTTTTTTTTACTCATTCCCTCAGTAGCTAATTTCTAATTTTTTCTTAAAATTAAATCATACTTTTCTGATGATACAAGAAATTAACATTTTAATTTATTTAAAAATCAGTATTATAGGATTAAAGATGCAATCATTTTTCATTTCTCCATTACGACTACTACAAAAGGGTTAATGGAATTAGTTGTTTAATTAACTACTGCAAAATCATACTAAAAAAATGTAATTTTTGAAAATTAACAATACTCTTTCTGTTTTAAAATATTTATCTTTTTAAAGAAAATTTTTTATTTTAATTTATCTGTTATTATAATATTTCAAGAATATATTTATTTTTTTTCAATTTTATTCTCCATTTATTTTTTCACTAAATATTTGCATTAATTACTTTTATTTCTCTACATCAAAATAAAAAAATATTTTAATCTTTTTAATTAAAAATTATGATAATTTAATAATTTTCTTAATTTATGTGCTGAAATAGTAAATGACTAGTATTTTGAAATGAATGTAATAATACATTAATTTTGTTGAATATTAAAACTTAAATTTTAATACTAATATATAATAATTTCTTAAATTTGTTTTAATATATATCTTAGTCTCCTATTTTCTGAAATTAATAATTTTAATTCAAAATTTTATTAATTAGTAATTATTAATTCACTGATTAAATAAATAAAATATACTAATAAATTTTTAAAATTGAAAAATAAAAAAAAATGTGATTTTTTTTAATTACGCTTTTGTTTTTAACATTTCATGATAATATAAAATATTAAAATTAACAAAGTTAAAATAATAAAAGTGTATATTAAAATAAATTTTGTTAAAGTTGATTTTAATTAATGTTATATATATATATTCTTTTGTTTTAAAAGAATTGTCCATTTTTTTCTCACATAATTTAAAAAAAATATTATTAATTACTTATTAACTTATAAATTTTATTATATCTTTTTATTTATATGTTAGCATATATTCATCTATTACTTATTTTATTATTAATTTTGAAAATACATATATTTTAATTAATAAAGATAAAATTGATAAATACTTACAATTATTTTTAAAGTGAACATGTATTTTGAGCTATTATAAAAATAAATAATGAATAACTTTTTTAAAATGTTGGAAGTATATATTTTCTCCATTCTAAAAAAAAGTGTCCATTAAAAAAGTTAATTTTATCTATAAATAAGCAGCCATTTAACAATCTAATAAAAAAATAATAAAATAATTCATTTATCTTTTCATTTATCAAGTATAAGAAATATTTTTTTAATTTATACTGTAATTAATAGAGATTTTTTAATAATTTATGATAAAATGATTATTATTTTAAAAGTGATAATTTTTTTTAATGGTTATTTTTATATAATACATAGAGTATTATATAAGTGCTGAAAAAGAGGTTAGCAGAGTCAACCACGAGACACGAGGTCTGAGGAGCACACGTGTGGGCACTGATAAAAAGGTACAACGTCTTGAAAAGTGAGAGAACAGTTTCCAATATATATCCCATCACACACGAATGGATGTGTCAGTCATTGCACGTGCGCGGAAGTTTTATTTTATTCTCATTTCCGGGTTTGTGGTGCCTCATCTACGAGGAGAATGAGGTCATCTCCGGTACAACCCTATATTCATATAGAGCTGCAAATAAGTGAAGCGGTTCGCTCGCCGGTTAGAATTTAACTGGACTTTTGTTTGATTTGCTTTATAAATAATTTAAATTTGAGTTTTAATTCAAGATTTAATTAATAAATTTATTTATAATATTTTAATATATAAATTTATGATTCATATTTTATAATAATAAAATTATTAATAATATATGCATATAATTAATTTCACTTATATTATATTTTATAATTTTATCAAATAATTTAAAATTTTAATTAAAAAAAAAGTTTATATTTAATTGTAATAATAATAATAATAATAATAATAATAATAATTATTATTATTATTATTATTATTATTCTAATAATTTTGATACTCTAAAATATATATTTTAATATTTGTATAATTTTTTTAGTAATTCAATTTGACTAAAATATACATATTCCTAATTCTTTGAAACATATAATGTTCAATTTTATTAATTTTTTTTTACTAATTGAATGTTTTTATTTTTACGTTAGTTTAAACATGATTTTTAAGTTCAATTTAAGTTTCATTCAGGCTCAAACTCAAAACGAATTGGATTTGAACACGATTTTTAAATTCGAATCTAAGCTCAAATTAGAACATGAGTTTAGAAAAAATAATTAACTCAACTCGATTTTTAACTTCGAATCTAAGTTTAAGCTCAAACACAAGCTCAGAAAAAATAATTTATTTGAGCCCAAACAAGTTAAAATTTAGCTTTGTTCATTTGCAGTTCTAAATTTATATAATTTTCACATTAAAATGAGATAATTTTAACATTAATTATTATTCAATCTTGAACCCATCGTACTAAATATTATATCAAAAAAAATTTCTTAAAATATTCTTTTTCTTTTTTATTTTAATTCTCAAAGTTTAAATTAATTTTATTTTTTAAATAAAAATTAATATTAAAATAACATTAATATTAATTTTCGTAATGAACAATTAGAATTATTGGCGTTCCACTGTTCATTCACTCCAAAAATAGTACAATGAATAGCTTGAGGTTGGAGGCTGTATTACACTATTTTTCACACCATTTAATATTTTAAAATCCGGTTGGAGATGGCCTAAGGCACTTAAATTCATCGCTGGATCTCATGTGAAATAATTTTAGTAATTGATTTTTACTAAACAGTTTAATAAGCAACTTATTATATAAAATAATGAAAATTATTAAAAAGACGTGACAGAAAAATAATTTTAGTCCTTTGGGGTGTTTTAAGAGCATAACTCTTTAACAGGGTATTTAAGAAAATTTTTGTATGTTTCAAACACTTTATTATAAAAAATTATTTTAAAAAATAAAATTTTAGTAGAGTTTTTATTTTTTAAAAATAAATAAGATAGTTAATTTGACTTTTTATATTAGAGAGTTAAATATCATTCGCTATTTTAATTTTAATTAAATTCAATACAAATTTTCATATATTTTATTATATATAGTTTTAATATTATTTTTTTATTAGACAAACTTAAAAAAAAAATTAAAAATTAAAATCATTAATACTTATGATATAAAATAAAATGAATACTCCTTCCATCATATTTTAATAGTTTTATATTTCTATTTTAAAAGTTTCAAATTATAATTCACTTTTCTTATTGAAAAAGAAAATCAAATAAGTATTTTATTACATTTAATGTGCATTTTTATTTAGAAATACTTCAACTTTCTAGGAATTGAACAGTAATATAAAAAGAATTGGTAAAATTAACCATTTTAACTATATTAATTACAATTTTTTAATCTGTGTAAAAAAATTAAATAAAACTATTAAAATGTATAAATTACACCTCTTGATTCTTGTAATCAGCTTTTACTAAAAAAATTTATTTCATTTATTTTAATATAAAAAATAGATTTGACTCCGAATTTTTCTTAATGAAGTTTACCGTCTAATTAGTAATTACTGCATGATTTTTATTTCTTGGATATAATATGGCCTCCTATATTTTTGTCCAAAAATTTAAAACAAAACTTTTATATTTTAGATTTTTTTTGAGGGATTTATATTTTAGATATTACTTATTCGAAAAATCCACTTATTTTTTTATATATTTGTCAGAATATTTTATATACTACAAACATTTATCACACTATAAACACTGATCACTATTATTAATATTATTATGATGCGTCCTTTATTTATCTTGGACAAAAAAAAAAATCCTTTATTTATAATATTTATTATTGCAATCACGAGAAATTTTTAAGTAAATTAAGTTTATCTTATTTATAGATTAACACATGTCGATAAATGATGCCATATTACTCATTAATTAGTAACATTATTAATTAATGTGTCTTATTTTTATTAGATTAGTTTATAAATTATGTCTTTTTTTATTGAATTAGTTTATGGGTGAAGTGATAAATTCAGTTTATTTAAAAATTTATCGTCAATCACTATATATAATGTGGATTTATTTGATATTAATGTTTAAAATATTAATTAAAAGAACATTAACCTTAAAATGAGGTAATTGGACCGTCATTTAAATTTATGAGATGATGAATTTGGCTTTAAAAATAGAAAATAAAATGAAAATAAAATGTTATGAGTGGTCAAAAAAATAAAATAAAATTTGAAGAGAAAACTATTCATCTATGAAAAATAAGTTTCAAAAAAGTCCAATAAAACAATATAATTAAAAAATATATTTACTTTTTTCCCTTTGTACTGTGCACGTTATATTGAAATAGTACTAGAAATTATTTTAGAAACAAAATATATTTAAAATGAATATTCTTTTTAAATATAAAAATAAAAAACCATATTATATGAATTAGTTAATAGAAATTAAGGAGGCATGGTCCCAAGATCCTTTGCAAGGGATTGGAGGTTCAATGATAAGGGCAAGAGGAAAAAGAATAAAAGAAGTTTTGCAAGATTTGATAACGGAGATGCAAGAAAAGGAATAAGTTCTTGAAGACTTCCAAAACATTCAAGAGGTTTCCAAAACTTCTCTAAGGATGGTGACCTATCTTTGGGTACCAAAGGATGGTGACATGAAGATCATGAACCAAGCAAAGGAAGGATAAATGACGTGCAAACCAAAAAGGGGCAAAATCATTTTGGTTTACACGGCCGTGTAACCAAACAAATACACGATTGTGTATTCAGTTTTCATTCTGTTTAAAGTTCTTACTTTTTTGTTTTTCCGAGTTTTTATGTTTTAATCTTATTTATGATGTTTGTGAGGTCTAATCTTACTATATTCCAAGGTCCAGTCAATTTTATTTTAAATTCTTAATTTTAAGAGATTATTTTAGTTTCTTTGTTAAGATAAGATATTCTAAATCTTATTTGATTATAGGGTTAAGTTTTGTTGGAGTTGAGTCTCTTTATAAACTCAGCCATCATTGTAAACATCATATTATCTTTGGAAAAATTAATTTTGAATTTCCTTTCACTTTGAAGTGAGAAATTCTTCATAGTTCTTATTTAGAACTTAAATCCGATTTTATCAGGGTGACTTATGGCGATCAACCCGATGGCTTTAGTTCTCTTTAATAGGTTTGGCTTGGATCTGTGAACCCTTATTTTAATACCTCTAAAATTAATTTTAAACTTTTCATAACCGACCGAAATATTTTTGGCATAATCTGACACATTTCTTACGCTGACTGAAACTTCTGTATCAGACAATATTTTTTTAAAATTGATCAGATCTCTTCTCAAACTGACTATTTAATTATTCTAAAATTAATTTCGAGTTTATCAAAACTAACTAATTAATTTTCTAAATTCTGAAACTCCCAAAAACTGACTCGAAAATCTTAAAATTGAATATGAGCAAAAATCAAAATTTCAACCGACAAGCCCCCCAATGCATGGGACAGTGCTGGCGCCCCTCTGGGCGGCATGCCACCCGCCTCATCGATAGCACTGCCAATGCCTTCGATGGCACAGGCCCCACTCCTCCACCTGTAGTTCCCAAAATACTCTCCAATATGATTTTTCAACATTCTTCTAGTCCTATCCTTTATTGTCTTTTCACATTTTCACTTCTCAAATCACTTTCACTCTCATCTTTCTATACATACTCCCTTATTTCCACCATTTTTCTATACGCTAAAGTTGATATTAATTGCTATCTATAAACTTTCCTTTTTCTTCTCTCTTTATCTACTTTCTAATTAATTAATTAATCATTTTAATTAATTAATTTTTTCACTCAGACTAAGTTAATTTATCTTTTTAATTACCTAAAATCTTTTTTTAATCAATCAAAAGTTAATTAATTAATTAATCTTTTTAATTAATTAATTACTTTCTTTTTTAATAAAATTAAGATCAAAATCTTTTTCACTCATATACTATTTTAATTAATTAATTAATCATTTTAATTAATTAATTTATCCATCAATCATTTTTTTAATCTTTAATCAATTCAATTGCCCGGTCTGATAAAACGGAACTTCGATCTAGCAAAACACTTTTTCTATCTCACCTACCAAAATCCAAGGTATTTTTCATCAATTCATTCTCCAAAACAAAAATCATTTTAATCAATCTGTAAACCCCTCCACTTAATCATATAATGAACTATATGGATTTTAATCTCTATTTAATGGGATACGTAGACACATTTAAAATTTAAATCCAAATTTCAAATCCAATTTTTCAAATTAAATTTATTTTTCATTTTTCCAATGTAATTAATTATTTTCTAAATGATATTTATAAGGGAATCTATGATCTTTCTAGTATCCCATAAGAGTTAGAGAAGACATCCTAATTTTTTATCAATGTAATTATCTTAATTGGAATTTAGGAGTGATTATGTGGTTTTCCTAAATTCTTAAGGATTAAAGAGAACACTCTCCTTAATTTGTGAATTATTTTAATTGTTTTATCAATCCTCATGCACCATGCATTCATGTTATGCCATATTCATGCATTTTATTTATAATTATCATCTTATAAATGTCATTCATTAAATCAATTTTTAAAGTCAAATTAAACTTAAGAGCTAAATTTAGATTATTTAAAATAAAAAATCTAGTCCCGAACTCAACCTGGTTTGAAACTAATAATTTTATCCTTAGGCAAATCAAATTAAAAATCAATAAATTGAAGTCAATTTTGGCTTTTTTCTTAATATTTTCCTAACTAAATAAAATTAAGTTGGTAACTCTTGTGAGACCTTGCCTGAGCACCGGCTCGGTCCGTTAGAGGGAACCAGAATGCTCATTCGGGGTTTAGACTTATAATATAATTCTCGGGTTCAGATTTGATTGATTTTGAAAATGATTTGTAGGAGTCGCCACCTTAATTTTATTTAGTTCTAAGGAAAAAACCCAAATTGACTCTAATTTATTAATTTTTTTAATTAATTTGCGAAAAGATAAAAATCACTAGCTTTCGAATCAGGTTGAGTTCGGAGATTAGGTTTTTGGTTTTAAATAATCTTAATTTGGCTCTTAAGTTTAATTTGACCTGAAAATTTGATTTTATGAATGACATTTATAAGATGATATTAAAGAGAATGCATGAATATGGCATAACATGAATGCATAGTGAAAATAAAACATTCACAAATTAATTAAAAAAAGGCAAAAGGGGATTGATTGGGATTTGGTTTTAGATTTCAAACGTGCCTATGTACCCCATTGAATGGGGATCAAAATTCACGTAGTTCGTTCCACAATTAAGTGGAGGGGTTTAGGAGTTGATCAGATTGATTTTGATTTAGGTGTTTTGAAAGTGAGGGAAAAAGGCTGATACCTTTACTTTTGGTGGGCGAAGAATTTTACTGAACTAAAGTTCTGTTTTATCGAGACCGGATGATTAGATAAATTAGAAAATTAATTAATTAATTAAAATAATTAATTAACTAATTAATGTGATGAAACAGATAGATGAATAGATGGATTAATTAATTGAAAAGATTAATTAATTAATTTGGATGAGAGGTGGATTAAAAAAAAAAGATTAATTTGATTTTAAAGAAAAAAATGATTAATTAATTAATTAAAAAGATTAATTAATTAATTAATTGAGTAATTAATTTTGATTTAAAAAAAAGAATTTTTAGTTAATTAAAAAGATTAATTAACTTGGTTAGGGTGAGAAAATTAATTAATTAAAAAGATAAATTAATTAATTAAAGAGTAGTTGGAGGGAGAATAAGAAAGAAATTAGTAGATAAGTATCAATACTAATTCAAAAAGTGTGTAGAAATGAGAAGTGGAGGGGGGCATTTATAAGAAAAGTAAGTGAGGGTAGTTTGAGAAGTAAAAAAGTGAAAAGACCAAAAGAGTAGAGCTAGAAAAAACTGAAAAAACATATTGGAGGGTATTTTGGGGACTGCAGGCGGGCAATATGGGCGGCGCCGTCGGCAAGCTTGATGGCGCCGCCCAGGCCGGAGTCGGTGCTGCCGGCGCCTCAATGGGCGTGCTGTTTGATTTTTCTTTTTTTTTTTTTTTTTTTTTTTTTTTTTTTTTTTTTAAGATATTAGTTGTTGGTATAAAGTTTGGAAATTTTGGATGTCTGGTAGCAACATAATTGAAGGTTAAAAATTTTTCTTTCAGGGCCACTGCCCCTGAATCCTCACCCACTAACAGGTTAGCGAGACCACCATAATAGCTCCGTGTAGTGTGTTAAACTTAGCATGTGCTAAGGCTGCATTTGGATAATGAGGGTGCAAAATTGAGGGTTCACAGTTGCCCTCTCATCAGAATTGACTTTCAATAAAAGGTAATTCTGATGATAGTGAACATTGGGAAGAGTTGCCATGTCAAACTCTGGGCTTGTGTGTCCTTGTCAGATCCTTTGGGAAAAGGCTTTCTAGGATAAATGAGGTTTTATCAATGGCTATCGGTTCGCCTTGACGTTGGATGTGAAAATGATTTTGGTGAATTTTAATTAAGGCTATCTGTTCGGCCTTAATGTTGAAGGACAAAGAAGATTTAGTGAATTTCAATTAAGACTATCTATTCGGCCTTAATATTGAAGGACAAAGAAGGTTTGGAGTAAATCTCAATCAAAGCTATCTGTCCGGCCTTAATATTGGAGGTAAAGAAGATTTGGATAAATCTCAGTCAATGCTATCTATTTGGCCTTAATGTTAGATGTAAAAATGATTTTAGACAAGATAATTTAGTGAAAAGAGAGCCTCGACCTATAGCGAGTCGGCTCGCGAGATTCTGCGGAAAAGCCTCAGCTCAAAAGATTCTAATAAGATTTTGGTAAAGGGAGAGTCTCGGCCTATGGCGAGTCAGTTAGACAGATTCTAAAAAATGTTTTGATAAAGGAAAGAGCCTTGGCCTATGGCAAGTCTACTCAAGAGATTCTTATAAGATTTTGGTTATGCCAAAGAAACTTGGACTTTTGAAGTCATGCTTCGTTGATTAGATCTGGAAAGGTATCATTTTGCTTCAAAGAGGTACAAGTCAGCTTTAAGAGGTATTGGTAAGCTTTGAGCAAGTACTAGTAAGTTTAAAGAGATGCTAATGAGGTTATTGGCTTGACTTATGCATGATGATGTATGATTGCAGATGATTGCATAGGTGCTGGTACACAGATGATGCATGTATATTTCAAAATTCATGGACCTTTTTGCCTAACTTCTATGCCATGCATAATTTGTGATGATGCCTATAATGAATGATTGTATGGATGCATAAGGGTGAATTTATGAGAGTGCAATTTTTCATGTGACTTTTGTGTCCGCAGAGACATGCATTTGTGGACTGAGAAACTTTGCAAAGTTTGAGAAACTCAACTTGAATTGGTATGGAATATTCACCATGGTGGCATTACGAGGAGATTGAGGGGTTGCTTCAGATTTTGAAATTTGGTGGCCTGTGATTTCTGTTTTGGTGTTACTGAGGAGGAGCTGTGCATATTCTAAGGAGATAGGGAATATGGCTTGGCTACGACTTAAAAGCAACTCTAGAGGTGCCAGAGTTCAAAGTCTGACATTTTTTAAATTTTTCAGGAGTTTTTGACTTGCCTCAGGATGTTGCAAGCCGGATGATGGTTAGTGATGGTTAAGTGAATTTGACTACTGTGATTGAGAAGTTCTATGATTCCGGTGACCAAGGAGATATGAGGGGGTGTAGAGGCTCAACATGAGGCCCTTGATTTTCTATTTGAGTGTCAGTTGCAGATTTATTAATTGGGGTGATGCCACAGTGGCAGATGGAACAAAGATATTTTGTGTTTAAAACTGTGCTGGCAAAGATATTGATAAGACTTAATTGCTTTGCTCAATATTTAGAAAGATAAACTGTCTTGCCAGTTATTCACCAAGTGAGAAAACTTTGTCTACTCTTACCCTTTCTGTTGGAGGTGCTTTGTGGGTGTCTGCTTTAAGTTTTGGGTTATCTTGAAAGTGTGGCTGATGGATCATTTTCGGGCAGTGGACCCTACTTTTCAATCTACACATGCTTTATTGATACTCGGTCAAAGATCAGATAGGATGGTTGCTTGCAACTTGCCCCCGGAGTATACATTTTTAGCATTACCAATTGTAAAGGATTTGATCTCTTATGACTGGGGGCCAAGGGTATCGAGTGCTTTGCCTGTTGGGCTTGGTTTCAATGACTTTTCACTAGGGGATAAGGGTCTTGAGGCAGATAGGATAGACTCAGGATGTGCCTCTAGCTTTTCTTTCTTGGAGTCTGTGCAGATAATAGCTTCCATCGCTAGAGCTATCAGGTGATGGCTGGCTGAGGAGTTATCATGCTGTTTATTTTGGGATTTCACTTGTGACCATAGGAAGGTATGATAGGTGACTGATAAAGGTGGTTTGGCCAATTGAAAAAGAGTACTAGGCTGCCTTGTTGAGGAATAGAGGACGAAGAAGCTGAGGAAGGAGAGATTGTATGAGGAGCCATTGGTAGTAGGAGGACTATAGCCCAAACAAAAAGGGTGACTCATTCTTTGAAGGAGACTTAGGGATCTACTAGAAGTGCGACACCATAGGTTATAGTAGTGGCTCAAAAAAAGGAGATTGTGATAGATTTTGACTCTGATGAGGACACGAGAGATTTGCATCTCATGAGGTAAAGGAAGATTGGTTACACCATGACTTTAGACATGACCTTTTTTTTTTTTTTTGGAAATAATTACAGGTTGACAGGACTACACGAAATAGGATAAGCTATAGACGATATTAAAAGGGCTATCTTTCATGATGGGTTTGTATTTTACAAGATTTGATCATCATTAAATGAGACATCTTTTATTTTTGCTCTAATTTCTGCCTAAGCCGCCCTTTTAGGTTTTCAGCTTAGCGAGCATTTTTCTTCTTCTTCTTCTTCTTTTTTTTTTTTTTTTTTTTTTTGTTTAGACAAAAGAATTAAGTGAATGATGTACTAGGAATAAAGAAAATGAGAATGCAATACAAACAAAATATTTTATATTATGATTTGGACCGCACCCAAATCGAGTTGTCTACGTATCCCTTACATCACTTTTTTGTCATTAATTTTTCTCATTTTTTAGGGAGAATCAGGCTCACGTAGTTCTGATTACATATGCATGAAAAATAAAAAATGAAATGCAAATATCATCTTCAAATGATGTATCATTTCAGATGATTTGGGTTGCCAATATGGGAGAATTTGCTTCTGTCTACGTCTGTGAAGATGGTGCCTCTGTCAAATAGGATCTTCTTATACTGTATTCATTTTTTATAGCTTCTCATCGATAAAATTCTTGTAGGTCAAGATCTTTTAAATTGTGATACTTGAAGTATCCCTATCATGTCTTTGTCTTGTACAAAACAACTCATGAGCTTCTACAATGTACATGATTTTTTATTCTTTTTCTTTGTGCCATAATTAATTAATCCTTTTGCCTTTTTCATTTTTTTTTATTTTTTTAGATGTCCCATTTAAAGATGAATAAAAAAAAAGTTTAAACTTTTATTACTGAAAAAAGTCCCATCATGAGTACATTAAAGGATAAGCCTAGAAAACAAAATACAAACTCAGAAGGATAAGACCTGATAGACTCAAAAAGAAAAATTTAATAAAAAACAAACTCAAAAGACTCTGACATAGGCTCGGAGGATTTGGATAGGGGCACAGCAGCACTAACACTCTTCTCAAAATACCGATTATTGGATGAAGCTTGAGATGGTTGGGCGAGCTCGGTGGTTCAGAAAAGGATAGGTAGTGTGCTAGACTTTGGGTTTAGGAGCAATGATGTCTCCACTGTCAATGAGGTCTTGAATTTTATACTTCAGAGCCTTGCATGCATCAGTTTTGTGCCCCGGCCCTTGATGATAGTTGCAGTGCTCATTAGCATAATAACCCTTGGGCAAGGGGTTTGGAGGAGGTCGTGAGTCTAAAGGCTTAACCATATTAGCCTCTAAGGCTTTCTTGTGAATACCGCTAAGGGGCATGGCAAGCATAGAGAAAGTCCTCCTTATTTCTAACTTCATTGGCTAGTGACAGGACACAACATTTACCTCCCTCTCTCTTTGGGTGGTTTTGGTGGTGTAGTTAGTGTTCTTGTGATACCTAGAAGATTCATCTTTGATTCATCCTAATTGAATCAAATCTTCAATCTTGGTGGTGGTGGCAATAAGAGCTTTAAAACTGGGGAGGTATTGAATTTGTAAATGAGCTTGATACTAGAAGAGGAGGTTTTTGACGATGATGTCAATTTGCTTTACTCCAGATGGATGGTTCATCATTTGAGCTACTTTTGTCCTCCACCTTGTAAGGAACACGGTGAAGGATTCTCTTGCCTCTTGTTTGGTGGTTTTCAAATCTCGACGGGTGATATCCACCTCAATGTTGTAGGGGGATTGCTTGACAAATGCATTACATATGTCATTTCGAGTCTTCTTATGATTTTTGTCGAGATCTAGTAATCACTTAATAGCAGCTCCAGTTAATGACTGTTGGAATAATTGAGCAAGGAGCTCATCGTCCACACCGAAAGGTCTCATAGCACCCACATACATCTTGAGATGAGTTTTAAAACACGTGGTATAATTAAACTTGTCTATGACCAGCATTTTAAATTTTAGTGAAACTCATGCATTTGGAAAGAGAGCTAAAGAGTCGACATCTATCCTGTCCTCGTGCTTTTGACATTTTTGAGCATTGTTTCCATGACCTCAACTTTCTCCATCAATTTCTTAGCTTCGAGAAAGCTAGAGAAATCTCCATTTTGAAAATGATTCGTAGTGGGAGAGGGAGTGGTTGTGTTTAAGTCTATGGTAAGAGAGGTTAGAGTCTTAGGTGCTTTCCCTTTATTGGTGAGATTGATAATGGGAGGAGTAAACGTAGGGGTATGGCTAATCTTGGCTTGGCCAAATGTAGGCTCAACATGAGCAGGAGGGGGAGTGACAGTTTCATTGGTCATTTTCTTGACCTCATTGATGATGGATTGGCATTGGGAGTTGAGGGCATCAGTAACGGTGGCAGACTAGGCATTGAGAGCATTGGTGAAAGTTTCAGCTTGGTCTGAAGAGCGGTGGTGAATGTAGCTTGAAAAGTTTCCTCTTGTTTCTTGAGGAGGCTAGTGAAGAAAGCGCTCATGGCATCTTGATCGAAGTTAAAGGTAATGGCCATTGGTACCTTTAAACAGAAAAAAGACAGAAGGAAGGGTAAGAATACAAAATTAAAATGGCATGAATGTGAAAAGGATTCCTTCCATATGGTTGGTCATCGGGTTTATATGTTAACAAGGTAAGTGTTTGAGGTGTTTTGGGTAACAGACCACCGGTTTAGGTCTTTGAGGGTTAATCTTGTTGAACTTCTTATGTTGTGTATGCATGATCATGGCGTGATGCAAGCTGAAAAAGGTTTCATGAACATGCAAGAGTATTGATTATTACGGTACATGGAACCTAAGGTCAAAAGCTAAGGCACTATATGTATAAGGGTGAAGGGTGTTTTGATTTAAGGGTCTCCCTCCCACTATAGCATTGATATACCTAACCACATATGAGGCAAGGAGTCTCGCGTGGGTCCAATAGTACTGATTGCTCGTTACACCACAGAACTGATCTGGGATTTATCGCGAGGTGAAATGCTTTTGCTATCTCCTAACATACTCAAACAAAGTTGTCGAGTCAATGCTACTTGCCATCTAAAAGTTTTCCTAAAGCTAAGATTTCGGCAAAGAGCCTTTATTATGCAAAGTGATGCGTGAGAGTCAAGTTATACTTAATGAGCCAAAAGGAGATTATTTTGGAAAAAATTTTCCTTAACCAAATAGTAATTCTCTTATTTTCCTTTTTATTGAAAAAAGGTGGCAATCAGTCCCCAGCGGAGTTGGCAGTTGTGAGGTCTCACCTGAGCACCGGCCCAGTCCACTAGGGGGAATCAGGATACTCATTCGGATTTAGACTCATGATGAAACCCTCAGGTTTAGATTTAGTTGATTTTGAAAATGATTTTTAGGAGTCGTTACCTTAATTTTATTTAGTTGGAAAAATATTAAGGAAAAAATCCAAATTGACTCCAATCCATTAATTTTTTAATTAATTTGCCTAAGGATAAAAATCACTAGCTTTTGAACCAAGTTGAGTTTGAGGACTAGGTTTTTTATTTTAAATAATCTTAATTTGGCTCTTAAGTTTAATTTAACTTGAAAATTGGATTTCATGAATGACATTTATAATATAATATTAAAGAGAATGCATAAATATGACATAACATGAATGTATAGTGAAAATAAAACATTCACAAATTAATTAAAAAAAAGGGAAAGATGATTGATTAGGATTTGGATTTAGATTCCAAACGTGCCTACGTACCCTATTGAATGGGGATCAAAATCCACTTAGTTCGTTCCACGATTAAGTGGAGGGGTTTAGGAGTTGATCAGATTGATTTTAGTTTAGGTGTTTTGAAAGTGAGGGAAAAAGGCTGATACCTTTGCTTTTGGTGGACGAAGAGTTTTACCGGACTAAAATTCCGTTTTATCGAGACCGGGTGATTGGATGAATTAGAAGATCAATTTATTAATTAAAATGATTAATTAACTAGTTAATGTGATGAAATAGATAAATGGATTAATTAATTGAAAAGATTAATTAATTAATTTGGATGAGAGGTGGATTAAAAAAAAAGATTAATTTGATTTTAAAGAAAAAAATGATTAATTAATTAAGTAAAAAGATTAATTAATTAATTAATTAATTTTGATTTAAAAAAAAATTTTTAGTTAATTAAAAAGATTAATTAACTTGGTTAGGGTGAGAAAATTAATTAATTAAAAAGATTAATTAATTAATTAAAAAGTGGTTGGAGGGAGAATAAGAGAGAAATTAGTAGATAACCATCAATACTAATTCAAGAGGTGTGTAGAAATGAGAAGTGGAGAGGGGTATTTATAAGAAAAGTGAGTGAGGATAGTTTGGGAAGTGGAAAAGTGAAAAGACTAAAAGGATAGAGCTAGAAAAAAGCTGAAAAAACATATTGGGAGGTATTTTGGGGATTACAGGCGGGCAGTCTGAGCGGCGCCACTTGAGGCCTGGGAGGCCCCACCGGTGGTCTGGGCAGCGCCACCGGCACCTTGATGGGCGTGCTGACTAGCTCTTTTTTTTTTTTTTTTTTTTTTAAGATATTGGTTGTTGGTAGGAAATTTGAAAATTTTGGATGTCTGATGGCAACGTAATTGAAGGCTAAAAATTTTTCTTTTGAGGGTGCTACCCCTAAACCCTTGTCTGCCAACCGGTTAGCGGTACCACCATAACAGCTCCGCATAGCATGTTAAACTCAGCATGTGCTAAGGTTATATTTGGATGATGAGCGTACAAAATTGAGGGTTCACAACTCCTAAAATCATTTTCAAAAACAATCAACTTGAACCTGAGGATTTCACTACGAGTCTAAACCGAATTAGCATCCCAATTCTCTCTTGCAGATAAGATATGTGCTCGGGCGAGATCTCACAAAATTAAGCTTCATTTTTTCTTGATTTGGATTTTTTCTTGGAAATTTGCTATCAATATAATAGATTCCTAATTCTTTATAGATAAAGGGTCGCATCATTAGTGTTTAAATATAATTAGTTATTTTGTTTGGTTGGTCAATAGTTCTTAAACTATTATATTAGTATATTAAATAAGCAAGAGTTAAATAGTATTTGTTTATTAACAAAATATTGTATTGGTATCGTGATTTTAAAATTGCACTGCCTAAGCACATTTTGGTGGCTTAAAAAAAAAAAAAAGATTTAGTGCAACTTAATAAAATAGGTTAATTATTGAAAAATAATTGGTATAGTTATTTTTAATAAATGACAATACTTTATTATAATTTTTAATATTTTACAAAATATTTATATTTTTAATTTAATTTTGATTTAACTCAATAGTTATTTTTATATATTAATGGGGGTGGGTAAGAGTTAGGCATTTTATGAGACAATCCAAGCCTCCGCCCAGCACAAGTTTGGCCTTAATATATTTGGAGATAAAATTAAATTAATAATTTGTTTATTTTAATGTAATAAGTCATAATTAATAGCATTTTATTTTTCACCAGCTCTTTTTGTATTTTCTATGTAAAATAATTATAAGAGTCATTTATGTTATGTCTACCACTTAGTTATAAGAGTCATTTTAAAATCTTCTTTTTTACTATTTTCTATTGCTTTGATTTGTTGTCATGTCTTGTCTAATAAATTCTAATTACCGATGAATGAGATACAATATCCCTTAAGTTAAAAGACTATATCTATAATTATGATCTAGATAATGATTTATTAACTAGTAATAAAACTCTATGTAATCATCATTTAACGTCACAATTCAACTATTCATCAAATGAATATCCACATATTTATAACGATAATATTTGTCAAACAGTATGATGCTCACTGTCTCTATAATCATAAGTATCACATACTATTTATAGATTATAAATAAATGTGATGGTCTTTCGAAATTAATGATGTCCAGTCATTAATTCTATAACCATAAACATTTCAAAGTATTTGTTTAAAAGCAATTTGCCATTCATATTCTCAACCCTTGAGAATAGATGATCTTTTGAAAAATACTTATGTACTTCAAATATACATTTAATACAATAGAATGATTCCATTTATAGATATATATGTTATTACCATTTAGGGATAATGTTTTATATTTATATAAGATATTCATGGCTCTAGGGCATATCGTCTAATAGTGCCGCTAGGATTGTTATTCAAAGGGAAAATATTCTATAATTACCGTGTATTAGTAAATATTAAAAAGAAATATGGAGAGAGAAAGAGAGAGAGAGAGAGAGTAGAACTTTCATTATCAAGTACAAATATTTTGATAATAAAAGACAATAAGAACAAGCAAAACAAGAGCTTACCAACATCAAACACTCCAATCAATCATCATATCAAGGAAAAATTTTTTGAGTTTCATTTTATCAATATAAGATATGGAAGTTATTTTTGTGTTTCTGAACCCTAAAATCTATGTTCTTTGCACAATCTCATCCCATACTAGCCCTATATTTTCACCTAAGCTTATTCTCTTGTTGCCTTCTTTTAACCTATAATTTTCTATCTCAAACTGCTTTACCAACATCTTCCATAAATGCTTCCACTTTAGCACATCTCCATTGCTGCAATTGAATGTCTCATTCTTTGCATTTTGATCCATTGCTACCCATATTTATTACTTTGCAATTAAATATGCATCTAATGCATCCTAATATCCATCTCAGACTGCATGATTACATAGAAAGATTAATAGAAGCCCCTGATGCTTACATATTATTGGTGCTTGGAGTTGTGGGTGTCACCTATTGCACTGTTGTGTTGACCAACTATGGCCCGCAATTAATAAACAAAGAAAGCTAAAATTCCTTGATCATTGATCATACACTATCAACAACTTTAAAAACCTAGAAAATAAGCCCCAAAATAATTTAAAAAAAGTATAATGAAGTGCAAACTTATATTGGGAGGCTCAAAATCATAGCTTGAGGCAACTATGGAATTGGAACTAACAAAAAGAAAGGATATGAGGCAAATAGGACTCAAAATCTTAGCTCGAGTTGAAACACCCATACCCAAACATCCCTGTATGTCTTTAACTAAAGAATACATCCAAAATAAAAAACCAAACAACTATTTTCGTTAGTAATCTATCAATAAATATCTTAATTGCTGTTAAAATATTCCTGCATATCCTTTTCTATTTGTAATTGGTCACTAAACCATCGGTAAAATTTGGTCGCTGTCCGTTAGTATATTCCATCCGTATTCCTTCAGTAATCTTGCTTTTTTGTCAGTAAACGGTCAGTAAAAAGATGAATGTTGCTAGAAAGTATTCCGTTAGTATTCTGTCAGTATTCGGTCAGTATTTAGTTATGGATTTCAGTTCGTCACTAATTTCTGTCAGTAAATCGTTAGATTTTTATAGTGATAATAGTACTATAAATTTAAAATGATATTCCCTCTATTTCAAAATGTCTGTCACTTTAGAAAAAAAAAATTATTTTAATTTATTTGTTGTTTTAGAATTTTGAGAAAATATTTATTATTTTTTTAATTTTATCTTCTATTTATTCATCTACTAAATATTTGTATTAATTATTTTTATTTTTCTATATCAAAATAAAAAAAGGATATTTTAGTTTTTTTTTACTTTAAAATTATGACAATTTAATAATTTTCTTAATTTATGTATTGAAATTTTAAACGACTAATATTTTGAAATAAATGTAGTAGTTTAAAATTGATGAGCAATAAATATAATGTACTACTATATTTTTTTTATTAATTTAAGTTTAATTAGAAGTTAAATTCATATGTTGGACATAATTTAGTGGCAATTACATATATGATTTGAGTATAATAGATTTAAACTTGATTCCTCTTTCAATACTAAAAAAAAAAAAAAAAGTTGAACTCACAATTTTACATTTCTGAAAAGTACATATCATATTTTAATACTACCAACATATCAAATTTTATAAATTTTATAAGTGGGTTGTATAATACAAGATTAAGATATCACAAATGCAATTTTAATTGTTTATTTGAAAATGCACTATTTGGATGTAATTTTATGAAAATAATTTCAAAATAGTAATTTTTTAATTAAATAAAGCGAATCAATGATAAAAATTATATGAATACAGTTGATAAAATTGTATTTACTCTTTATTATGAAGGATTGGGCGTAATGCACAATAAAACAAAGTGTAATGATAAGTATATAAGGATCTAGATAACATATTTAGATTTGTATCTTCTTTCCCAATGCAAAAAAAAAAAAAAAAAAAAAAAAAAAAAAAGGATTGGCCTAACAACCTAATTTCTCTAATTTGAGAAAAAGTATATTATTATATGATTTTAAAATTTGAATTGTAATCAATAAAAAGGAAATGAATTAAATCAATTTGTTTGTCCCAAATAAATATTTTTTATTGTAATGTTTACATCAATTCATTTTGGTCTTATAAAAAAAAAGAGATATATTGCCTATTTTATAACCTTGATGAGAAATAATATATTTATTTCATATATACATATATAGATGATCCTTATTGTATATTTACACTAAAATTTAGAATACTCTTATAAATGTATTATATATATATGATGTAAATATATGCGATCAAATTCAATATTTAAAAAATGTACTTGATTATAAGAAAAAAAACAAAATTCAAATTGATTGATTAGTGATTTTTTCAATTAATCTAATTAAATCCAAAATTAAGTTTGTGATATAATTAAAATAATTTAATAAATTGGTGAACGGCCTTATGTGTAAGGCTCAAACTCCAATTGCAGTGCATGACTTTCACTTCCAAAATTAAGCATATAAATATATTTATACTAGTTAAAAATATATACATAATATAAAAAAGAAAAATTAAAATAATATGTAACTTTTTAAAAATAATGGGTATTTCTTTCTAAAAATCCCTAATTTTCTAAATTCACAGAGAACTCATTTCATTCAAAAATTTGAATTTAAAATCTCTAAAGAGAGAAGAAGAATGGCAGCGACATTTGAACTCAATAGCTTTGGGTCTTTAATTGTGGCATGATATCAAGGAAGAAATCGATTGCAATATAATTATGAAAGTCCTGATAAGTATTGTGATTTTGCAATAAAAGCACCCAGATGGATTTGTAAAGCAACAATAATCTTGGCAGAAGATTCTACACTTGCAGGTATAGAAAAGTGAGAAATTGAAATTTTTATACAATTTTACTATGAGTTTTTGTGTGAACAATATTATGATATATTGGTGATGCTAATACTTACAGGAGGAGGGTAGATGTGGTTATTTTAATTGGCATGATGAAAAAGTGAATACAAGGTCCGAGGTAGTGATTAAGGGATTGACAAATGAATTTGCATATTTAAAACAAGAAAAAAATTTGTTAAAGAGGAATGAAGGAATTGTTGATATTGATAATGTGGTTGGGATCTCAACTGTGGGTTTCTATCTATCTATTCAATTAGCCCTGGAAAAAAGAAGAGCGGAAGATATATGAGATTGTTGATATGTAGTGCAGTTGGTCTATATTTTACATGGGTGATTTTCAATATGTTGTTAGTATCAAGTATGTAAGATTGAGGTTCATTTTGTGTCTTTTTGGTGAAAAGCAATACAAAGGTTTAGTGAAAGGAATTTTGTCATTGCACAATGTGGCAACTTTCTGTCCTTACGTAATATGTTAATTTTAATATATAAAATTTTAAGTTTTTATCATTTTGAGAGTAATTTGAGTTATGATGGTGATAAATACTATATTATTTGTATGCAAATAATATATGAATGAAATAAAGTCTTTGGTAAATATAACTACAATAATCAAAAAACAAAAGGTTACCATTTACAAAGGGTCAATCATAAGGACTATTGGTTATATTATATGGATTCAAAAAAAAATTTGTTACTAATATGGAAAGTGATATTATTCCAAATATAAGTATATACTTTGCAGTAAATGGTTAATATATGTTATGTACCATAATTGGTATTGTTTCCATCATATCAAAAAATACCAAAATATATCACCCATATCTAGCCTACATATAAATGTCCAAAAAAGAAGTTGTTCTCTATAGGCCATTAAAGACACTGGAATCAGTGTTTCCAAATAGGCTTAATAGGATTTTTCTTTTAATGAGGGTTCTACAGAGGAGTATGTGTTGTCTTCTACCAAAACTTCTATAGAATATCTTGAGTTCTAGCATATTTTATAGAATGAGGATTGGATTGACTGATATTGCTTATGACAATGTTGAGATTTGCCCAGTATCTCTTGTGACAACATTTGTTGTTGAAGGCATGAACTGAGCACTATAATTAGGTGCAACAGGCTTGGAAAAAAAACATTATTTGTTGTAGCATTTATTTTAAATAGTAAATAAGAAGTATAGTTTGCTAAAGTTTAAGTTAGCATTCACAAAGAAATAACCTTAACTTGGATTAGTTGGTCTTATGACAAAATTAGAAACTGGATCTCTGTAATTTGGTGTAGCAGAAGATGTTGTAGTAGGGTTTGGAGCAGCAGGAGTTTGTGCATCATAAGTTATATTTGTTTTTGGTCTGACTCTATTGCTACTGTAAAGATTAAGAAAGGTTGAGATGGAGGTCAGATTATGGCCTTTTGAGTTTGTGACATTAGCTCCATAAATTTTTCTCATCTTTGCAGGAGGCTCATTGGAATTTATATTTTGAGTTGCAGATTGTGGATTTGTTTTTCTGCCTCTTTTCAAATCACCAATCTTTTTTTGCTGTTGTTCTTGAAGTTGCCTTGCTTTCACACAATTTTCCCCTCCAACTGAAGCCTTTTATATTGAAATCTACCATATGTTGGATTATTATCATAGATGTTCATAGGACGATCAGTTGTGATCTTTCTCTATGCCTCTAAATGAACATGATTACTCTTTTTTACAACTCTCTCACTAACCAAATAGGTTGCATCAATAATATAAAATCAAAATTATCATGTTGCATCATTAATATAAATTCAAAATGTACTACAATTTTGAATAACACAAATTCAAAACTCATCGCCATGTGGTAAGATTTAGGGAGTATGTAAAGCTCAGTATTATAAAATACTTATATTCCAAGTAATACTTCTTGTTTTAGAAATAAAAACACCAGCTGCAATTGGTTTGCCACTCTTTTTTCTAGATTTAGGTGGACACATTTCACTCACCATCTTTTCTTTCCCTTTGCCTTGTGTGTTTTAAGCATTTGTAGATGTAGTAGATTTCTTCACAACTGGCTCATTAAACTAGATTCCTCTTATAGGACCTTTAGGATTCCAATCCTATAAATAAAACCAATGCAAGTAATTAAAATTAATGCTTGGTCAATAATAAATCATAACAAAATAAATACACAACTTCTTTATAATAATTAAATGAAGAAATATATTACAAAACACTTCTTTGAGAACATTGAAGGAGCATAAACTAGAGGTTGTTCAATTGGGAACTTAGTTTCCAAATGTTCATGTTGTGACAAATTGTTTAAACTTTGTTAGGACATAGTATCAACTTGATAGTGTTTGCCAAAAAAAAAAGAAAAATTCATAAAGCATAATATTCAGTATTAATAAACAAGCATAATATTCAGTGATAATCATATTTAAATTAAGAAAAATTAAATTAGTATAAACAATAAAATATTCTAATAGTAAAGAAGGAGAATGAAGCAACATACACTTTAATTTTTCCATTTGCATTTGAGTTTGTCGTGCAATTCATTTTTATAGACTGAACACTTCAAAGGCAATCCTTTTTAGCATCTTTCCAAAATTTTGTGGCTCAAATCTACCTTTATACCCATTCTCCCTTAGCTGCTAGGTTTCTTTTATTCTTCAGATGGATCAATTAAAGGTTTTCCTGTTCTAGGCTATATGGATGAGCCTTTCTCACATTGTAGAGAATAAACATAGGCTTTTAAGTAAGTTTCCTTACTATAGCAATGAGATATGTAATTCAAATTTTGTTTCTCATTATGATATATTGCACAAATACCATATGGACAAGGTATTCTTCTAAGATCCCATGATCTACATGTGTATGTCTTGTTTTCAAATTTGACTACGTCTATCCTTCCCCTTTAGAATCTCATAACCTACATCACCATTTCATTCTATTGAATAGTTACTAGTCTTGATCATATTTCTCTCCAATTTCTCTATAGCAACAGGGCTCACACTTGATCCACTTTGCTGCTTGAGTTATTTTTTAATGAATTTTATTCATAGTATGCACTCTAATGCTTTCTAGCATACTAGTGATGTGTTTGCTCTTTGCTTTAAGATGATTCCCATTAAAAGATTCGCCTATGTTATTATCAACAACATCACATATAGGAAAGAAAGGAAAGTACGCCCTACACTAATTAGAGGGAGGATAGAAAAAGAAGATTTGTTATTGTACCTTTTGCAATAGAATCCAAAGTCTCTAACTAATCATGAAAGTACTAATAATAAGAACTTGTAGCACAAATCCAAAATTGTTTCCTTAGCTTAGATCCTCTCCATTTCTTTTGCCATCTCGAAAATATATGCATCGATCTAAAAACCTAAAAAGAAGCGCCTTTAAGCTTTGCTCGCACACTCCTACCCACTTGGTCCTAGCTATCACACTAATGATGTTCAACCCTTGGCAATTTAGCCTTCACTGCTTCAATTAATCCCTGTTCAAATATTAAAAATTAGTACATAGTCAATTAACATATACACAGAGTAAATATATGCACGAAGTTAGTATAAACATAACCTTTTACATGTCTAAAATGATTATGAGTTTGTGTTCATCTGCATTTTAAGATCTTTCTTCGACAATTGAAAAAACAAGTTTGTGTATCTTTGTCTTCTTATTTCACCACAATCCAAGTAATGGAAAATTGTTGGTTATTTCCATCATTGCCCACTGATGTAAGTAAATGACCCATTAAAAAGGTCTTCAAGAAGTAGCCATCAAAACCAATCATTGGCTTGCAATCCACTCTTCATCCTTTCTTCAAACCATCAAAGTACATATAAAAAGATTTGAAAGTATTTAGACTCATATTCTGTAAACACCTCAACTATGGTACCAAGATTTGTTTGTCTTAATTCTTTTGCATAATCATATAATCTAGAATACTTGTCTCTAAAATATCCTTCAAATTCTTTCTTCAATTGCCTCCTCACTCTTTTAATTATACTATAGCTTACATTCACCCTTAATTACTTCCCTACACAACTAATCATATATTTGATCTTTATGCTAGGCTTATCATTGAACATACTTCTGAAGTGTGTTATCAAATACTTCGAAGAAACCTTGGTATTTCTAAAAAATATATAGCATACATGTTTAGGATTATAGCCTTTGATCATAGAATCACCAATCAAGCTATCAATGCTTGCAAAAATCCTCCAAGGGCAACATTTAAATTTACAGACAAAGAGTATTCTTCCACTTTCATTTTTTTATATTAAAGCTCAACACATTAGGAAACTAAATACTTTGTTAAGGCATGCCTGAATTGTTCAGCATTTATAAATCACATCCCTAACTAAAACATAGGAATTAGTGACTTATCATTAAATAATATCTTTTTAGAATTTTTCCTCCTAATATTCCAATTATCTTCACCATCATATGACTTATCAAATGAAAGATTTTCAATTATAATTCAATTCAAGATCAGTGCCAACTTCTCTTGTTTGGCTATCCTCTCTCATAATATCTAGTCTTTCAGTTTCATCATCTGCATCACCCTCACCAGTTTTACTTTCAGAAACTCTAGGACTGATTGATTCATTCCTTCCATTTTTAGCTTTTTCTTTCAGTTTAGCATTAAGAACCTTTTTCTTTTGTTTCCTCAACTTATCTCTTGCTTCCATAAGCTCTTTATTGCACACATCAGAGCCAAAGTCAACATCAACAACAAATTCTTCATCATCATCATCTGTCTCAAACTCCTCAAATGTAATTGGCACTTCCTGTAAATTCTCTTCTACCTCAATTAGCCTATGAGATCCTTTACATTGTTTGTATTTCTGCTTGCCAACTATTGGATATACTTCATTTGCATTTTCACTTTCATTCACCTCATTTTCATGATAATTGTCACTGCCTATTGGATCTGCATTTACATTCTCATGTGGATTTTCAACACTAATATTTGCATTATCATTAATTGTAAATGACTTAATATCATAATCAAATGAACCACTAGCTGTATTAGATAAACTATTGTCGTCAACTACATTAACTTAGAAACATTCACTTCACCACCTTTATTTGCTTCTCCACCAACCCCAGGTACATTAGTTTTTCCCTTAATATTAACTTCTCCATCAATAGTCACTTCTCCCTCAATATTCTTTTCCCTAAATTAACTTCACCAACTAGATTGTCATTTGATTTCTCAATAACCACATAACTATCGCTATCATTGTCAAGTTCAACATTCCTATCTCCATCTAAATTATCATAATTAGTCCCAATCTCTATCCTTTCCTATGTACTCAAAACCCTTGTACCACCTGTCATTGTATCACTTTCCAATGACAATATCAAATCTTCCTCAATAATCTTAAGATTGTCTAATCCATGCTTCGTGTAAATATTAATGAAATCACCATCATTATAATCACTCAAAATAGGATACATACAATTATCATCAAAAATAAATCTTAGATCATTTCTAATGTCTATACTTCTCTTAAGCAACTAGTACAATTTGAAATGTTGAGTATAACCTAATTGCCGAACCATTTTACATAATTTGAGATTATGTAATTCATTAATGTCTCTTATATCAAAATTATTTATAATCTCACCTTCATACTTGCACTGTGGCTCTAACACAAATTTACCCCATGAGTATCCTTAAAATGGCCTCCCTTCGAAATGACATCCTGCATATGCATGCATATTCCATTAAAATACTCAACAAAATACCAAAGTAACAAATGAAATAGACCACCACTTTGATTATTTTATAAAAAAATCAATATAATTTTATAAAAAAATCAATATACTATTAAAAGCATAGCTTATAGAAGGGACCATAGACAAACAAAGTCACAGAAAGAACAAACACAATAGGGACCACACTTATACAAACCCAAACCCATAAAAAGATACAAAACAAAAATTCACTATACAATACATAAACAATAAAAATGACTTACCTAAACTTCATATGCTTATTTAATCTCCAATCTTCTTCATTAATTCAATTAGAGGATTAGAAATTTTTGCTTATTTTTATGGATAAAACATTGAATTTTGACTCTTGTTTTTTAATTAAAAACTTAGCTTAGAGAACTTGGTCAATGGAAGCAAATGATGCATTAAAAGTTATTTATTATACACTAGTTAGGTTAATAAATTTTTTGAGAGGCAAACTCTCCCATTCGTGTCATAAACACAACTAGGTGAGAGACATTAAATTTTTATCATTGTCTTATTATTTTATTATTTCAGTTAGCGTCTCACGTGTTTTTTGCCTTGGATATAAATTACCCGCCTTTAATTTTGTGCAATTGGAGTTAATTAAGCCTTATCCATAAGCTCATTCACCAATTTGATTGAGAAGAGTCGGTTTGAACTTATTTGGTCTGATGTGAAAGCCTCGAGGAATAAATTAAACCTTAAGCCAAAAATAATTTGGTACAACATTGCTTGCCAGGGACTTCTTCTCATGTGATCACTTTCAGCAACTACTAATTGCTATATCATTGATATAGCAAGTTGTTTATAACTTACTCCAATTATATTGCTAGGAAGGGCCAAGGACTATGCTACGGTATATGCATGGCTCTAAATTTTTTTTTATGTTTTATATACATACTCATTCAATGGGGAAAATATATAAAGACAAATAATGAGAAATAAATATATCCATAGAAAAAGATGAAAACGAAAATACTTACAAAACTTGATTGATGAATAATGAAAAATTAGACTCGTTTAGAAATCTATATATTAGAGACTAATAAAGGCACCCTTATACAATAAGCAAAGCATATTAGAGTATATTTAATAGGCCGTAATGGGATATAATATGATGTAATTAAATAAATTTCTCATATAAATTTATATTAGAGATTTATTTGATTATATTACATTATATCCCATTACGGCCTACAAAATGCACGTTAATGTATTAGTTTAAAAAAAAAAAAAGAGAATTAGAATAACATATACTATAATATAATAGAGAAAACAAAAGATTCAATGGTCTTTTATTATTATTATTATTATTATTATTATTATTTTGACAAATTTAACTCTGATTAAAATTTGAACTCAAAATTTTTCAGTTTTAGAAATAATTCATATATAGCTGAATCAAAATCTTATTATTTTTAAAATATTTTTTAGCTACAATGTGGTTGTAAACAAATGTAGTAGGAAAAAGATATCTATATATAACTTATTGCAATGAACTTAATGATATCATTGTTGGAATAATTGGATATGGATTCAGGTTCCATAATAGGTATATAGACCCAGATTCATAATATAATTAATTAATATAAACAATAATATTTAGATATTATTAGTTTAAATTTTAATTGGATTAGATAATCCTATTAATGGGAAGTTACAGTGAATTCCATTTAAAATAAAATAAGATTTATATATAATTTAGACCATGAGTTCTACATAAAGATAATCCTATCTTTTCTCCTAAATGAGTTCACATTGGTAAAACTTTCAGCTTGGTGATTACTTTTTAGACTAGTGATATGTACAAGTTGAAGATCTGTTCTAATATGTTTGAATAGATAGGTAATCTAACCAATTCAATATGTTTGAATTTTCAACAATTATTTTTTTTCTATTCATGGGAGGATCCATTGGGTCTTGGACTATACACTGGGTTATGCATTCAGTCGGTTCGATTTTCAAACCGAACCGAAATAAATGTTGTGCACAACAGCTTTTTTTTTGAAACATATGATACTCAATTTTATGATTATATTTTTTTTTTACTTATTAGATACTTTTATTTTAGTTTTAAGTATTCTTTGTTATAGTTATTTTATTAAAAGCAAATTTTGATGAGTTATAAATAAATTTCAAAACAAACTCAAGCTTGATTTGAGCTCAATTATATTTATAAATAATTTTTTAATGAGCCAAGCTCAAACATTGAATAGTTAAAGAAGTCAAGTTTGAACATGATTTTCAATTCAATTCAAACTCGAGCTCGACCTCGAGTTTATAAAAAAACAATTGACTCGAGTATAAGCAAACTAATGTTCAGCTCATTTATAGCCCTACATCCACTATGCGTCCTAATAAGAATGTTAACTAATAAAAATTGTTAAAAAATTGATAGTTCCCCCCTTATTATGTAATTTATATTGTTGCAATGATTCATTTAAAACTAATAGCCAACTCACTTTTTCAATACTAGTTGGAGACTTGGCTAAATTATAAAAGTGAGTGAAATTTTATTTTCTTCTGTTCACAGAATAGTAAAAGAACAAAGAACAAGGAAAAAGTTTGGTGTAAGATTCTTTCTGAAATAATAAAAGTTTTGTTTGGCTTGATTTGAAAAGTTTGGTGACGGGATTGAAGGCAGGGGAAGATATGGTTGGAGCCAAGGCCTAACCTAGATTGAATTCAAATTGGGCCTATTAGCTTTGTGATTGGATCGATAATGCCAAGTTGATTGACATAAACTAATGTCTACTTCATCAAGCAAACATTTATTAGTTTACCATGTAAAAAAAAAAAAAATCACTTAAGTTAATATCATATCATTATGATACAATTATTGAAAAAATATGAACTAATTTTTTGTGATATTTATATCATGATATAATTACATATATCCAGATTTAATTAAAATTTTTATACTCATTAACTTTATTTAAAAAATAACTTGGAATTAGAATAAGATATTAATTTTCATTTCTATTTCATTTTGAAATTGAAATAATAATTTTTTTTTTTAATTTTTCAAGTTGTACATTTATTGTTTGTTCGCATTTCAAAGGGACAAGGGTATATTTGAAGAATGGTGATATACGGTTGAAGATTGGCACCAATAGCATTGGAGGATTTCTCATTGGAGATGAGTTGTGAGTATAAAATCTTACCAAACCCAATTTAATATATACCAACTAAAGTAGTGGTAAATACTAAAATGTGATTGATTTTGCCGGCCAAATTCCCTTAGAATCTTTTGGTGTTGGCTTGCTTTGTCCCTAATAAAGTAGTATTTATTAGGGACATAACCCCACTTAATTAATTGTTGTCTTTTATTAATCCCTTATTCTCTTGGCTAGTAATTAGCCAGTTAGAGCTGAGTAAAACCGAAACAAAAATCGAAAAACTAAACTAAAACGAATCAATTGGTTTAGTTTTTTAGTAAATCAGTTTGATTTAGTTTTAAATATGATAAATAGAATTATATTTCGGTTTAGCTTAATTTTTGACCAAAAATTTTTGATGCAAACCGAATTAATTAAAATTTTAATATATAAAAATGTTTATATATTTATATATAAATTTTATATATTTATTTTTATATTAAAAATATTTATTTTTATATTAAACATCCCAAAAATCCAAAAAAAAAAAAAAAAAAAGAGAAAACCTAAAACCATCCTCACCTGATCAACCAAACTTTTCAATTTGGTTCAGTTTTTATCCTAAGTTCAATTTGATTCAGATCATTATAAATGAAATTTTTAGTTTTCTTTTTTGAGTTTGGTTCTATTTGAGCTGAATTGATTGTTTACACACCCCTGTAGCTAGCTCCAATACTAAGACACTTTTTAGACCTTCTTAACCTTCACCAATCATTTCTCATTCCACCGCACATAAAATAATGCTTAAAAATGTCATTAATTTTCCTTAATTGATCGACTCACGCTTTCTAAGTTCATTGACAAAAGGGTATTGAAATAGGAAAAATTGTTATCATTATTATATAGAACTATTCATCTTTTTGATTTATTGAGAACTCTTTTGCTTGGTGCTTAGAAAATAGGGGACAAATGCTACCAATTTTCCATTCTCAAACTATGTCTACTAGGAATTATCTAGTGTTAACTTGTCCTCTTTCCCACTAATTTGATTCAAATTTCTCATTATTTTCTATTAATGGTGTAGGTGTGGCACCAATCATGTACGTATTGATCTAGTTGGTTAAAAACTTAAAAAAAAAAAAAATTTTTTTTTTGAGACCTTAAAAATAAACAAGTTTTTTAGGTTCAAATCTTACCAAACATGAATAATATTGACAATTTGTGTGATTATTTTTTTTTTTGAAAAAAAAAATTTATAAAGATAATTGAACATTATGCACTTGTAAGTTAATTACTTGATTGAAGTGAACATGCCACAGTTAATTTTTCCAATTTTTTTTTATTTATTTTGAAAAGATGAAGAAACAAATTCTATTTTTTCTCTCATTTAGTATAGTGATGAACAATCAAATTATCACTATATTTATTCTTTTTCCTAATTCTTCTTCCAAGTATAAGATAATTTAAGGGATTGTAAGTTTTTTTTCTACCAATTGAGACCCTCCTTTCACTGCTTCCATAAGAATGGTCTACAGGATCATAACTACTCCTTTTACTGTAAGACACTTACATAGCTGGATCTAAAAGATTGAAAAAAATCGTAATTTTTCCTTTTTAAAGGGTAGGGTTGGAGGTGAAAAATGACTTCAAGCCTGCACACCCACCTGTCCTATTCCTATTTCTATTGAAGTATTACCTATTATTTGATTAGATCGTTTGTCTGTATGTATAAACATGCACGTATTCACACACCTCAGACAAATATTTACACAAAATTGACATTTTTGCTAAAAAGAAAAAGAAAATTAGGCAGATATGAAAGGAATTTTGATTTCACCACACGTGTTTTGTGCAAATCAGAGGGACAAAATTCCAACATAATCAAGAGTAGGAGATTGACATTTGCAATGAAGGGCTTAAATTCTTAAGAAATTGACATTAAAGGATTATTAGTGTTTGGAAATGATGGCAATACCAACGATGAAGATTGCATTATGTGTTAAATCATGATAATAATTAATTAACATCATTTAGAAAGCAACAAAAACAAGAGCTTATTAGTTTCATGTATGAATTCCCTATTTTTAAATAATTAATTAATATATATTTCTATTTTTTTTTTAAAAATTTTCCCTTTGAACTTTTGCTTTTAGGGTTTGCAACAGATAATGTTGATGATGGCACTTGTAGTCCATTAGGACATTTTCAATTGCGACCAATGTGGCCCTTTATTTCCCACTTTGTGGCTACATGTTTCGACATGACACACGTGAATTTTGGTTCTAACCATCATTCTTTTCTTTACAGCCTTTCTTTTCTTGTTTTAAAACTACACGCCCTGTATTATGTAATAATTAATATCATTTTTTCTAAAGAGTGATCAATCACTAGCTAAAAACAGTTATTTTAAATAAAATACAATTAAATTAATACGAAAATAAATTGAATGAGAAAAAAAATTGAAATTTCAATGGAGTTGTATTTCAGTACAATCATTATCATCTAAAGTAATACGTCAAGATTTCCTTTTATTAATTTATTTTATTTTTTATTTATTTTTTTAATTCTATCTGATTTATTTTTCTCTTAGCCAATGTCCTAAAAAAGTAATAAACCTTTTTTTGTCTTTTATTTTTTATGATATTTGCTTGATGCAAAATATATCTGTGAAGGAATTAAATTATCTATCAATTGAATGTAGTTTGGTTCATTTTCTCACTTTAAAAAGAGCCATAACTTTTAGATTCAAATAATTTCAGAATTTCAGATATAATGACTGAGGATTTTCACTAGACTCAATTTACTTATTGGTCAATTTACTTTTTGATTATCGCCGCCTTCATTTTGCTTGCCTTATCTTGAGTATGATGAAAATTATAGAGTTAATTATAGATTTTGTTAACTCTTGTTGTTTCCTTTTTCATTATTTTTTCATGTATAGTTTCTGAAAAATTTCCAGACATTATTGATCTAGTTGATTATTTTATATTATTTTATTATTCTTTAATAATACGAGGTAGAGTGAGGGGTGTCACCCTGCTAAAATATCTCAGGGCACATGCTATTCTCGTTTGGGTACACCTTATATATATATATATATAAAGGGGATGAGGTTACCAAATTGCTAAGGGTTAAACTCCAAATATTTTATATTAGGAATGGTTGATGTTTTGTTAATACTATCAAATCAACAGCTTTACAACATATAGGTTTCACATGATTACAAGAGGATCAAAACTCATTCTATTTTACAATTTGCATATCAGAATAGAAAAAGAAGGTAATAAAGGGAAAGGCCTAAACCAAGAAAACAAAACATAAAATTAAGTGCACGTGCTATGATCTGCATAAAGTTTAATTGTCTGATAGAAACCTACTGATAAAGAATATCTGAAATTTCTTTTAATGCCTTTTAAAGAAGGCTATGCTTTGTATAATATAATTGAAATATAGTATAATGTAATCAATTGAATTTTATTTCATTTGTTTTGCGACGTTTCCGAAATTGGGATGTTTGTCAAGCTATATGCTTCCAAGGTATTTCCTACCTGAGCCAAGAATCCAGAGTATATTACTTGTATGTATATGAACATGTATTTATTCATTTCTATTTCTATCGATTTGGATAACATCGAATAAAATCTCAGATATCATGCCACAGCCTAATGCATAACTTGATCAAGAAAAATTCAACTTATGTAGCCGATATATGTATATATACATGCAAAATGAAGACTAAAGTAGCCTTACATTACCAAATTCTTAGCAACACCAGGAGCTAGCTGCAATGTGCAAGTTTTGCCTATTGCAGAAAACAAACCACACATTTTATAACAAAAAACATAGTGATCCTGCAAAATCCAGGAGATTTAGCATGGATCAACCGTATGTCTATACTGGAACGTATCTGACTTTCATTCATCATCGTCATCGTCTTCTTCGTCCTGCATATATATATATATATATATAGAATAGGCAACTTACTATCAGAACTAAAGAAAATACAAAAGTAAAACCAAGAAAAAAAAAAAAACACTTTTTGATAGGTAATGGTGAGTATTTTATCAGCAGGACGAGTGCAAGTTAATCTTTATAAAAAAAAAAATCCATTGCTTAATAACTAGCAAGCAAGAACATGCCAAACATAGCAATAAAACTAAAATTAGCTGAAGAAATTTCTGATCTCATGAAACTCTTCATGGAAGAAGTAAATTGTCCTCAAGGAATGTGGATTGTCCAAGGCCACTATGCAAAGTCTTATCATATAAATGCAGAAGAATCTAATCTTCAGAACCAAAAGCACCATATCATAAGCAAAAAAAATAAGGTCCAAATTTCTCACTTGACCATTTAGCAACTTGATTAGAAGTTGAGAAAACGCATCGAGTGTTTTTATATGTAAAAAACAATAATCAATAGTTATCTTTGGACTTGAACATTTGGATTCTTGACAGGACTTATAGCAGGTAAGACAACATCAAATTTGACAGTAAAACAATGAAATGTACAAATTTAAAATGCAACATACTTCAATCCATTTAGAGTCATAGTAGCTTCAAAGAAACAATGCAAGACATTGAAGAGTGGCAGAAAGAATTACCTCTGCAGTCTCCTCATTTTCTTCTACTTCAGATTTGGATTTCTCAGACTCTTCATCACCATCATCATCGTCTGTACTTTCCTGAGCAAGAAACAATTGAGTAGTATTAAGAAAAATGAACATAGAGGGTTTTGAAAGGGAAAAAGAAAAAACATAGCATTTGATTCTCAAAAAAGCAATCTTTTGAAAGTTTTACTTGTTTCTTGTTATAAGCTGTTATAAGCTTTTCATATTCTGATTTCCTTTTAGCTGCTTTGGCTTCATAAGGAGCTTTCTCCTGCCATATTCCAGTCCATTAGATGAACAGAAGGGAAAATTCAATAAACAAGTCAATTATAAAGAAGAGGAGCAAGTCATGGACAAAGAATTGGACTTACTAAACAAGTAAATATACCCTTTGCATGCAAGCTATTTTTGCTAATTCAAATAATCATGTGAGGCATATCTCAAATTCCACCACAATTGTTCAAAATTCATCAGGCCCTATGCAATTCGAATATCAAGGGCCTTGTAATCCGCACCAAATATGTCCTTAGTTTATCAAGTGTATCTAATAATTCTCCCGAACATAGTGCACAAATAATGCGAGTGGTATGAAAAACCTTAGCAAAAATTATCATCATCCATATGATTTTCCGAGTTAGATCATCCAATTAGCTTAAGACATTGATCATATGAAATTCAAGAGGTTGAAAAATAGATACTTTTAGTACTTACTGCATTAGACAACGATTTCCATTTCTCTCCTCCAGCTTTCCCAACCTTCAAAATAATCACATGAACCAGTAAAAAAATGATATATTCATTCGAGTATAAAGCAATTTACTAACATAAAGAACCCGTGAATTTTATTAGCTGCTCACCGCTGATACAGCCTTCACATTGGGGTGCTCTTGTTTGTAAATCTTTCTGAACTCCTCTCTGTTTGTATTTACATTACTTTACCATTGAGCAAATAATTCAATATATAGATATATATATACGAGATACATACAGAAACACAAAAAAAGCACTAGGAGGTCTCTTTGGCTTATTAGGATCTTTCTTTGCAACTTTATCTTTCTTAGCTTGTTTGCTACTCTTGTTAGCCTTAAGTGCAGCCTTTCGCTTTCCAACCCTCCTGAAAGAGAAAAAGGAAAAAGAAAATGCTGGAAACTTGAAAACTCAAAACTACTTAATCAGCTTCATATTTTCATAAACTAAGAGTGCGTTTGGTAAGCTATAGTGAAATGTAATATAACATAATCAAATGTATTTTTAATATAAATTTACACTAAAAATACATTTGATTATATTACATTATATGTCATTACGACCTATCAAATGGTACCTAATAAATTCAAGAAAAAAAAATTATTAAAGAGAACAATGAATTGGCTATTAGACTTAATGAAAACAGAATTACCTATCCTCTACTATAGGCTTTAATACTTCCTTCTTGTCCTTACTTGCTGTCCCCTTTCCCTTGGTAACTTTCATGGCTAGAAACAGTATACTAAATAAATTCTAGTAATTAAAATAACTATCACACCCTATCAAAAAAGAAAAAATTTAATCATTCATTTACCTTTTCTTTGTGCTATAACTATAAGGCAAATACTAATAAGCATAGTCTCAACAGTGAGTTTGAACCTCAATTACAAGCAAATTAATAAATAAAAGAAAAAAAAAAAGAAAAGAAAAGCGATCAAATCAATTATTTGTAATAATCCAAAGAGAAAGATGCTAATAATTAAAGAGGATCAAATAATATAACATCCAAATAAAAAGGAAATCAAACAAGTGTATAAAAAGAACCCAAATGAATCTATGATTTATGAACAACAACTCAAATAAGAAAAAGAAAAGAAAATAAATAAATGAAGAGTAAAATAAAATCAGAACTCATACGTATAAAGAAAAAAGAAAAAGGTAGAAAATAAAAAGGATCACATTCACATACCTCTTCTTCAATGGAAGAGAAGTGAAAATCCAAAGGAGTTATTTTTTCTGAGAAAGAGTAAAGCATAAAAGCAGAGAGAGAGAGAGAGAGAGAGATGCCAAGAAGATATCTGAAGTAGGGTCATTAATGGACACGTGGCAACTTTTTAGGACAACCTAAGGTTGACGAAAGTGTGAACCTGTATTGTCGACTCCTGATGAATTACCAGGAGAGGATCTAAACTTCCTTACTTGTTGGATTTTTGATTGGTTCATGTAATGTCTAGTCTACTCCTACTATTGCTAGGTTGGCCTAAGGGATAGGATTAGGGAAAATTATTGCCTTATAAATAAATAGATTTGTCATACGCATCAAAATTGCACCAATTATATTTTTATCATAAATATATACTAAAAATATTTTTTATTCTATTTTATTATATATTATTATATATAAATAAGTGATAAAATATTTTAATCGATATAATTTTTTTTATATGTTTTTTTGAATAAAGAGATATCAATATTTTTTTTATTTTGTAAGAATTTAAAGGGGCTATTTAATTGATTTTTTTGAAATCTTTTTGTTTTATATTTTTTTTATTTATTGAATCTAATCTTAAATTTAATATTTATCATATATTTTTATACAATATATTTAATTTGAAACTTTTGAAAATATAATTTGTATTATAATTTTATAAAAGAATAATAATAAAAGAAACAAGAAATGGTATAATGAGTGTGATAAGAATTTATTTTTCAGTATGAATATCATGAAAAATACAAATATAATTGACAAGGGATTTAAAAATATTTAATATCATCACATTAAAAAAAATGTCATATATATATATATATATATATATATATATATATATATATATATATATATATATATTTGTGTATTGTGTTATGTAATTTGGGTTATTTCCATCAATAATAACAAATTCATCTTGAAACTATTGCAAAGGTAAATAGAGTGAAAATAATTGTATTAAAAAAAAATCATTTCAAGGTTAATTTTCAGGAAAGTATGGTGGGTCACAACGATCCACTTAAGTACCACACTGCTTAGACAGAATTTTACCAAGACAAGTAATTTAATAGCACAATCATTCACTACAACTATACCAAGTAATAGCTATTAAATAGACATAAAAGAATATAAAGAAAACACAAAAAATTTAATGAGATTTGGTCAATTTTACCTACGTCCTCGAATACCATTAAATTAATATTTCAATATATCAAAGAAATATTGCAAAGAGAGAAGAGAAAATAAAACAACTAAAAGCTATAGAAGTAGAATGAGTTTTGTTGTTGGGATGTTTTACAAAGGAAGAAGGAGGCCTCTTTTATAGACTTAGGAAACCTCCTCCAATCCCACACAAAAACAATGTGGGATTTGTTATAAGCAACAAAGTCAACAAATCTCCACTTTGGCAAAAAACAAATCTCGACCAAATTTTCTCATAAATCCAATCTTCAATAGTGTCTTCTAATGCACTTTGAAGTGCCAAACTTCAAATTCTAACAACATTAATCAAGTCCAAACAGTATTGGAACTTGATAGCTGTTATTACCTTTGTCAACATATTAGCAGGATTTTCTGTGATATGAATTTTCTGAATTATAACTCCACCTTCTTCTAGCATCTCTCATACAAAGTGATATCGAGTATCGATGTGCTTCGTCTTTGCATGATAAACTTGGTTCTTTGCCAAATGAATAGCACTTTGGCTATCACAATGCACTTTGATGTGCTTCTGTACAATTCCTAGTTCACTAAGCAATCCTTGAAACCAAATTGCCTCCTTCACAGCCTCTGTAATTGCCATATACTCTATTTTTGTAGTAGACAAAGCAATTGTTGACTGTAAGGTTGACTTCCAACTGACCAGTGCCTTTACAAGAGTAAACACATAACCGGTAGTTGATTGACGTTTGTCCAAATTACTAGCATAGTCGGAATCACAATATCCAACTACATATTAAACGACTTTCTCATAACATTGAAACATTAAACTAACATCCACAGTATTCGGACTATATCGTAGAATCCATTTCACAGTTTGCCAATGCTCCTATCTAGGATTATTCATATACCTACTCACAACCTCTACTGCCTGTGAAATATCGGGTCTTGTACATACCATTGCATACATTAAGATACCAACAACACTTGCATAAGAAACTTTCAACATATATTCTCGTTCATCATCATTCTTCGGAGATAAAGTTGCACTAAGCTTCATATGAGGAGCAAGCAGGGTACCCACATCTCAGATATTGTTTCTAAGTCAGAAAAAGTTGCCCCAATTTTCTATCTCTGCTTATCTCCATGGTGAGAATATTTTTAGCCTCACCTAAATCCTTCATTTCAAATTCTTGATTCAGCTAAGCCTTCAATTTTTCTATTTCTCCTTTATTTTTTGAAGCTGTCAACATATCATCGACATAAAGGAGAAGATAGATGAAAGATCTGTCATGTAGCTTGCGCAAATACACACAATGATCATTTTTACTTCTTGTGTACTTTTGACCCATCATAAACTTATCAAATCACTTGTTGTGAACCCTTAAATTTGCACTCTTGGACTTTGGCTGTAGCTTAACACCTACTAAGATTAGTAAGCTACCCAAAACTAGTATAATAAAATTTCTCAAAATTGCACTTTCAGATAACCAACACTCAATTACAAACTCATAGAATCAAACAAGGCCCAAATCGGATTAAGAACGGATGAAATAGGCCAAAAAAGCGGTGCGGCAACTTGCGGGCCAATTGCGGCAACGCAGCCCTCCTTGAGGCTACAATAGCCAATTTGGCTGCCACAGAGGCTCTACAGTTGTCGCAAAAGCTTTGTGGTTACCGCAGACTCTGAACAGTTATCGCAACGCGTTTTTCCTGCTTCCCACACCGAAAATTCACCCTTTTAAACCTCTAGATTCCCCCTATAAATACCTTACACTTCCTAACAACTTTCACACACAATTATATGCTTCTATACTCTCTTTAAAGCTTTCTAAACCCTATTCCTAAGCTTTCTAATCATCAAAACTCTCTTTATAATCCTCTAAATCTCTAAAACCTCATTCCAAAACCTCCTCCATCACATAAAACCTTATTCATAAGCTTTCCAATCATCTCAAAACCCCATCCATAAGCCTCCTAATCACCTCAAACCTTATTTTTAAGCTTCTTAATCAAGAAAAGGTGCAACTCAAGTTATTTCTTTCAAAGGGAATTCGTGGTACTCAAGCAAAGGTGATCCAAAGTCTTTCCTTCAAGAAAAGAGTTCGTACTATTTAAGAGTCCTTACAAAAAGAGTGCTCGTGATATCTCCAGGCCAAGGTGGAACTTAGATCCGGTGTCAAGCTTGCTCCCTATGTTCTTCGCCGACGAAAGCCAAAGGTAAAAGTTCTTTCCTTTTCCTTTTTCAATTCCAATTTTAAAATCTAAATATAAAAAGATCTAATTTTTGTTAATTAAAATCTGACCTAATTAACAAATCCCTTAAGCCCTTAAAATTAATTAAAACATGATAACAAAGGCAATGACTTAAAAATTCCTCCTTCACAAGAAAAAAGAACTCCGTGAGGTTTGATTCTTATTCAAAGGGATATGTAGGCTTGTCGTCTCTAAGGCATTCAACTCCACTAAAATTAATAACTTCTTCTCTCTATCACCTTCTTCACATAGTTTAGGATTGAAATTACTTTTCTTAAATAAAAGTCAAAATTTTAATTCTTTTTATTATAATTGTTTTAATGCTTTTTTTTTCTGACTTTAGTTGTTTATATTATATTTGGGGAATGTGTGCTTTTTCTATAACTTATAAGGGCTAGAGGAAAGATCCCCTGATTTGGATATTTTAACTTGTAATAATTTTAAGTAGTTTTCCTTTATTTTTCACAGTTTTCCTTTATTTTTTCACATTTTATAATAGTCATTATCTCATATTTTGCCATGCATTGCACGAATAATATTTGTTCCATGCATCATATTATATCTATTCATGCATACATAAAAATTTCTTTTTAAAAGCTATTTTGTATTTAAGTCAAACTAATTTTTTGTATTATTTTAACCAAAACCTAGTTTCCGAACCCTCTTTGGTCATTCAAGAACTAGTGCTTTTTCTTAAGATAAATGGTATAATTTTGGAGTCAATTAAATTGGGTTTTTCCTTTAATTTTTCCAACTAAAATAAACAAAATTAAAGTGGTGAATTTTTTTGCAAATTACGAACTTACAAAATATAATTTTCTGAACTCATAGCGGGTTCCAATCGAGATGTTTCTCCCTAATGAGCATTTTGATTCCCTTTAGTAGATCGGACTGGCACTCGGGTGAGACCTCATAGTTAACGACTCCACTAGGGACTCTAAAATCTTTTTTAGAATAAAAGATGAAAGTGGACTACTCTTGGTAAAACAAAAAGTTTGGCTTTTAATACAAGATAGCTTTTTATGCATCACTACATTTCCAAAACTTTAGTTTCTTAGGAAAACAAATGATAGAAAGTAACATCGAGTGGGCAACCTTCTTTAGGTCTGCTTGTCGATAGTGAAATCATTTAGCCCACGATGTATCCTCTAATCCTTTTAATGGTGTAACGAGTATGCATGTACTATTGGATCCACGCGAGACTCCTTGACTCACATGTGATTAGGTACATCGCATCTCTAGTGTGATGGGTTCCTTTCAAACTATCCTTACCCTTTCATATAATGACTCATAAAAACTTCATTTAGGATTGTATGAACCATAATACTGAACTTGGTATTTCATGAAACCTTTTTCATTCATTCATTCATACATGCATGCATAGCTTGAACATTGTGAAGAGTTTAAAACCTATCCAAACATCTTCACATCCAAAACCCATGGTTCACTTAAACCCATAGTCCACCTAAACCCATGGTTAAAACCCAAAACTCATTGTCCACTTAAACTTATAGTCCACTTAACCCATGGTTAAAATCCAAAAACTATGGTCCACCCAAACACATGATCAAAACACCTGAAACCCATGGTCCACCTAACCCATAGTCAAAACCCAAAACTCATGGTTCACCTAAACCTTTGTCAAAAATATGGTAAAAATAAACTCATCTATGGTACCCTTATCCATAATCCTTATCCAAGCTAAACACTGACTTAGCTTTATTCTTTATAACTGTTATACAAGCTAAACACTAACCTAGCTTCATCATTCACAATTCTTACCCAAGCTAAACATTAACCTAGCTTTCATCTTCCTTACCCAAGCTAAACACTGACTTAGCTTTCATCTTTCATAGTCCTTACCTAAGCTAAACATTGATATAGCTTTATCCTCAATAATCCTTATCAAAGCTAAACATTGACCTAGCTTCATTCTTATCCACAGTTCTTACCCAAACTAAACCCTGACTTTGTTTCATCTTTTACAGTACTATCTAAACCCATGGTCCATCTAAACCCATGTTCCGGTCTAATCAAACTCATTATCCAACTATTAATAAACCCATGGTCCACTTAACATCCAAATCCATGGTACATCCAATCTTAAAATCCATGGTCACTCTATCCTTAAGCCCATGGTAAACCATTCATAAATCGCAATCCTAATTATTCAAGGCTAAAATTTGACCTAACCATCGAAAGCTAAATTCCGACCTAGTTACTCAAAGCTAAAATTCGACCTAGCTACTCAAAGCTAAAATCCAACCTAGCTACTCAAAGCTAAATTCTGACCTAGTTACTCCAAGCTAAATATGACCTAATTACTAAAAGCTAAAATCCGACCTAACTACTTAAAGCTAAAATTTGACCTAACTAATCAGTGTTAAAATCTGACCTAGCTACTTAAAGCTAAAATAAGACCTAGCTATTCAAAGCTAAAATCTGACCTAGCCATTCAAAGCCAAATGCCAACCTAGTTTTCAAAGCTAAAATCTGACCTAGCTCCCCTAGCTAAATACTGATCTAGCTAAAATCATACACCTCCACCTTCATCTTTACCTATGCACCTTTAATCTAACCACAAGACACTATGATCCATTGCCATTAAACCTAAAGTCCTTAGTTTATCATACCCCACTATTTTTTCCAAAGCTTGATACTAACCCAGCTCCTTTTTCCTTTCATAAGATTGCAAGATGTCTACTGGATTCAACAAAGATGTCATGGATAAGATTTTGGCCAAACTATTGGAACGATAAGAAGAGATGTTCAAGAGACAAATTGCCTAAATTCAGGCCCAATTGCAGGCCCAAAGGGAGGCCATATTAAGTGATGTCTAAGACATGCTAAGTCGGGCTAGTATAAATCAAACCCCAAATCCCACTCTCCAAAATCCACTCAAACTAGACCAAAATTTGATATCAGTTCAAGCCCATGCTTCTACTTTCTCCATCAAGCCAACCTCTGAAACCATAATCCCACCTTCACTTCCCTCATCTAATATCCTCTAAACAAACACACTCTCCCATCTAGCACTCGCTAAACAACCACAAATCACCTCATTTCCTATGGATCCTTCCTAAGGGAGGGAAGCCATATGTAATCCTAGGCTTGGTGTTTTCCTAACCAAACTAGAAGCCATGGAAAAGTCGATAAAAAGTTTGAAAAAGAAGGAAGGCATGGTTGATACAAGTTCATTAAGCCTTTTCCCCAATGCCCGGTTACCACCAAAGTTCAAGATGCTGAATTTGGATAGATTTGATGGTATTACGTGCCCTAAGATCCATTTAAAGATGTGCGTGGGGGCAATGCATCCCCTTGGTATCAACAATGAGCTCCTTACTCAACTCTTTTAGCAAACCCTTACTGATCCCGCCTTAAGATGGTTTATTAACTTAGATGACACACAAAAACAAACCTGGGAGGACATTTGTAATGCATTTGTTAAACAGTACCATTGCAATATTGAAGTTGACATTACAAGAAGGGATTTAGAAAGCACTAAGCAGCTTTTGAATAAGACCTTCTCTACATTCCTTACAAGATGGAGGGCCAAAGCTACTCTAATAGTAAATAGGCCGACTGAGCAAGAACAAGTGGATATTCTCATCAAGAATCTACTTCTGAACTATCGAGATCTCTTGTTGACACAATACCTACCTACTTGCAAAGCATTGATCGCAACTACATCCAAGGTTGAAGATCACCTCCAATGCAAATCAAAGATTGCTGCCATTGAGGAAGAACATGAACCCAACATCGAAGAGTTTGACTCTAGCTAAACCTAACTTGTCTTGAATCAGTCCAAGACCTCATTGGCAATAAATACTTCTTTCACCCATCAACCTTTTAAGCCACCTAGCGAGTCAACAAGGCAAGAAGGATACTAGTCAAAGTCTATGTCATTAAAGTCTGAGTCATCGTTTAAGTCAGAGTCATCTTTTTGAGTTTGACTATCAGAGTCATCTTTTTTCAAGTTTGTTTATCATAGTCATCTTTTTTTGAGTATGTTTGTTTGAGTCATCTTTTTTGAGTTTATTCGTTAGAGTCATCCTGTTGAGTCTGTTGAAGTCATTCTTATTATAATAAAGAAAGATGACATTATTTAATAAAGTTCATTCCTTTATGCATTTCTTTTCATCCAATTTGAATGAAACAATGAATTTTTGTGCTAATAAGGAATCACATGCGAAGGGTCAAGAATTCATGTAAGGCCATAACAAATGATCATTAAAAGTAGCCTTCACCAAAATTGCAATTCCTTGGAAAACATTCAGATTCCCTAAGTAGACATCCATGTCACTTTCTCTCTAAGCTAACACCCCTTTTTAAGTGTTTTGCAGAACACCAAAACTTTCATCCTCACTACAGGTTGGGGGCAATCTTCAATCATCTTTATAGGCAAAGTAAAACAGATAGCCTTGCTAATTGAAAAGGGAAGGAAAACCAAAAATCCAACCCATGATCCAAACAGAATCAGACCTTTCTAAGCAAGACAGAACAAATAGCCTTGCCAACCCAAAAAAAAAAAAAAAAAGAAAAAAATAATAAAAAAAAAAAAAGAGAGGGAAACTCAAAAGGGCAGCTTAGAACAAGTAATCAAAGAAATTTCTAAGTTGAAAACCCATAAAGGAAGCTTAGCCAAAAGATGGAATCAAAGTAATAATTCAAGATAGAGCTCTGTTTCATTTAAATTGGATTCACTATCTAGTATGATAATCATTTTGGTAGTCTTATCTTTCATAGAGTCATGTTTCGCTACATTTATACCCCGTTAACTATTTTCACAACTTTCGCTTAGAGTTTTTAGCCTCTTATGTCTCATCCTATCATTACGACATCAGTCAGAGTCTAGTCTCACCTTCTAGTCTATATGTCTAAGTTGCTAAATCAACTTATGAGGTGGCATCCTACCTATCTCCTTTAAAACACCTTTGCCCCTAACTCCTTGATCAAGGCCTACTATCTCTTCAAGTGATTAACCATCCCATCCTTTCAAAGATTATACATCTTGGGTATATTATTATCAAATTCTTTGGCAAAATCTTACGCTCATCAGCAGAACCAAGGCCCATCATCAAAGCCCAAGTTTCTTAGCTAAATTGCCTCATTTGGAATACTTGTAGACTTCTTTAAGCTCAAGGTCTTTTTATCAATTTAGCTCAACTAATGAATCCATTGTCCCAGACACTATATTGGGTGGACCATCTTTGCTCAAATCTTACAACCTAAATTTTCAAGTGACAGTCCTTGACCTGATATGAAACCTAACACAACCTCACCTAATATCTCAAGACCAATTGATGTGATGTAAAATGGTATGGATTTAGTGTTATTTCAAGTGCATTTTAGTTGCTTTTTAGGTATATGTTTAGTATATTATAATGCATTTTGTGTTTTATTCCCTTTCTACTAATATTTTCTCAAGATTTCTCCTTAACCTGATGGTTTTGAGAGTATTTTATAAGTTTTAGTAGGTTATGGGAGATATTGGAGGTTCCTAGAAGAGTCAAATATAAAAAGAAAGTAAAGATTGGAATTCATTGGTGTCGAGTCATCACCAAGTGTGCTGACTCAGCACCAATGGCTGCTGTGCCGAGTTGTTGAGTGGAGGATGAGTTGGTGCCGAGTCGGCACACACCAAAAGACAGGATTCTTCACAAATAGTCCGTAATGTTTTAGTCATAAATTCCTCTACACAACTCGGATTGAAACGATTCAAGAGGCTATGGAAAGCTAATAAAAAGGCCTACAACTTTCATAAAGACCTCAAAGTCTAATTTTGCCATCTGAATTGATTGATATGCCCTTGAAGTTTTTGAAGTAGTTATTAGGTGACTTTTCACAAAGTGTTGCATTTCTTTATGAAATGTTATGACTTTTAACTATTCAAAAGCCTTTAAATAATTGAAGTTTCTTCTATAAAAGGCATTTAGAAAATCAGAATACAAAGTAAAGAGTATTGTATTAAGAAGAAAAAGAGAGATCTTACAAGTTTTAGTATTTTCAAGTACAGTACTTTGGGAAACTATTCTTGTATCAAGGCTTCTAATCTTGAAAAGTGCTAGTAAAAGATTTCTATAACTTTTCTTTACTTAATCTATTTTATTTCTTTGATGATTGAATGTTTAATTTTCTTTTTATAAGATATTTAACAATGCATCAAGGCTAAAGTACTTGTGGTTAGAATTGCAATGCAAATTTAGTCTATGAACTTCATTTTGATATTTTGTAAATGAATGATTGATTTGGCTTCAATTAAGTTCTAAATAGTTGTTATATATGCTTGATCACCATATGTAATATGTTAGTTAAGAATTTGCAATGAGAATTGTAATTCTTAATGGAAAAGTAATTGATGTCACTTAATTTAAAAAATTAATTAGAATCTATTTCTAAAGGGATAAAAAGAATTAACATTGAACTTCATGGTTTTTGTTTACATTTACATTGACATGAGAATGTAAGTCTATTCAAAAATATCTTTAATTGACTTAGAGATAAGCTTTTAAAGATTTCAGGTTAATTCTCCAATCAACTCATTCATAATCTTATTTTATATACATATTAAAAGTTCATTGATTTAGATTTAAATTGTAATTCTAACCTGTTCTCTTTTTAGAAATTGTTTAATAAATTTGAATTATTTAGATATTAGTGACTTATAGTTAAATTAGTTACTCAAACTCCAATTATTCTTTGCCTATTCATCTTATTATTTGTTCAGTTAATAATAAATTTATCATTTTTCCTAGTGTTCGACCCCTTGCTCATCCTATATTTAGTCGTAAGGGCTAGGGTATATAAATTTTCCCACATCAAATTTGGTGTCGTTGCCGGGGAATTTTGATAAGAATTTTTATTAATTTGGGATAAAGAAAGGTTGTTTTAGGCTTTAATAAGATATTAATTGTTTTTAAATGAGACATACTCGTAGTTCCACTAGTATTTTATCTTTTATTGAAGGACAAAAGAGGCTTCTTTAATTGAATGAATTGGAAGAGTTAAGGATGAATGCTTATGAGAATGCCAAGATTTATAAGGATAGAACCAAGCAATGGCATGACAAGCATATTCATTATAGGGAGTTTCATAAAGGACAACTTGTTTTATTATACAATTCAAGGGTTAAACTCTTTCCTGGTAAGTTAAAATCAAGATGGTCAGGTCCTTTTAAAATCATCAAGGTTTATCCTCATGGTGCGGTTGACATTGAAAATTTGAAAGGGGAAATTTTTAAGGTCAATGGTTAGCGTTTGAAATCCTATGTTGTTGGCGATCAGATGGGTAATGAAAGTAGTTCACAATTAGAGGTTTGGGGACTACTTGGTGAACCTTCAGGTAAATATGATTATAAGGTAAAGTATACACCACCACCTAGTTTAAGCATTCCTATTGAATCCATCGAGCCATCGGGTTGGGGAGAAGAATTTGATGCTATTGACAATCAAGGAACAAAAAAGGTTCATACCCTACACTCCCAATTTTAACTTGGAATTAAGGTATGATCAGACTATAGATTTTAGATTTAGCAAGGTATGATACTTACACATTTAGTTTATTTTTATTATATTATATATATTTGTTTTCATAATTTTTCTTTAGTTTTTCACAGAAATTGCATTTCATTCTTATTTAAAATTTAATTTATAAAGAAACAAAAAAAAAAATGAAATAACACAGAAATTTATTGGTGCCGAGTCGGCACCCTTCAACTGAGTTGGTGGTGAGTCGGCACCAATGGTCTCTGTGCCAAGTTGCACCCTTCAATTGACTTCGTGCCGAGTCGGCATATATGATACACGTCCTAGTAATTCAAAATTTTGCAACTTTTCAATTGCTGGGCCATTTGACTTCAATTTTGTTGTTTTTAAACTCAAACATCACTATGAAAGGGCATATATTCCTTAGTGTCTCTTGGGAAGGGACATGAAAAGACTACACAACTTTATCTCTTTATAGTTAGTTTTTCTTTTTATAAACTTCTGCATTCTTTTCTTTTCCTATTTCCATTTCACTCTTTATTTATCATATAACTCTTTCTTCATCTCCCTCTCTCTCACATTTCTCTCTCTCACTTCTCATCTTCTCCAAGCTTTAGTTTTTTCCCTCTTTCTTAACCAAAACCCATTCCTTTTATCTTTCAAAAATTGCTTTACAAGATGGGTAAATAAAAAACAAATCCATCCTCATCTTCAAGGGGTAAGGAAGTTGCACAAGAGGAGGAAGATGTTCTGGATTTTGCACCACTATATAGAGCACCATTTTCGATTTTTCAAAAATAGGAAGGACAAAGGTATGACAAATGTCTTAAACAAAATGTTGTTGGTTCTAGGTTTCTTCCTCTTGATGTTGTTAGTAAAATGGGTTTTGATGAAATTCTGAATAAATTTCTTAAACAAATAGGTCTTAAAACTTTGGTTTCTTTAGAAAAGGACACTTATGTACAACTAACACAAGAATTTTATTGCACTTTGAAATTGAATAATAATGATCCTCACGTGTTAGATTTTCGTATGCTAGGAAACCCATATCAATTGACTTATAATTTCATGAAAAAAGTGTTCGGTTTTTCTAAGGATGGAGTTTGTGAAATCCCTCGTGATTGGCATGCTAGTGAATATAGGAATGAATTAACCAATTTACCTCAATTTGATCCTAAGAAAGGCCATGCCATGTTCATTAAAGATCATAAATTGTGGCTTTTGCATAAAATTCTTGCATGTCTTGTGTTTGGTAAGTCGGAAGGAAATAGAGTCTCTATCCAAGAAATTTATTTGATGTGGTGTATTAGCATGAAAAAGCAAATTTGTTGGACTTTTTGGATTTATAATAAGTTACTTGAATGTGCTAATAATAAAAGTGGTCCTTTGACTCATGGTTATATTATTACTTCTATTACTAATGCTCTTAAAATTTCACAAGCTTCTTTGGATTCGATGAGAGTGGTGAGTATGGTTCGCCTTACTAAATCTGCTTTTACAAAAGGTGAGGTTATTTATCCTAACTTTAATTTAAGACATGTAAAAGATAGATCATGTTGGGTAGGAGTAGAGAAAAGCGAAGAGAGTAGCGAAGAAAGCAAAAGTGAAGATCAAGGTGATGAACAAGGTGTTAATGTTGGTGGAACATCTACTACTGCTCCTGTTGAAGTCGGTGGAGGAAGTTCTCATGTGTCCCCCAACATGGCTATTTGGTAATAAATCCTTCAAAATCAACAAGCTATGAATACACAATTAGGACACATGAATGTTAGGCAACAACAAATGGAGAGGCAACAACGAAGACTAACTTACAAGATGGATCAATTTTTTGCTAGCAGTGGATATCAATTTGATTCTCTGCCCCCTTCACCATAAGTGGATTGAAAGATAAGCATTTCTAACCTTTCCTTATTTTTCTTTTATCTATGTTGCGTGTTTGTTTGTGTTTTCTTCTTTTTGGGACACATTGGGGGCAATGTGTACTCTAAGTGTGGGCGAGGTTATATCTTGTTTAGTTTTTTTTTTGTTCACCCTATTTTATAAGTTTATAGGATTTAGTGTTCATGATCTATGCTATGATGCATCACCTTAAAATATTTTGAAACTTTTGAAGACTCCTTCTAATTTTATATGATATAGTTATAGTTTGGTTCATTATAACATTAAGGGTTAGAAACATTTAAGAATTGATTTATGATCAACTTCCCTTGCCTTAGTTGATTACATGAATTTTCAAGTGACAGTCCTGACCTACCCTCAAATCTTACAACCTGAATTTTCAAGTGACAGTCCTTGACCTGATATGAAACCTAACACAACCTCACCTAATATCTCAAGACCAATCTATCCTTCTAAGGACCTACCTGACCTACCCTCCCAATACCAAAGCCGAATAGATAGCTTTGATCCCAATCCTCCTAACACCAAAGCCAAATAGATAGCTTTGATCCTAATTTTTCCCAACACCAAAGCCAAACATATAGTTTTGATCCCAATTCTCCTAACACCAAAGCCAAATAGATAGCTTTGATCCTAATTTTTCCCAACACCAAAGCCAAACATATAGTTTTGATCCCAATTCTCCCAACACCAAAGCTAAATAGATAGCTTTGATCCTAATTTTTTCAAACATCAAAGCCAAATAGATAGCTTTGATCCTAATCCTCCCAACACCAAAGCCAAACAGATAGCTTTGATCGTAATTTTTCCTAACACTAAAGCCAAACAGATAGCTTTGATCCCAAATTTTCCAACACCAAAGCTGAACAGATAGCTTTGATCCCATTTTTCCCAAACATCAAAGCTGAACAGATAGTTTTGATCCTAATTTTCCCAAACATAAATGCTGAATAGATAGCTTTAATCCCAATCCTCCCAAACATCAAAGCCAAACAGATAGTTTTGATCCCAAAGCCAAATGGATAACTTTGATCATGATCTCCTTAAAAGTAAGGCCGAATAGATGGCCTTGCTAAACTAGTTTGAATTCCCAAATCTAGGTGGACCAAATCTCCAAATCTTAAAGTCTAAGCCAGACAGATAGCCAAAACCATCTTTACCTTTAAACATTTAGGCCAAACAAATAGCCTTAATTGAAATTCACCAAGACCATTTTCACAACCAACGTCAAAGTCAAACCGATAGCCATTGACAAATCCTCATTTATCATAGGGAGCCCTTCCAAAAGGTTCATATTCTTATACCATGTTTAAACGTCAATTTGTATAAAGCATCAATGCCTTCATGCATGAAAAACATAAGCAGATATCATAAGCCCAGAATATGATATGGCACAAGATTAGAGTTTGATGTGGCACAAGAACACACAAGCCCAGAGTTTGATATGGCACAAGTCCAGAGTTTGACATGGCACAAGTCCAAGGTCTATCATGGCATAAGAATACATAAGCCAAAGATCTGACGTGGCATGAGCATGAGCCCAAAGTTTGATATGGCACCTTTTCCTAGGGTTCACTATCATTAGGATCACCTTTTGCTCAAAGCCAATTATGATGAGGGAGCAGCTGTGAACCCTTAAATTCGCACCCTTAGGATTTGGCTGTAGTTTAATACCTACTAAGATTAGTGAGTTACGCAAAGCCAGTATAATAAATTTTCTTCGATTTGCACTTTCGGATGACCAACATTTAATTATGAACCCATAGAATCAAACAAGGCCCAAATTGGATCAAGAACGGATGAGAATAGGCCAACAAAGAGGTGCGACAGCCTGCGAGCCAGCTACTGTAATTTGCAGCTGGCTGCAGCAACTGCAGCCCTCATTGCGGCAACTACAGCCCTCCTTGCGGCAGAGGCTCTGCGATTACTGTGGACTCTGAACAGTTACTGTAGCGCATTTTTCTTGCTTCCTATATCGAAAATTCACCCTTTTAAGCCTCTAGACTGCCCATATAAATACCTTACACCTCTTAACAACTTCCACACACTATTATATGCTTCTATATTCTACTTAAAGCTTTCTAAACCCTATTCCTAAGCTTTCCAATCATCAAAACCCTCTTTCTAATCCTCCAAATCTCTAAAACCTCATTCTAAAACCTCATCTATCACATAAAACCTTATTCATAAGCTTCCCAATCATCTCAAAACCCCATTCATAAGCCTCCTAATCACCTCAAACCTCATCTCTAAGCTTCTTAATCAAGAAAAGGTGTAACTCAAGTTATTTCTTTCAAAAGGAATTCGTGGTACTCAAGCAAAGGTGATCCAAAGTCTTTCCTTTAAGAAAAGAGTTCGTACTATTCAAGAGTCTTTCCAAAAAGGAGTGCTCGTGATATCCCCATGCCAAGATGGAACTTAGATTCGGTGTTAAGCTTGCTCCTTACGTTCCTCGCCGACGAAAGCCAAAGGTAAAAGTTCTTTCCTTTTCCTTTTCAATTCCAATTTTAAGATCTAAATCTAAAAAGATTTGATTTTTGTTAATTAAAATCTGACCTAATTAACAAATCCCTTAAGCTCTTAAAATTAATCAAAACATGATAACAAAGGCAATGACTTAAAAACCCCTCATTCGTAAGAAGGAAGAACTGCGTGGGGTTTGATTCCTATTCAAAGGGATACGTAGACTTACCATCTCTAAGGCATTCAACTCCGCTAAAATTAACAACTTCTCCTCTGTATCACCTTTTTCACATAGTTTAGGATTGAAATTCCTTTTCTTAAATAAAAGTCAAAATTTTAATTCTTTTTATTATAATTGTTTTAATACTCTTTTTTCTAACTTTAGTTGTTTATATTATATTTGGGGAATGTATACTTTTCCTAGAACTCATAAGGACTAGAGGAAAGATCCCCTAATTTGGACGTTTTAACTTATAATAATTTTAAGTAGTTTTCCCTTATTTTTTCGCATTTTATAATAGTCATTATCTCATATTTGCCATGTATTGCATGAATAATATTTGTTCCATATATCATATTATATCTATTCATGCATACATAAAAATTTCTTTTTAAAAGCTATTTTGTGTTTAAGCCAAACTAATTTTTTGTATTATTTTAACTAAAACCTAGTTCCTGAGCCCTTTTTGGTCATTTGAAGACTAGTGCTTTTTCTTGGGATAAATGGTATAATTTTGAAGTCAATTAAATTGGGTTTTTCCTTTAATTTTCCCAACTAAAATAAACAAAATTAAAGTGGCGACTCCTTTGGTAAATTACAAACTTACAAAATACAATTTTTTAAACTCATAGCGGGTTCCAATCGTGATGTTTCTCTCTAATGAGCATTTCGATTCCCTTTAGCGGATTAGATCGGTACTTGAGCAAGGCCTCACACTTATACCACTGTCTTGGAGATTGCTTCAATCCAAATAGTGATTTTTCAAGTTTGCAAACTATCTTTTCTTTTTCAACAACTTTGAATCCTTCTAGTTGAGTCATATAGATTTCCTCCTCTAAGTTTCCATGTAAAAATACAGTTTTTACATCTAATTGAACTAGTTCCAAATCCAACTGTGCTACCAAAACCAATAAAATTCTAAAGGAGGCATGTTTTACAATTGGAGAAAACACTTCATTATAATCAATTCCCTTTATTTAAGCGTAGCCTTTAGCTACCAATCTTGCTTTGTAGCAAATAGTGTTCTTGTCAAGAAATCCATCTTTCTTTGTATATACCCATTTGCACCCAATTGCCTTCTTTCCCTTTGGACTAGCTAGTTTCCATGTTTGATTCTTTTGAAAGGAATACATTTCTTCATTCATAGTAGTCCTCCACTTTTCTTGTTTTGAGCTTTGGACTGCTTCATTATAAGTGGCAGTGTGAACCCTCATTATAGCCTTAGGATCCATACCTTAAATCTGAATTGGATATCTCTTTTAATCAGACTCATCCTAGGATAGCCTTAGGATTCATATCTTAAATATGAATTAGGTATGCCTTTTGATCGAACCCATCTTAGGATAGCCTTAGGATTCATACCTTAAATCTGAATTAGGTATCTCTTTTAATCAGACTCATCCTAGGATAGTCTTAGAATTCATACCTTAAATCTAAATTAGGTATCTCTTTTAATCGGACTCATCCTAGGATAGCCTTAGAATCCATACCTTAAATCTGAATTAGGTATCTCTTTTAATTGGATTGATCCTAGGATAGCCTTAGAATTCATACCTTAAATTTGAATTAGGTATCTCTTTTGATCGAACCCATCCTAGGATAGCCTTAGGATTCATACCTTAAATGAATCCTACCTTAAATATGAATTAAATATCTCTTTTAATCGGACTCATCCTAGGATAACCTTAGGATCTATACCTTAAATTTGAATTAGGTATCTCTTTCAATCGGACTCATCCTAGGATAGCCTTAGGATCCATACCTTAACTATGAATTAGGTATCTCTTTTAATCGGACCCATCTTAGGATAGCCTTAGGATTCTTACCTTAAATCTGAATTAGGTATCCCTTTTGATTGGACCCATCCTAGGATAACCTTAGGATTCATACCTTAAATCTGAATTAGGTATCTCTTTTGATCGAACCCATCCTAGGATAGCCTAAGGATTCATACCTTAAATCTGAATTAGGTATCTCTTTTGATCGAACCCATCCTAGGATAGCCTTAGGATTCATACCTTAAATCAGAATTAGGTATCTTAGGATCCGTACCTTAAATCTAAATTAGGTATCTCTTTTAATCAGACTCATCCTAGCATAGCCTTAGGATTCATACTTTAAATCTGAATTAGGTATCCTTTTTGATCAAACCCATCCTAGGATAGCCTTAGGATTCATACCTTAAATCTAAATTAGGTATCTCTTTTAATCGGACTCATCCTAGGATAGCCTTAGGATCTATACCTTAAATATGAATTAGATATCTCTTTTAATCAGACTTATCCGAGGATAGCCTTAGGATCCATACCTTAAATCTGAATTAGGTATCTCTTTTAATCGGACTCATCCTGGGATAGCCTTAGGATCCATACCTTAAATTTGAATTGGGTATCTCTTTTAATTGGACTCATCCTAGGATAACCTTAGGATTTATACCTTAAATCTGAATTAGGTATCTCTTTTGATCAGACCCGTCCTATGATAGTCTTAGGATTCATACCTTAAATTTGAATTAGGTATCCCTTTTAATCAGACCATCCTAGGATAGCCTTAGGATCATTTCACCCATAAATGTTTAGATCATCTAGGCATCCTTGTGGTTCCTTTTTTTTCATCACTTTTTTTTTTAAATCAACCATTTTCACCCAAATGTGTCTAGATGTTGACTTAGGCATCCATTTGGTTCATCTTACCATCTCTCATTCTAGGGTTCACTATCATCAGAATCGCCTTTTGCTCAAAGCCAATCCTGATGAGGGGGTAGCTGTGAACCCTCAAATTTGCATCCTTAGGATTCGACCGCAGCTTGACATTTGCTAAGATTCGTGTGCTACGCAAACGGTGGTCCTGTTAGCCGGTTAATAGGCAGGGATCAAGGGGGCAGCGCCCCGTTGAAAAATAAATTTCTTGAAACTTGCACCTTCAGATGATTAGCACATGATTACAAACCAATAAAAATAAACTAGGCTCAAATCAGATCAAAGACGGATGAGAACGGGCTGAAAGATGAACTGTGAATTTTTGGCCTCAAACTCCTCTTATAAATACCTTACACCTCATAACAACTAAAAGGACACAATTATATGCTTCTATACTCTCCCAAAAGCTTTTTAAACCTTATTTCTAAGCTTTTCAATCATCAAAACCCTCTTCCTAAACCTCCAAATCTCTAAAATCCCATTCTGAAACTTCCTTCATCACCTCAAACCTTATTTATTAAGCTTCCTATTCATAAGCCTCCTAATCACCTCAAAACCTATCTCTAAACTTCATAATCAATAAAAGGTGCAATTCGAGTTATTCCTTTCGAAGGGAATTTGTGGTACTCAATCAAAGGTGTGATTCAAGTCCCTCCAAGGAGAATTCATGCTATTCAAGAGTCCTTCTTCCAAAAGGAGTGCTCGTGCTATCCCTAAGGAAAGGTGGAACTTAGATCCGGTGCCAAGCTCGTTCCTTACGTTCCTCGTTGACGAAAGCCAAAGGTAAAAGTTCTTTCCTTTTTCTTTTCAATTTCAATTTCAAGATCTAAATATGAAAAGATCTAATTTTTACTAATTAAAATCTGATCTAATTAACAAATTCCTAAGCCCTCAAAATCAATCAAAACATGATAACAAAGGCAATGACTTAAAAACCCCTCCTTCGCAAGAAGGAAGAACTGCGTGGGGTTTGATTCCCATTCAAAGGAATACACAGGCTTGCCGTCTCTAAGGCATTCAACTTCGCTAAAATTAACAACTTCTTCTCTCTATCACTTTCTTCACATAATTTAGGATTGAAATTACTTTTCTTAAATAAAAGTTGAAATTTTAATTCTTTTTATTATAATCGTTTAATACTCTCTTTCTTATTTTAGTTGTTTAGATTATATTTGGAAAATATGTGCTTTTCCTAGAACCCATAAGGGCTAGAGGAAAGATCCCCTGATTTTGACATTTTGACTTGTAATAGTTTTAAGTAGTTTTCCTTTACTTTTCAGATTTTTAATTATTATTATCTCATATTTGTCATACATTGCATGAGTAATATTGTTTCATGCATCATATTATATCTGTTCATACATAAATAAAAACTTCTTTTTTTTACAAAAGTTATTTTATATTTAAGCTAAACTAATTTTTTGTACTATTTTAACCAAAACCTAGTCCCCGAGCCCTCTTTGGTCATTCGAGAACTAGTGCTTTTCCTTGGGATAAATGGTATAATTTTAGAGTCAATCAAATTGGATTTTTCCTTTAATTTTCTCAACTGATATAAACAAAATTAAAGTGGTGGCTCCTTTTACAAATAACAATTTACAAAGTACAAATTTTCTGAACTCATAGCGAGTTCCAATTGTGATGTTTCTCCCAAATGGGCATTTTTGATTCCTTTTTAGTGGATTGGATCGGGTGCTCGGGTGAGGCCTCACAGGTAGGAATATCATCATTTGTAATTGGCAATGCTGAAGAGACCATATTTGTATAGCGAGCAAGTGGTCTAATGGTCCTCTTTCCCTTTCTTAGTGCAATTGTTTCTTGTTGCTGTAGAGGTTCTTGGGTCTAAACCTCTTCTTCATTTGACTCTTCTTCTACAATAAGAGAGTTATCATCAGTTTCTTCATTTGTTAGGGTAATTTTATTTCTTTCAAACTCCACCTGTTTGGGAGTACGTCTGCTTGATTCATATTTTTAGAAGTCATCTTTCTTAGCATGGTAGATTCATTAAATGTGACATCCCAACTGAAGATTACTTTTCTAATTTCCATGCACCAAAGGCAATAGCCTTTAATACCAAAAGTGATCCCTATAAAGATTGCCTTCTTTGCTCTTGGATTTAATTTTGACTCCTTAATATGATAATATGCAGTGGAACCAAACACATGTAAGGAATCATAATCTGTAGCAAGTTTCCCAAACCATTTCTCTAATGGCATTTTACCACCAATAGCAGATGATGGTAGATGGTTGATGAGGTGACAAACATATACTACAGCCTCAGCCCAAAATTCTTTGCCTAACCCAGCATTAGACAACATACATCGAACTTTCTCTAGCAATGTCTAATTCATATGTTCTGCCATCCCATTCTATTGTGGTGTATTTTTTATGGTAAAGTATCTGACAATACCTTTCTTTTCATAAACTTTTGCAAATTGATCATTTTTGTTTTCTCCACCATTGTTTGTATACAGATGTTTGATTTTTCTATTTGTTTGAGTCTCTGCCATCTTTTTCCATTTAAGGAAAATTCTCAACACTTCATCCTTTGTCTTCATCGTGTACACCCAAATTCTTCTGGAAAAATCATCAACAAAGGTAACATAATAGTGTTTTCCTCCCAATAAAGTTGTCTTGGAAGGTCCTCATATATCTGTGTGAACATAATCCAATATTCCCTTTGTATCATGGATTGTTATTCCAAATTTCACCCTTGTTTTCTTCCCTTTGATGTAATGCTCACAAAAATCTAATTTGCAAGCTTTAGGTCCTTTCAATAATCCTTCATGTATCAGAAGTTTCAAGGATTTTTCTCCAGTATACCCCAAATGCATATGCCATAACCTGATTGTTTTTGACTCTTGATCATCACCAGAAATTATTGCAGCTGCTATCCTAATAATTGTACTACCCAGAAAGTAATACACTTTTTTTACTTTTTTGAATTCCCTTTAGTACCACAAGTGCACTAAAGATGGCCCTCATTATCTCATCTTTCATCTTTACTTCTAAACCTTTTGATTCTAAGGTTCTCACAGAGATGAGATTCATCATCAAATCTGGTACATGTTGAACACCCGTTAAGGTTCTGATTAATCCATCCTGATTTTTTAAGCGAATTGAACCAATCCTATATGTGACAAGAGGGACGTTATTTACTGTGTAGATAATTCCACTTTCAATTCTTTAAAATCAAAGAACCATTCTCAATTAGGAGACATATGGTGGCTGTAAGCTAAATTTAACAACCATGAACTAGGACAGCTGGTTGATGGTGTAGCAACAATTGAGAGGTCTGAGTTTGCATCATCATCACACTCAGCTACATTTGAATTTGAGATAGCTTTTCCCTTTTTAGGTTTGCTTTTATTCTTTAGTTTGAGACAGTCTTTTTTCTAATGCACTTTTTCTCGACAAAAGGCACGTTCATCTTTGCTCGGTATGGATTTTGATTTTGATCTTCGTCTCTTTCCTTTATTCTGGCTTTCTATACGGCCTCTTACAACTAAAGCTTTTGCTTCCTCTATTGTACTATCATTTTTTTCTTTCTTTCTCTGTTTATAACTATAAAAAGCAACAGTTACTTCACTAAGAGACATAGCAACCTTCCTATGAAGTAGAGTAGTTTCAAAATAAACTTATCAGGGAGCGAATCCAACAACATTAGAGCCAGATCTTCATCTTTAAAAGTTTCATCCATATTCATCAAATCAGTAACCAATTGATTAAAGCTGGTAATGTGATCATTCATAGTGGTACTAGGTACATAATTGAAGTGGAACAATCTCTTCTTCGTATAGAGCTTGTTCTGATTACTTTTCTTCAAGAACTTCTCCTCTAGTGCCTTTCACAATTTACTTGTAGAAGTTTCTTTAGAAAATGCATATTTCTGCTCTCTAGAAAGACACAATCAAATTGTACCACATGTCAATCTATTGATGGTCTTCCATTCTTTCTCCTCAACATCATTTGGTATCTCTTCTTTAATTGCAATGTCTAGACCTTGCTAAAAATTGGCATCTAGAACCTCATTTTGCCACATGCAAATTTGGCATTTGTTATAGTAGTTCTTGCCAAAATTGATGATGATGAAGCTTTTGATGTGGATGCTTTTATACTGTCTGCCATTTCTGCTACAAATTCTATTTAATAGTTATTGATGTGGAATGCCAATTAGCTTAAGAAAATCTTTTTTGATGTGGAAGATCAGTCAAAGCTGCAACCACAAAGCATACTAAGATAACTAAGTGCTCTAATACCAATTGTTATGTAATCCAGGTTACTTCCAGCAATAATAACAAATTCACCTTGAAACTATTACACAGGTGAATAGAGTGAAAATGATTGTATTAAAAAAATCACTTCAAGGTTAATTCCCAAGAAAGTGTGGTGGGTCACAACAGTCCACTTAAGTACCACACTTCTTAGATGGAAATTTACCAAGACAAGCAATTTAATAGCATAATCATTCACTACAACTATATTCGATAATAGCTATTAAATAGATATAAAAAAACATAAAGAACACCAAAAATTTAATGAGATTCAGTGAATTTTGTCTACGTCCTCGGACACCACCAAATTAATATTTCAATATATTAAAGAAATATTACAAAGAGAGAAGAGAAAATAGAACAACTAAAAGCCTTAGAAGTATAATGAGCTTTATTGTTGGGATATTTTACAAAGGAAGAAAGAGGTTCCTTTTATAGACTTAGGAAACCTCCTCAAATCCCACACAAAAACAATATGAGATTTGTTATAAGCTACAAAGTCAACACATTGATTATTAAAGATATGTTATTGTTTTTTTTATTAGTGCCTATAGAAAATTATTAATTGAATTATTTTAAATGCACTTCCCAATAATTAGAACACTAATATGAGAATTAATTAAATTAAACTTCAACATCCCTAAGAAAAAAAAATCAACTATTCTATGGGTTGAGGTTCAAAACTAGTATAATATAGAACTTAACTTGACCTACCATAAATATGACATAACTTGACCTACCATAACTATGAGAAACTTTAAGCCCAATTAGTTGGATCGAGACCTTTTATCCTTGATTAATGAGTTTTTACACAAATATTAAAAAAAATAAAATATTCTCATATATGTTTTTCCTTTTTTTTTTTTTCAAAAATAAACCTTATTAATTTTTTATTTCAAAAATGTCACACTTTTAAAGTTCTATCATTATTAAAAAAAAAAGGTATTTTTAAAAACCTAAAAAGATAAAAGGGAAAAAAGATGTTTGATGTAATTTTCTCTTGATTAATTCAAGTGAGATCTAACCTTGTTGGAGTTGGAGAAGAGAGTGCAAAATAAGAAACAGAAAAAACAAAAGAAAACAGCAAATAAACAAACATAGCAAAGAGAAGATTTAAACTCAAATGATCAATTTTACTTTTATTAACAAAGCGCTAATGATATAATAGTAAATACACAAGCATATGAACAAGAACAGACATTTTCTTTTCTTTTTTCTTTTTTTTTTCATTTTCAACACAACAAACTCTCTTACAAACTCTTCTCTCTTTTACATGTTTTTCACTTCCTTTTGACAAAAACTTTTAGTTTCAGCAGGAGACTATTTATACTAAAAAATGGTGACTTTTTGGGTTAACAATTTCACCAAACAACAACTTCCTTTTTCCTTAAAACAAGAATTTTCACTTCTTTTAAGCTAGCCAAGAAATATCTTACTAAAATAGCAATAAATATATCATAAATTCAGTAATTATTTCAGTAACTTCAACACTCTTCCTTACAAAATTTTTTGCTAGAGTTGTGAAATTTGATATGATGCAAATATTTATATCTAAACTAATCAATTAATAGTTATTTTGTGTTTGTATGCATGTATTTTATCTTTAAAGTGGTGCTTTTAATCTTGTTTTTAAGTGTTCTTTAAGTAATCTAGGTAATTATCAAAGGTTCAAGGGTTATATGCTTGAAAAGGAAGAAGTTTTGCAAAGATTGGCCAAGACAAGCTTGTGTCGACTCATGCCCTATGGTGCCGAGTTGTGCTGGAATCATATGGTGCCGACTCATCCCTGCTTGTCTCGAGTGGTTATAGTGCCTTTTCACCAAAACACTTCACAAAAGGCTCCTTTTTGTAATGGATATGACTTGGGACACCTAGAAACCTATAAATAAGAGTGTTTTATAGAATTTTGGATATGTGATGTTAATATTACTCATATATTAAGTTAGTAATTGAGAGTGTAATTTAAGTGTTCAAAGTTAGAACAAGATTGAACAATTACCAAGGCATTCAAGCAAGCATTTAAGGACACTTCTTCAAAGTAATTTTCTGGAGCAAGGATTGAAGAAAACATCATCAAAGTTTCCTTTCCCTTGTCTTTTTATCTTTGTTCCTTGATGTTCATCTTGTCTTCTTGTCTAAACTTTGTCATTTACACTATGAATATGCACTAGTTTGGTTTCTTTGAATTGCAATAAAGTATTGGTTTTAATTATTCTATTTCTTATACGCTTTTCATGATTTAGTTTTAATTGTGTGCTTAATTAATGTTGTATGTGCTTGATCACCATGTATAATATGTTAGCCAAATTATTCACAATGAAAATTGGGATAAATTGATGGAAAAACAATTGAAATTACTTAGAGAATAGGATAAGCACTTTTAGACAAGCAAATCCACTCTAAGGGGAATTATAGTATTGGCATGAATATTTGTGGTTCTGTTCTATCTCTATGATGACATGAGAATGTTCATAGTCTTTAGATCAAACACTTCTAATTGACAATGAGAGTTGCTTTTAGGAATTATAGACCATACTCTCAATCATTGCATGCATGTAACACATCTTATTAAAATCAATTATGACTTGTAATTCAATATAATCAACATCCTTAAATCATAATATTAGATAGTATAGTAGCATATAGTTAGAATTAAATCTCTTATTTAATATCTTTGCCTATCCATCCTTGTAACTATCCAATTAATACAAAATTCCCAAATTCCCCAGATTTTAACACCCTACTCATCCTATACTAATCCTTTTGGATTTGGGTCACCTATAGTAGGCCTAACAAATTTTTGGCACCGTTGCCAGGGAATTTGTTTGTAATTTTTATTAATTTAGGATAGTGAAAAGTTGTTTTAGGTTTTTGTTTTTGTTTTATGATTTTTATTTTTGTTTTAATTTTAGTTTTAATTTATTTTTCTTTTTAGTTAAACATGCGACGAAGTAGAAGTTCTAACGATCTTCTGCCTATTGATCGTAAAATTGATCGAACTTATCGTGCTTTGCGTAGGAATCAAAGACAAAGAGAAGAAGATCAACACAACTTAAGAGTAATAGCCGGAGAAAGGCGAACGTTAGGTGACTTTGCCATGCCCGACATCATGAGTAGTATGGGGGGAATAGTGGCTCCTTCCATTGCAAACAACAACTTTGAAATCAAACCTGGCATCATTCAAATGGTGCAAAATAATCAGTTTGGTGGTTTGCAAGGGGAGGATCCATATGCACACATCTTGACATTCCTAAACGTATGTGCAACATTTAAAATAAATGGAATGTTGGATGATGCAATTCGGTTAAGGCTCTTCCTATTTATAGTCAAAGAGAAAGCTTAAATATGGTTAGCAAGTTTACCAAGTGAATCAATCACCACTTGGGATCAATTGAAGCAAGCCTTCCTACAAAAGTACTTCCCTCCACACAAAACTGCAAAGTTCCACAATGAGATCACCACCTTCAAGCAAAATCCAAATGAGACAATTTATACTTCTTGGGAAAAATTTAAGGAACTCCAAAGGCAATGCCCATATCATGGATTGCCCGATTGGATGATTCCTCAAATTTTCTATAACGAATTGACAAATGAGAATCGCAACATAGTCAATGCCGCATCTGGAGGTAAATGGATGGAAAATACTGTACGAGAGGCTATCACTTTACTTGAAGAACTAGCTTCTCAAGGTTACATAGGAGATGAGACAACCATGGCAAAAGCAAAAGGTATCTTTGAACTTGAGACTATCAACTTGCTTACGGCAAAGGTAGATGCTCTCACCAAATTGATAAGTAAAACTCAAGTTAATTCTATTGATAATGTTAATAATGTTTGTAAACTATGTGGAGGTCCTCATCCTTATTCTCAGTGTAGTTCAAATGAGGAGTTAAATTATGTCCAAAGGGGGTATAACCAAAGAATGGGTATGAACTCAAACACATATAACCCTCAATGGAAGAACCATCCTGGTTTTTCTTGGTTTAACCCATCCTCCTAATTGAACCCACCTATTAACCAAAATTTCAAACCAAATAATCCACCAGGTTTTCCTATGAAGCAACCCTATATTCCTACACCTAAATATAATTTGGAGACCCTTCTTGAGCAATTTGTAGGAACACAAATATCCATTAATAAACAAAGTGAGGAGCAATTTAAACAACTTAACTCCAAAATTGATTAATTTGCTACTCATAATAGAATTTTAGAAACACAAATTGCCCAACAAGCCTCTTCCTCTAACCCTAAACTGATAGGTAAGTTACCTAGTCAATCGAAATTTGTTCAAAGAGACACTTGCCAAGCAATTACTCTAAGAAGTGGTAAGATGGTTGAAAATACTGCTAATAAGAATAAAAATAATATAGTAGGTGATGAGGAAGTAATAGAAAGTAATCAAGGGAGTGGGGTTAAAGGTAATAATAAAAATGAAAGTGTCATACCACCTAAGGTCAATAATCCTAAAGTAGACCTTAAGACCTTGCCCTTTCCTCAAAGGTTTATAAGAAGGAACCTAGATAAGCAATTTGGCAAATTCCTAAAGTATCTTAAAGATATTACTATTACTATTCCATTCTTAGATGTTATAAGGGATATGCCGGCTTGGGGTAAATTTTTAAAAGACATGATCTCCCATAAAAGCAAACTAGAAGACTATGGTCTAGTATCTTTAGTAGAAGAGTCTAAGGCCATGTTTTCTAAGTCCCCTACTAAACAAAAAGATCCTGGATGTTTCATCGTCCCATGCATGATTGGAGGAAAGTATTTTGATAAAGCTCTATATGATATTGGTGCTAGTGTCAGTTTAATGCCTTACTCTATTTATTTAAGACTTAATTTAGGTGAACTTAAGCCTACTAACATGTGTCTCTTGATGGCTAACAAGACTATTACCTATCCAATTGGCATTCTTGAGAATGTGCCAATAAAAGTAGGTAAATTTATAGTTCCTACAGATTTTGTTGTCCTAGACATGGAGGAAGACCTTGAGATCCCTATCTTATTTGGAAGACCGTTCTTGGTAATGGTAGGTGCTATCATTGACATGAAGAAAGGTAAAATCACATTTGAGGTAAACAATGAATTCATGGAGTTTGACATGTTTAAAATGATAAAATCCTCTCCTAAGAATTGATTCTATTGATTTGATTGATGAGTGTATAGATGAAGTTAAATATGATTGCATGAGTCAGGATCCTATTCACCCTTACCAAAGGCAAGAAGAAGAAGAAATAAATCAAATATCAAATCATAACTCTCTTAGACCTTCTAGGTTTGAACCTTTAGAGAGAGATGATAATGGAAGTTCTTCTTCTTCTAAAGAAATGAATCTAGAACTCAAGCCTTTACCATCTAATTTGAAATATGCATTCCTTGATTCTAAATCTGAATTCCATTTTATTGTGAATTCATCATTGTCTTTAGAAAATATCAATCTTTTGTGCGATGTGTTGCTTAAATAAAAAGAGTCCATTGGTTACTCTTTGAATGACCTAAAAGGTATTGGCCCTAATTGCATGCATAGGATAATCTTAGAAGATAATGATAAGCCTTCCATTGAAGGTCAAAGGAGACTTAATCCAACTCTTAAAGAAGTGGTAAGAAAAGAGGTCAAAAAATTACTTGATAATGGCATCATATACTCAATTAGTGATAGTAAGTGGGTAAGTCCTGTCCAAGTTGTCCCTAAAAAGGGTGGCTTGACTATTATTAAGAATGAATCAAATGATTTAATCCCTACTAGGACTATCACTAGATGGCATATGTGTATAGACTATAAAAAGTTGAATAAAGCAACTAAAAAAGATCATTTTCCACTACCATTGCTTGACCAAGTGTTAGAAAAATTGGCAAATTATTCTTATTTTTATTACTTGGATGGTCTTAGTGGTTTTTATCAAATACCTATCTACCCCGAAGACCAATCAAAAACCACTTTTACATGTCCCTATGGTACTTTTGCATTTAGATGCATGCCATTTGGTTTATGCAATGTGCTTGCAACATTTCAAAGATGCATGTTTTCCATCTTTAGTGACTTGATAAATGACTGTGTTAAAGTTTTTATGGACAATTTTAGTGTTTATGGAACTAACTTTGAAAATTGTTTAGAAAATCTTTCTAAAGTTCTTAATTGGTGTAAGGAGCATGGACTAATACTTAATTAGAAAAAGTGTCATTTTATGGCACAAGAAGGAATAGTACTAGGGCATATGGTATCCAAAAGGGGTATTGAAGTGGATAGAGCCAAGGTTGAAGTGATCATAAATTTGCCACACCTAAGTGTGTTAAGGACATTTGAAGTTTCTTAGGACATGTCAGGTTCTATAGACGGTTTATTAAGGATTTTTCCAAAATCGCCAAGCCATTGTGCAAATTGCTTGCAAAGGAAGCTACCTTTGAGTTCGATGAAGCATGTCATGAAGCTTTTGAGATCCTAAAGAAAGCTCTTACATCCGCACCGATTCTGCAGCCACTTAATTAGGAGCAATCTTTTGAAATTATGTGCAATGCTAGTCATTTTATGGTTAGAGCGGTCTTTGGGCAAAGGAAGGAAGGTAAGCCTTATGTAATTTACTATTCAAGTAAGCTACTTGATGATGCCCAAATCAACTATACAACTATGGAGAAGGAACTACTAGCCATAGTTTATGCATTTGATAAATTTAGAGCATATTTGGTAGGTCAAAAGGTAATTGTATATTCTAACCATGCAGCTCTAAAGTACCTTTTAAGTAAAAAGGATGCTAAACCTAGGCTACTAAGGTAGATTCTTATGCTCCAAGAGTTTGATTGGGAAGTAAGGGACAAGAAAGGGAGTGAAAACCTTATGGTGGACCATCTCTCTAGACTTGATCAAGAAGGTTTGAGGAAGCTTGATGATGGAGTACCAATACATGAGACCTTCCAAGGTGAGTATTTGTTTAATGTTGTATGGCAAGAAATTCCATGGTATGCTGACATTGCTAACTTTCTTGTAAGTGGTATTCTTCCTTATGGTTTAGATTATAGGTAAAGAAAGAAATTTTTGCATGATACTAAATTTTATTATTGGGAAAAACCTTTGCTTTATAAAAGATGTGCAGATGGGCTAATAAGGAGATGCATTCCTCAAGGTGAGATTCAAGATGTTTTGAAGCATTGTCATTCCTTAAATGTGGGTGGACACTTTGGTGCAACAAAAACTGCTTCTAAGGTATTACAATGTGGTTTTTAGTGGCCTACTTTATTCAAAGATTCTAGAGAATTTGTCCTTACATGTGATAGATGTCAAAAAATGGGTAATATATCTAGGAGAAATGAGATGCCTTTAAATGGCATTCTTAAGGTAAAACTTTTTGATGTATGGGGTATGGACTTTATGGGTCCTTTCTATAGTTCTTTAGGCTATAAATACATCTTAGTTATGGTAGACTATGTATCTAAATGGGTTGAAGCAATACTTACTATTACTAATGATGCTAAGGTAGTCAAGAAAATGCTTAAAAAAGTAATCTTCCCTAGGTTTGGCACTCCAAGAGCTTTGATAAGTGATGGAGGTTTCCATTTTTGTAATAATATCATAGAAAGTTTGCTTAAAAAGTATGGAGATACTCATAAAATAGCTACTCCTTACCATCCACAAACAAGTGGACAAGTTTAGATAAGCAATAAGGAAATTAAGTGGATTCTAGAGAAGGCTGTTTCTTCTTCTAGGAAAGATTGGGCATTAAAGCTAAATGATGCCTTATAGGCATACAGAACTGCCTTTAAAACTCCCATTGGCCTTACCCCATATCAATTAGTCTATGGTAAATCTTGTCATTTGCCCGTTGAACTTGAACATGAAACGTATTAGGCAACTAGGGCTTTGAACTTTAATATGGACAAAGTAGGTAAGAAAGGACTTTTGCAACTCAATTAACTAGAAGAACTAAGGTTAAATGCATATGAGAATGCAAAGTCATAAAAAGATCATACTAAATTATGGCATGATAAGAACATTCTCAGTAGGGATTTCCAAGAAGGTGAGCTTGTTTTACTCTATAATTCAAGGTTAAGACTATTTCCTAGAAAACTAAAGTCAAGATGGTCTGGACCTTTTAAAATTATTAAAGTTCATCCATATGGAACTATTGAGATTGCTAATGACAAAGGTGAATCTTTCAAGGTAAATGGCCATCATCTTAAGCCTTACTTTGTTAGTGCACCATTAGAACAATCAAGGTTAGTAACCCTCTCTACTTAATAGTATGATCATCTACTACATAGTATGTTTATTAATTTCAAAGTTTTATGTTTGTTTATTTTGAATTTCATGTTTATTTAATATAATGTTTAAGTTTTGATGTTTAATATTGATTTTGTTTTGATTTTATAACACATACACATGGTATATATATATAAAAAGGAAGAAAAGACATAAATTTTTAAGACTGAGTCTATGCTGAGTCATGCCCATAGGTGCCGACTCATGACAGAATGGATCCGTGCTGAGTCGTGCCCTGGTGTTGACTTGTTACAATTAACAGCAGAAACCAACATTCAAATTTTTAAGTTTTTACACCAATTCTTTCTTTCTTTTCATTCCTAATTCAATTGCAATTTATTTTATTCTTATTTTTGGTCAAAAACTAACTTATTCAACACCCTTTTTCTAAAACAAATCAATGAAAAGTTTTATCTTCTCCAAAAAGAATCACACCTCTTCCTAAAATATGTGACTTTTCACATCACACTGTTACACATCTATATAACCCTAAGCCTTACAACACCACTCCCCTACTCTTTCTTTTCAGATTTTGAAAACACAAATCCTAATATTTAATAATTCTTTCTTCTATTTAAACATCATCTTCTTCATTCATTATTCACACACTACACTATATTCACTCATAGTTGCAGATTTTTTCTATTTTTCTTCTTTATTCTCTAATTACAAACAAGTATGGGCAAGTCCAAAGGATTAACTTCTTCAAGGCCTTAAGAAGAGCACCAGGAGGAAGACCTTGCATTAATGTATGAGTCCTCCTTCCTCATTCACTCACATGAAGAATGAGCCAAGTTCTCTATAATCAAATGTAGAGAAATTGTATCTTGTAAGTATTTTCCTCCCTCTTTAATTCATGATGTTGGCATGGAGGAAGTATTTAATCAAGTCCTTACTTCTTATGGTTTGAAAAAGCTTGTAAGTATGCAAGAGCATTCCTATGGCAATCTTGTCTATGAGTTCTTTAGTACACTTGATATCAATGCTACAAATTGTCAAATTTTGGAATTCAGGTTGCTTAGCCAACCTTACCAATAACTTACAATTTTATGCAAAAAGTTTTTGGTTTTAAGAGAAGTGGTGTTTGTGATATCAGTAATGATTTTAATGTTAATGACCTTGGACATTCTTAACTGATATAGAAACCCCTTTTGAACCTAAAAAGGGGAAAGTGATGTTCATCAAGGATATGAAATTCTGGATGTCGCATAAAGTCATTGCATGTGTTATTTTTGGTAAAACTGAATCTAATCGAGTAACTATTCAAGAGCTCTTTTTGATGTGGTGTGTTTATAAATCAAAGCAAGTGTGTTGGACATATTGGATTTTTAATCAACTCCTTATGTGTGTTACATATAAGGAACATCCATTAACACATGGTCATATTGTTACAAGCATTGCTAAGGGGTTTCATATTAATTATTCAAACTTTCCTTATGTTGTTAAATACTCATATTTCACAAAGCAAGCCTTCGTAAGAGGCGAAATTGTGGATGTGGATTTTAACCATGTTGCAGCTTACACACGATCTTGTTGGAAGGGGTTACGTCACCCTCTTTATAATTTGGATGAAGACTCTAATGATGATGTTCCATCACTTAGAGCCCTACCACCACCAAGAGCCTGATCAACGGTTTAACTTGAATTGCCAGCATCATTCTCTACTCAAGGAGAAGCAAGTGGCTCCACTCTCAGTGATCACTAACTTTTGGAGGAGATATTGGCAAACTAAAGGAGCATGCAACGTCAACTTACCGACTTGGAGGCTAGGAACCAAAGGATGGAGCGTATGCAATATAGTATGGACTATAAATTGCATAAGTTCTTAGCTACTTTGGGTATGACATTCCTTCACCACCACCACCACCACCACCTAATGGTCAATGAGGTATGCTTTTCTTCCCTTCTCCATCATCTTTACTTTTCTTCACATTGGGGACAATGTGAATTTCAAGTATGGGGGAGGGATCGAATGTTGAAGTTTGAAGTTTGTTTTTATTTTGTTTTGATGTTTTATTCTATTTTGATTTTTCATTTTCTGCTTTTTTAATATATTGTTTTGATTTTTCATTTTCTGCATTTTAATATATTTTGCATGTTTGTTGTTTTGTTTTGTTTAGTATCTTACAATTTGCATCAAGAATTTTTGTCTTTTTACTTGAGTTTCTCCATATTATTTAAAAAAAAAATTTAAATTTGATGATTGTTATTGATAATGCCCAATTGGTAAAATTCTTAAGTCTTTTTTTAGTATTTGTTAAGTTTGTGTCTTTTTATCTCACTCTTATTGCTTCTAAGGTTTCCAATTATCTAGTTTTGCTTAATTGTCGAAATTAATATAAGTTAAGTCTTTGAATTTGCATGATTTAAGTTACCTAAAGGAAACTATAGCTGTAATACGAGTTATGCATTAGTCAATAATGGATGAGGATACTAAAAGAACTATATTTGTTTGCTAAAATAAAAAAAAAACACTATGCATATTGAGTAAGTTGTGTGCGAATGAGTTTGCTTCTTAGTTGCATTCAATTCGAAAGATATGAATGATGTGCCTATTGAATATGTATATTAAGTAAGTTGTACGTGAATGAGTTTGCTCCTTAGTCGCGTTTGATTCAAAAGATTTACCTTATTTAACTATATGAATAAGAAAAAAAGAATAAACAAACTATGTGTCTAGAAGTGCCATGAGACTTATTGCATTCTTGCGTGTGCTTACTCTTGTCCCAAAGAAGGCTATTTGAATCTATTGAATTTCTAACTTAATGCATGGATATTTTGACTAGAAAAGCATGGTTAGGTTCTTGACTAAATAATTAATAACTTTATTACCAATAGGGATGAGATAATTAGACAAAGCTCAAAGTTTATGCTATAAGACTTGTCATCCTTTATCATTATTGGGCACTAAGTACTATATCATCAATGTATTAGCCATATACTCCTTAAATAAACTTGACGGTTGCTTAATCAAGATTGTTTCATAGTGGTCTTAGAGAAACTAAGTAATTTCTTTGTCTTTTCCCTCTTTATTCTTGCTTGAGGGCAAGCAAGGTTTAAGTATCGGGGAATTTGATATGATGCAAATATGTATATCTAAACTAATCAATTAATATTTATTTTGTGTTTGTATGCATGTTTTTTATCTTTAAAGTGGTGCTTTTAATCTTAATCTAGGTAATTATCAAAGGTTCAAGGATTTTATGCTTGAAAAGGAAGAAGTTTTGCAAAGATTGGCTAAGACAAGCCTATGCTGACTCGTGCCCATAGGTGCCAAGTCGTGACAGAATGTCATGGTGTTGACTCGTGCCCTATGGTGCCGAGTCATGCCAAAATCACATGGTGCCGACTCATCCCTGCTTGTCTCGAGTGGTTATAGTGCCTTTTCACCAAAACACTTCACAAAAGGCTCCTTTTTGCAATGGACATGACTTGGGACACCTAGAAACATATAAATAAGAGTGTTTTATAGAATTTTGGATATGTGATGTTAACATTATTCATATATTAAGTTAGTAATTGAGAGTGTAATTCAAGTGTTCAAAGTTAGAAAAAGATTGAAGAGTTACCAAGGCATTCAAGCAAGCATTCAAAGACACTTCTTCAAAGTAATTTTCTGGAGCAAGGATTGAAGAAAACATCATCAAAGTTTCCTTTCCCTTGTCTTTTTATCTTTTTTCCTTGATGTTCATCTTGTCTTCTTGTCTAAACTTTGTCATTTACACCATGAATATGCACTAGTTTGGTTTCTTTGAATTGCAATAAAGTATTGCTTTTAATCATTCTATTTTTTATACGCTTTATGATTTAGTTTTAATTGTGTGCTTAATTAAAGTTGTATGTGCTTGATCACCATGTATAACATGTTAGTCAAATTATTCACAACGAGAGTTGGGATAAATTGATGGAAAAATAATTGAAATTACTTAGAGAATAGGATAAGCAATAGTATTGGCATGAATATTTATGGTTCTGTTCTATTCTATGATGACATGAGAATGCTCGTAGACTCTAGATCAAATACTTCTAATTGACAACGAGAGTTGCTTTTAGGAATACTCTCAATCATTTCATGCATGTAATACATCTTATTAAAATCAATTCTGACTTGTAATTCAATCTAATCAACATCCTTAAATCATAATATTAGATAGTATAGTAGCATATAGTTAGAATTAAATCTCTTATTTAATATCTTTGCCTATCCATCCTAGTAACTATCCAATTAATACAAAATTCCCAAATTCTCTAGAGTTCGACATCCTACTCATCCTATACTAATTATTTTGGATTTGGGTCACCCATAGTAGGCCTAACAAAATTTTAGCATCAAATTTTCTTCAATTTCTTACTAGGCTCTCACTAAAAAAGCTCCCTCATAACTTTGCAAATTCTTCTCCTTAACTTCATCTTCAAAGACAAAGAGCAACACAAACATTTAATATCATTTTCAACAGTTTATGGACATGCATAGATCCCTTCAAATTTTAGTTTATAGATATGGTGGTCTCTTCCATATTTTGCAGTTTTGAGACATGCCAATCTCTTCCACATCTTCAAATTTTTCTGCAATTTAAGGACTTGCTTAGGTCTCCTCATCATTTTCAAACTTTCTTTCTAAAAAAACTTCTCTTGTTTTCTCCAAAAAACATTCTTTCTTCATTTTCTTTCACCTATAGGCCCTTTAAGACCATTAAAACTCTGATACCATTTGTTGGAGTTGGAGTTGGAGAGAAGAGTGCAAAAAGAAATAGAGAAAAAAAAGAAAGACAGCAAATAAATAAACACTGCAAAGAGAATATTCAACACAAATGAACAATTTCACTTTTTACTAACAAAGGGCTGTTAATATAGCAACAAATACATAAGCATATGAATAATAACATACATCTTCTTTTCTTTTTTCTTTCTTTTTTTTTTTTTTTTTTTTTTTTTTTTTCATTTTGAACACAACAAACTCTCCTACAAACTCTTCTTTCTTTTACATGTTTTTTACTTTCTTTTAACAAAAATTTTAGTTTCAGCAAGAGCTTATTTATACTAAAACATGGTGACTTTTTTTGGTTAACAACTTCACCAAACAACAACTTTCTTTTTCCTTAAAACAAAGAGTCTCACTTCTTTTAAACTAACCACAAAATATCTTACCGAAACTAATATCCCATAAATTCAGTAATAATTTCAGCAACTCCAACAAGCCTAAACTCGGTTAGCCTCTTATATTGAATTTACCTAGTTAAATCATAACTCATGAAAACGTTTAACAATATTAATCAATAGAATAGATATAATTATGCTCTTTTAAGTTTATATTTACATTTTTTTAATTCGCTACATCTAGCAATATTTTTTTAAATTGAAAATTAAGTGCTAAAAAATATAAGTGTTGAATTTTAAGTATTAAATAATAATTGATATAATTTTAAATTGTAAATATATTTAAAAATTTAATCACTTATTTCCATGTAAATTTTAAATTAAAAATTTTGACTTATCATTTTAAATGATTTTTTTAATTGAAATTTTTGAGACAAACTTACCAAAAAAATTCAAAATGATTAAGCATTGAAAATTTTTAAGTTGAATATATTATTAAAATTTCAAATTTATTTACACAATCAAATAAAATAATTGAAAATTTCAAAGAATTAAGATCATGAAAAAGAGGGGAAAAATCCAAAGAATTAAAATCATTAATAGGAGGAGTCTATTCTAATCTTGAAGAGGAACTGCATATCTATCATTTCAAAAATTGAATGTTGGAATTATGATTTCTAAAATCAGATGGCCTGAGTCATTGTAATCAAAATTGACATAAAATGAAGAAAGATTCTTAAATAAAGGAGAGTTATCTATAATGAAAATAGTAAAAGCATAAAAAGGTGGAGAAAAAGTGAGATTGTTGTTTGTTGTTGTATAGAGATGGATAGAGAAAGTGTGTCGAGAAGATAAAATGAGAAAAAAAAAATCTCTATTGATTAAATTCAAATATATTAATTGATTAATATTAAAATGAACTCTCTAACTTTAACAATCTAGTTTTTTAGGTTAATTCTCATAAATTTATATTAAAAGATCAATATAGTATCATAATTTAATCAATCCTTGCAATACCCAATTATGTTATAATTCATACTGGATTCAATTCTCTTTTTTGGCTTGGTATGGACATTTCTCCTCAGGTTTTAAAATTTATTCTTCACCCAGCATAGGTTTTCCTTGGACTTTCAATTCTTTCGCCTAATATTGGGTGTCCCTTAGGCTTGAAATTCTCCATTAGCCTAGTCTATATCATAAATTTGCAAATATCAACTAGACCTAATAAAAAATTATATTGACACAATTGTCATTTGAGGAGGGCTGTTAAGAATATACCATAGGAAAAAAGTCTCACATTAATTAAATGCAAATATATTAAGAGATTAATATAGAAATAGACTCCCTAGTCTTAACAACCTAACTTTTAAAATTAGTTTTCCTAAATCTATATTAAAAATTCAACAAAGTGTTCGCTTGAAAAAACAAGAAAAAATGGTTTTCATATTTTTATTGCAAATTTCTATAAAGGGATAAGGTGTCAATATATCACTCAATTCTCTTTTTTGGCTTGGTATGGACATTTCTCCTCAGGTTTTAAAATTTATTCTTCACCCAGCATAGGTTTTCCTTGGACTTTCCATTCTTTCGCCTAATATTGGGTGGTCCTCAGGCTTTAAATTCTTCATTGACTTAGTCTATATTATAAATTTGCAAGTATCAACTAGACTTAATAAAAAATTATATTGACACAATTGTCATTTGAGGAGGGTTGTTAAGAATATAATATAGGAAAAAAAGTCCCACATCAATTAAATGCAAATATATTAAGAGACTAATATAGAAATAGATTCCCCAATCTTAACAACCTAACTTTTAAAAATAGTTTTCCTAAATCTATATTAAAAATTAAACAAAGTGTTGGCTTGAAAAAACAAGAAAAAATGGTTTTTGTATTTTTATTGCAAATTTCTATATAAGGATAAGGTACCAATATATCGCTGATATATACCATAAAGGTTTTTTGAGCCACAAATATATTTCTAAAGTCTTAGAAACTTGTTAAGGCACTCAATCGGTTAACATCTCCATTCTTTTAATCTCTTCTCCATTTGTGGATCCCTTCATTGATCTTACAAACTTTTAAATAATATTAAAATTTTAAAAAAATCAAATTTTCAAATAATAAAAAATAACTAAACTTAAAAAATTTTAAAAAATAAACCTATGATGAAACCCAGATCGGTCTTTTCATCATTCATCAAACCATAAAACTAAAGCTTTTCTTTATGTCTCTTAATCACAATAGTAGTGATGGTGATCGGTTGATTGGGTGTGAAAGTAACTAATTTACTATTGTTCCTATTAGCCAAAGACTTAATTATCATGTTCTACAAAAGCCCGTATTAAAAATTCACCCATTAGGATTTTCAAATTCTAATAGATCCAATTAATAATCCTATATATTTGCAAATATAGGAGTAATCATAGACTTGGATTTAGGCAGAAGGAGAGGAAGAATTATCAAAAAAGAAAGCCATTGCACAAATTAGCGCGAGGAGAGTGATGGCTATCAACAAAATATTGGCCCTATACCTAAAAGAATGCATGTTTGATGTTTCAATGTTTTTTGATCCTCTCTATCATTTTGTTTATATAAAATACATTGCTAAACTACCTTATTGCAGTTAATAATAGTGGTGTTTTTGAGGTTATCATTGCAGACGTTAATGTTGCTGGTTTTGATATGAGAATTGGGAAAAAAGATGAAAGAAATTGGCAAATTTCAATCTTAACAATAACTTTAGGTACTAATTCAGTAGAGCTCTACCATCGAGCTTGATTCAAAACCACCACCAATAGTAACCCATACGATTAGTGACTGATGCGTACTCTGCAAGTGTACAGATCGCACAAGCAATATAGTAGTGAATGAGTTATCATTCCACTGGAGACTTTAGGTAAGTACTAGCTCAAAACATTTGCTAATGTTTAGTGAATCATGAAAATGATTATAATTATATTCAAAATAAATTAAAATATAAATGAAGTAAAATAACAAGAAGGAAAAAGAAGATGAAATCAGAAATAAAAGCCCGTTCAGGTATTGAATCCCCCTAACCCCTAATTGTATATCATGAACTACACATCAACTAAATTCATTCCATAAATTGAATTGGCATTTCACTAAATTAGATAAAAATCTCTCTCAGGCAATTAAATCCCTATGTCCCAAGAGGAATGCAAGGAGTCTCTTCTCAAGCAAACTCAATTAGGTCATGCTTTAGATTTGAGAAACTATCCACTGAAGAAGTCTTGTAAGCCTATCTCTAGTGCCCCAATCAACTCTCAATCTCTATGAGTGATCCATTCACATAAAGTTATCTCTAATCAATTATATGAAAACAATCCCTAACTAATAAGCATGCAATTATTAATTGGAATTTAAACAATAATATTCATAAAGATAAAACAACTCAAAGAATGATTTAATTGAATAGGAAGTAATTCAATCTATACAAAAGGTTCTAAGGTTCATCAATACCCAAATTGGAAGAATTAGTTCATATCACACATTGAAACTAAAGAAAGAATTAAAGAAACAAGAATTCATAAACAATTCATGAATTAAGTGCTAAGAAATCCTATTCTTTGATTTGCAATCTCTGATGTCTTCTTTCTTTTCTTATTCTCCCGCTAATTCACTCCATTCTCTCCTCTGAAATGTTGTCAGATCTGATTTTATAGTTCTGAATTTTTTGATGCGCACCACTGGACCCACGGCTGGAGTTCTAGCCATGGCAATGTGAATGAAAGAAAATGTGACTTCCCACGAGTGAGACCCCAGCCGTGGCTCCAACCGTGAGAGGCTACTGGATGATTTTCCTCTTTGCTCTTATCACACGGCTGGAATACCAGCCATGGCTCAACCTGTGGTAACCCATATTTCTCCAAAAAATTAGCGTTTTGGCTTGGATCATTCACTGTCCTGGATCATATTCAGATCATGGCATCTTTTGAAATTGGATTAACTAAAAGAACTGTGAAAGCACTAAAACAAACAGATTAAACTCAATTGGAGGCATAAAATATATTAAGAACAAGGGATAAAATATAGTGTTTTCAACACTTATTAAATTCCTCCACACTTGAGTTTTTGCTTGTCCTCAAGCAAACTAAACTACGATAATAGTTTAGAACATGGACAACCCCTTTAAAGCCAAAAGAAAAACATCAAGATTGACAATACTCAAATCAATAAGGCTCGAATCTCATAACCAACACCTAATTCTCAAATGTAGTAATCAGATTAAAGGATCTACAAATCAAAGACCCTCAGACAAAAAAATTCACAATCCCGGAGTCTAAATTCCAGAGTTAAAAGATTGAGCATATAATCCCAAAGAAACAAAAGCCAAACAAAAGTGAGAAATGAAGGATTTTCTCTTAGGCACTTGACTACTCTCTCGATTTTTCTATTGACTTAACAATCAAATGTAACTTTATTGCATACTTTTTTTTTTTTTTAGGGAGCCCGACTTGTTTGAATCGTCATACTAGCCTTTTGACGCGAAGATAAACATTTGTGATGCCAACCCCCGGTTACTCAACTAGAATCATGAATCCAAATGGCTACTAGCACTATTCATAATTTCGACTTTCCTAAGGTTAGAAGAGTCAAAATTAGTGGAATAGAGAAAAATTTTCAAAGTTCCAAATAGTGCACTATTTATTGCACCTTTTGTCTATATTATTATTATTTTATATATATATATACATATATTTAACTTTTTTTTTGAGAAAAATAGCCAAGGAGCCTAAAATATTAAGTGTATCTCACTTATCTTAACTCAAGTCACAAAGGAACCAACATATGCTCAAAAATGTAACTAAAGTTTCAAACTCCAGTAATGCAGATTTCATCAGTTTAAATTCCTAATTATGACTACCACACTTAATCCTTAGCAAATGATCAATTCAACCAAGCCAAACATCAATGAGAGATTGTCGTTTATAAAGAAAAATAATCAACAATTATAAGCTAAAAAGGGAATCATTCCAATTCATACCATTATTACAATTTAGCTTGCTTAAGCCAAAACAAGATAGAAAGAATAAATGAATAAACAAATAAGCACATACATATCCCTCCCCTACACTTAAATAACACATTGTCCTGAATGTGTTTGAAAATGAATATAATGAAAAACACGTAAAGGGAAAGAAGAAAGAAATAGAAAAACTGCCCTGTCATTGAGTTTCCATGTCAGGCTGTTCCAAAGTCCATGCCATGTCACCATCTGTTCTACAGACCCACATTAGGCTAAGAAAGAAATAAAACGTAAAAAGAGAAATAAAATAAAATAAAACAAAAGAAAATAAGCCTAATTAACATAAGTACAGTAATCCAAAGCGAAAAATATAAAAAAGAATAAAAGAAAGAAAAAAATGAAAATGGAAAGGTCAATCATCCATGGCAGCATCAAAATTGTCACTCCCATCACCATCATCAGGCTTGACCTGAACCAGATGCTGTGTCTGCCATGGCTGTGGTGCAGGGGTAGGAGGCACATACCCCTGAGTGCCCTAATAATCTAGCATGGACTGTTGCAGCCATGCTCGACTCTGTGCCTCAAACTTAAGGGCCCGCTGCTGGTGTTGCAACATGGTCAGGATCTTATGCTGGTTAGTGAGGAGTCGGTTCTGCTGAACCTGAAGACCAGTCATGGTCCTCTCCAACCGACAGATCTGTCTCTCAAACTCGGTGCGCTTCCTATCGTCCACCTCATCCTCCCCCATATATGACATCCAATCTTGGAACGAGGTTGGGCCAAAGAAAGGAGGTACGGCCAAGGACAAAGAAGGTCCGGCAGCAGCTGAAGGACCAGTAGCAGCAATAAAAGTACTAGTGTCAGCAGGAGGCTGAGTAGTAAGGTCAGTAGCAGGAATGGAGGCTGGCTCAGGAGTTATAGGATCTAGTGGAGGAGCAAAGGCTAGTATGAAGCTCTTTGTCTTGTCCATCAGTAGTAATGTGGCGTACCCAATTAGCTTAGGCATGCCATCGAGTGTCATCAGAGGCAAGCCATCAAAGACACCCAAACTCCGAGTGAGTTTAGTGATATACATCCCTCCAATCTATGCACAGAACTTGCCCCTCTTGCACTGATCATCAAAAAACCACATGAGAGAATATGCCACATTGCATCGCTTGTCCTCATGCATGCACATCAAATAAAAGAGCTCCTGTCTAGTCACAACCCTGCCACTGTCTCATCTGCTGGAAATGGTCTTCGTTAGAAGAAAATGAAGAACTCGTAGATTGAAAGAGGTGAACTGGGATGCCTTAGAGACTGAGGCATCAAATCTCTTACCCATCAGAGCAAATTTGTCCCACACCTGATTAGGGACATTGTCATCTAGAAAACCCACAGGGGTCTCGTGATAAACGTCAGTATGTAGCTTCGCCTCTGTATATAACCCCATCGCTACTGCTAAATCATTGATGCTTATCTCAAAATGCTTGGTACCCAACCTAAACTGCAGCATCTTCTTCCAAACTGATGCCACCTTCAAATCAACTTGAAGGGTACAATAAAACTCCAGTGTTAATTCCCGATAAGCTGGTTCAGCTATTATAAAAAATCCCTTCCAGCCCGGTTGTGATGTCCATCTTCGAAGCTCCTCGTCTATGCCAATCTGCTGCATAAAACCCCAGTCAATCTGGCGAGGTAGGCTCGAAGTCCTTGTTGGCCAATTGCTCAAAGCAAGCACAAGAGTTAGAGTCGGCGAATTGGACACACACATGGTTTGAAATGAAAGAAACTGTAGTGGCTGCTGCTGGTGGGGGATTGCGGGAACTGCCTTCCCCTTTAGCCCATTTGGTGGGCAATTTGGTTGCCTTGGCGGATGACTTCTTAGGTCCCATAGCTGCAAAACAACACAAGCCAACCTAAAATAACAAAAAAAATAAAAAAATAACAGGGAAATATCATCGTTAGAATTTTGGCATTGTGGCGGCAGAAGCAATTAGTTCTTAAAAACAAAAATCAACCAGTTGTTGCCAAGAGTCAAGCAAACTACAATTTGACCAATTCAAGCAATAAAAACCCAGACAATTTAAGCAATAAAGAGTGAGGAAATTAGGAATAACCATCAAAGAGCAACCCAAAACACCCTCATTGCCCAAATCCACATCTTTCTCTCACTAGAAATCAAATGCAATGTATTTTGGCACAACCCAAATCCCTAGAATCAAAATTTCTATCCGCGAACATGAATTTCAACAAAACATAAGAAGAAATGGATTTAAAACAAGAAAAATGAGTCAAAAATTAAAAAAAAAAAGAGTAAAACAATCCATACCTGTGGTGGAAAATTCGAAGAGAGAGAGTGTATGTGGGTGAAATTACTTGAGGAATGCTGCCTTGAGTGTGAAAATGAGTGGGAAAAAGATGGTGTGTGTGATTCGAGTGCAGGAGAAGTGAAGGGAAGAAGAGAGAAAAGAGAGAAAATGAAAATTTGAATGTTTGAGGGTTGCATGAACTGTCTTTTTTCTTTTATTTGCCATGCCCATGGGTGAGCCCATGGCTGGGGTTCCACTCGTGGTCACAAGAAAGACTTTTTAGGGCATCACACGGCCGGAGGCTCAGCTGTGGTCCTAGCCGTGTGCTGCCTCTGCCAAATGAAAATTTAAATTACCTTATCACATGGCTGAGGTTTTAGCCGTGCCATGCTACTGCCAAAAAAAAATTATTAAGTTTCCTTATCACATGGCTGAGGTTTTAGCCGTGCCCTCTAATTTTTCCCTTTTCTTCTTCTTCTTCTTCTTTTTTTTTTTTTTTGAAACAACTTAAGACAAAAATAATAAATCTTAATTAAAACAGTGGATTGCCTCCCACTGAGCACTTCTTTAACACCATCTTAGCTGGACATTTAGGGTGATAGCTCACCCCGAATCCTAGAGATACGTAACCTCCGTCACTTGATTTAATTCCCCCCTAAAATAGAGTTTAAGCCTTTGACCATTCACTTTAAAATCACCCTTCTCAGGATGACTGAATTCAACTGTTCCATAGGGGAAGATATTTTTAACTACAAAGGGACTTGACCTTCGAGACTTTAATTTTCCAGGGAAAAGCCTCAACCTAGAGTTATAGAGCAATACCTAATCTCCTGCTTTGAAGGATTTTCCTTGCTTAATTCGAGAATCATAACATCTCTTAGTTCTCTCCTTGTACATCTTTGCATTCTTATAAGCCGCCAATCCCCACTCATCAGGCTCATTAACCTGCAAATTTCTTTTGGTACCTGCAACATCTAAATCAAGGTTAACTTGCTTTATAGCCCAATAGGCCTTGTGCTCAATCTCTACCGGTAAATGCCAAGCCTTGCCATAAACCAATCTGTATGGTATGGTACCCAAAGGGGTTTTATTGGTAGTCCTATAAGCCCATAGAGCGCTATCAAGCTTTTATGACTAATCCTTCCTAGAACGCTCTATTGACTTCTCAAGAATTCTCTTGAGCTCTCTATTCGCATTTTCTACCTGACCACTCATTTGCGGATGATAGGGAACAGCAAGTTTGTGTGTAACACCTAATCTTTTCAATACTTTTTCTAATTGGTTGTTACAAAAGTGAGTCCCTCTATCATTTATAATGGCTTTTGGAGTGCCAAATCTAGAGAAGAGTTTCTTAAGGAACTTCACTACCACCCTAGCATCAGTAGTGGGTAAAGCTTGAGCCTCTACCCATTTAGACACACATAATCAACAACTACTAAAATGTATTTATTGCCAAAAGAACTTGGGAACGGTCCCATGAAGTCGATGCCCCATACATCAAAAACCTCACATTCAAGAATACCATTTTGGGGCATGTCATCACGAGATGAGATGTTACCTGTTCTTTGGAAATGATCACATTGTTGCACAAAGTTATAGTTATCCTTGAAAAGAGTTAGCCAATAGAATCTCGACTCCAGAACTTTCTGAGCAGTCCTGCTAGGTCCATAGTGTCCTCTAGCTGGCCCACTGTGACATTGCTCGAGAATGCTCATATTCTCGGGCCATCCCACATACCTCCTGATTATCTACTTAGCATAAATTCTAAAGAGAAAGGGATCCTCCCAAAAGTAATATTTCAGGTCAGAAAAGAATTTCTTCTTTTGCTGATATGAAAGATCTTTTGGGAGTTCCCTAGCAATAAGAAAATTTGCAAAATTTGCAAACCAAGGAAATTCAGGATTAAGATTAGAACCACTTACCAAACTTACCATAGCGTAGAGCTGCTCATCAGGGAAGTTGTCATCAATATCCTCTTCTTTCAACTGCTCTAAGTTTGGGTTCTCTAATATGGACAAATGATCTATTGCAAGGTTTTTTGCTCTCTTGTCTTGTATCTCCGAATCAAATTCTTGTAGCAATAACACCCATCGAATCAATCTGGGCTTTGCATCCAATTTTGAGAATAGGTATCTTAAAGCCAAGTGATCCGTGTAAACCACTACCTTTGATAAGATCAAATACGAATGGAACTTGTCAAAAGCAAAAACAACAGCCAACAGTTCTTTATCTATGGTGGTGTAGTTAGCTTGAGCCTCATTTAGTGTTTTGCTGGCATAATAGATAGGTTGAAAATGTTTCTCCTTCCTTTGGCCTAAAACTGCCGCTACTGCGAAGTCGCTCACATCACACATCAACTCAAAGGGAAGATTCCAATAAGGGGCCACCATGATAAGAGCATGTATCAACTTCTCTTTTAAAATATTAAAGGCTTTTAAGCACTCTCCATCAAAGATAAATTTAGGATCCTTCTCGAGCAACCTTGTCAAAGGGCGAGCAATTTTTGAGAAGTCTTTGATAAACCTCCGATAAAACCTAGTATGCCTCAAAAAGCTTCTAATCGCCTTCATAGATGTAGGGGGTGACAATTTTTCAACGGTTTCAATTTTTGCTCGATCCACCTCAATACCCTTGTGTGAAATTTTGTGCCCTAAAACTATACCTTCACTAACCATAAAGTGACACTTCTCCCAGTTGAGCACAAGATGGGTCTCTTCACACTAAATTAAAACTCTCTCCAAATTCAGTAAATAGTCATCAAAGGAGTCCCCGAGGACTGAAAAGTCATCCATGAAAACCTCCATGATATCTTCAATCAACTCGTCAAAAATTGCCATCATGCACCGTTAGAAAGTAGCTAGTGCATTACATAAACCAAATGGCATTCTCCTATATGCAAAAGTACCACAGGGACATGTAAAGGTTGTTTTTTCTTGGTCCTCTGGAGCAATAGGAATATGAAAGTAACCCGAAAGACCATCCAAAAAATAGTAATATTCATGTCCAGATAACCTTTCTAACATTTAGTCGATTAAGGGTAAAGGAAAATGATCTTTTTTGGTTGCATCATTCAGCTTCCGGTAGTCAATACAAACCCTCCATCTAGTGACCATTCTTGTAGGGATGAGTTCATTATTCTCATTAGGCACTACAGTCATTCCTCCTTTCTTTGGTACTACTTGAACCGGACTCACCCATGAGCTGTGTGAAATTGGATAGATAATTCCTACATCAGGTAATTTGATCACCTCAACCTTCACTACCTCCTTCATCTTCAAGTTTAGTCTCCTCTATGGCTGCACAACTACTTTAAACTCGTCCTCTATAAGTATTTTATGAGTGCAGAATGACAGACTTGTATCCTCAATGTCTGCTATCTTCCAAGTTATTACCTTCTTGTGATTTTTTTAGCATTTTAATCAATTTAGCTTTTTGTTGGTAAGAAAGCTTGCATTCAAAATTATCGATAACTTCTTTCCCTCTGCCAAAAATCCATACTCAATATGCTTAGGGAGGGGTTTAAATTCTAGAACAGGTGGGTCTACTATAGAAGGCCTCATCTTCTCTTCCTTAGGCATTTCAATTGTTTCAAATGCCCGACTCTTAAATGATTTGTTTGCCTCCAAATAAGCTAGCTGCTCTACTGCTTTTTGATCTTCAACATTATCCTACACTAAACGCAACTCAAGGGGATCCTTGGAAACAATGTTAGTAATAAAATTGATGGTTTCATGCTTAATAACATCATTGCATGAATCCATATCATCAAGTTCAAGTGGGTACTTCATAGCATTAGCAATATGAAAGATAATTTTTTTGCTTCCCATTCTCAAAGTTAATGTGCCATCATGGACATCAATAAGGGCACGGGCTATATTCAAGAATGGTCTACCAAGTATAAGTGAAACATCCGCGTCCTCATCCATATCAATGATGACAAAGTCATTGGGGAAAATAAATTCCCTGACTTTTACCAACACATCTTCCAAAATCCCTCGAGGATGTACCACAGACTTATCAGCTAGTTGAATAGTCATATGTGTTGGTTTGGGTTCTCCAATACCTAATTCTTTAAACATCTTATAGGGCATAACACTAATGCTAGCCCCCAAGTTAGCTAAGGCATTTTCAATTGAATGGTTACCTATGTAACATGGAATATTAAAACTACCAGGGTCTTTCAACTTCTTAGGTAACCTTCTTTGCAAAATTGCCGAGCTCTTTTCTGATAAATGCACAAATGATACCTCTTTGAGCTTTCTTTTATTAGAAAGTAGCTCCTTTAAAAATTTAGCATATTTGGGCATTTGTGATAAAGCCTCAGCAAATGGTATGTTAATATGAAGTTGCTTAAATAATTCACAAAACTTACCGAACTGAGCATCCATTTTATCTTTATACAAATGAGCTGGAAATGGCACTCGAGGCTGATACTCCTTTACCGTCAGAGCAAGCTCTTGTGTTTCTTCTTTTCTTTCTTTCTCTACTGCTGCCTTTTCCCTCACTGCAACTTCCTTTTCAGCTTCTTTGTCAATAGGACCCTGTGCCTCTTCCCCAATCGCTTCTTCTTACTTTTTCTTAACAGCCCCCTCAACTTGCTTTCCACTCCTTAGAGTGATTGCTTTCAGCTATTCTTTCGGGTTTGCCTCGGTGTTATTAGGCAAACTTCCTTACTATAGATCACTAAGCAATTTAGCAATTTGGCCCATCTGATTCTCTAAATTATGAATAAAGGCCTGTTGATTCCTAAGTGCTGTCTCAACTGCCTTGTACCTCTGGTCAGATGACTCAATAAATTTCTCCATCATTTCCTCTAAAGAAGTCTTCTTAGGTGGAGCTTGCTGGAAATGAGGCTGCTGCTGAAATCCAAGTGGAGGTCTCGGGTTAGACTAATTACCCTAAGAGAAATTAGGATGATTCCTCCACCCCGGATTATATGTATTGCTGTTGGGGTTGTTCTGCTGCCTCAGAGCATTTCCTATGTAATCTACCTACTCCAGCTTAGCAAAATTATTGCCACTTTGGTAATCTTGAGTTTGGTGTCCTCTCCCACATCAATCACAACACATCACTTGAGCTTGTCTTACTGATGAAGATGCCGTTAAGAAATCCATTTTTCTATTCATGGTTTCAAGCTAAGCGGTCAATGCAACAATTGGGTCCACCTAATGTGAACCACCTCCGCCAATCCTTCTTTGATCTCTAGGGACTTGCCACTGATAGTTTGTGAGAGCCATGTCCTCTATCAAGTCCCTTGCCTCTTCAGGTGTCTTGTTGTTGATGGAACCACCGACTGCCGCATTGATAGACTGTTTGCTTGTATAGTTCAAACCGTTATAAAAGGTTTGAATCTGGTGCCATAGTGGAAAGCCATGATGCAGACACTTCCTCAACGAGTCTTTAAATCTTTCCCACGCATCATAAAGAGTCTCACCATCTTGTTGAAGAAAGGAAGTTATGTCATTCCTCAAACTTAGCGGTCTTGGATGGTGGGAAATATTTCTCTAAGAATTTCTCTGCCAATTGAGTCCATGTGGTGAAAGTGCCAGCTGAGAAAGACTTAAGCTATTTCTTCGATTTTGTCTTAGAGTGAAAAAGGAAACAAATGCAGCCTAATTGCATCATCTGAGACATTATTAATCTTAAATGTATCACAAATCTCCAAATAATTCTCAGGATGAGCATTAGGGTCTTCATTTGGGAGACCATCAAATTGGCAAGTTTGCTGCACCATCTGTATCACATTCGACTTAATTTCAAAATTATTTGCAGCAATCGTTGGCCTCCGTATACTTGAGTCAGCCCTATTTAAGAGTAGGCCTTGCATATTCTTGCATGGTTCTTGGCTGATTTTCTGCCATTATTTCAACCTTTTCCTCTGAATCAATGCCTTCCAGGTTTGCTACCTCTCCCACCAAAGCTAGTTCCCATTCCTCCTTTCGCTTTCGTCTCAACATTTTTTCTAACTCTGGATTAAATTCAAGTAGATTGGAGGAACTAGCTCTAGTCATAAACAGAAAAGGGTACCTGAAAAGGGAATTTTGCAAAGAAAACCAAAACAAAAATTAAATAATAAATAAAAATAAAAACTAAATCACTAGCTTCAATTCTATTGCTAATATTACTCTAAAAAGTCCCTAGCAGTGGCACCAAAAACTTGATGTGTACTCTGTAAATGTACAGATTGCATAAACAATATAGTAGTGAATGAGTTATCGTTCCACTATAGACTTTAGGTAAGTACTAACTCAAAACATCTGCTAATGTTTAGTGAATTATGAAAATGATTATAATTATATTCAAACTAAATTAAAATATAAATTAAGTAAAATAACAAGGAAAAAGGAGATGAAATCAGAAATAAAAGCCTATTTAGGTATTGAATACCCCTAGCCCCTAATTGTATATCATGAACTACACATCAACTAAATTCATTCCATAAATTGAATTGACATTTCACTAAATTAGATAAAAATCTCTCTTGAGCAATTAAATCCCTATGTCCCAAGAGGAATGCAAGGAGTCTCTTCTCAAGCAAACTCAATTAGGTCATGCTTTAGATTTGAGAAACTATCCACCAAAGAAGTCTTGTAAGCCTATCTCTAGTGCTCCAATCAACTCTCAATCTCTATGAGTGATCCATTCAAATAAAGTTATCTCTAATCAATTATATGAAAACAATCCCTAACTAATAAGCATGCAATTATTAATTGGAATTTAAACAATAATATTCATAAAGATAAAACAACTCAAAGAATGATTTAATTGAATAAGAAGTAATTCAATCTATAGAAAAGGTTCCAGGGTTCATCAATACCCAAATTGGAAGAATTAGTTTATATCACACATTGAAACCAAAGAAAGAATTAAAGAAACAAGAATTCTCAAACAATTCATGAATTAAGTGCCAAGAAATCTTGTTCTTTGATCTGCAATCTCTGATGTCTTCTTTCTTTTCTTAGTCTCTCGCTAATTTGCTCCATTCTCTCCTCTGAAATGTTGTCAGATCTTATTTATAGTTTTGAATTTTTTGATGCACACCACTGGACCTACGGTTGGAGTTCCAGCCGTGGCAATGTGAATGAAAGAAAACGTGACTTCCCACGGGTGAGACCCCAGCCGTGGCTCCACTCGTGGGAGGCTACTAGATGATTTTCCTCTTTGCTCTTATCACACGGCTAGAATACCAGCTGTGGCTCAACCCATGGCAACCCATATTTCTCTAAAAAATCAGCGTTTTGGCTTGGATCATTCACCATCCTATATCATATTCAGATAATGGCATCTTTTGACATTGGATTAACTAAAAGAACTATGAAAGCACTAAAACAAACAAATTAAACTCAATTGGAGGCATAAAATATATTAAGAACAAGGAACAAAATATAGTGTTTTCAACACTTATTAGTGACTCCCACTATTAATATGTCTTCCTTCACTGTTGCTTGTGGATCTGATCGCCATTACCATTGTTGTGATTGAGAGACATAAACAAAATATTTACTTTTATGGTTTGATGAATGATAAGACCCATATTAGGCTTCATAATGGGTTTATTTTTTTAATTTTAGGTTTAGTTACTTTTTATTATTTAAAATTTTTAATATTATTTAAAAGTTTGTAAGACTAATGAAAGGGCCCAAAAATGGAGAAGAGATTAAAAGAATCGAGACATTAAAAATTGGGATGCCTTAACAAGTTTCAGTATATTTGCGCCTCAAAAAATATTAAGACTCGATTTGCTCTTTATAATTGTGAACCTTTAATTTTACGCCCCTAATCCCTGAAAAAAAGGGCCTTAACCTACAATTACCTCAAGCAGCCTTTGCAAAATTGCAAGGCTTTCTTGCGGCAGTGGCTCCAATTTTTGAGAATCCCACATCAAAATTCTCACCCTTCGACCCTAGACCCTTGCACTATATATTCAAATCCCCAACTTAGTTTTGAGACATCCTAAACTTGCTTAATCAATCTCAATCTCAAAGCAATCAATTTTTTTAACTTATTTCACAAAGGAACGGGCTCCCTAGTTCAAAATTTTATTTTATTTTATTTTATCTTATTTTTATTTTTTTTTTGTTATTTCCCCTTGCTTTACAAGGGAGTTGGTTGCGACTTTTCAAGGCAATCCATCAAGTCATAAACTTCTCGCTATCCAAGGTAATCCATCGCCTACCATTTGAGGCAAGTTCGCAAACAACCGAGATGAGTCCCCTCCATCTCAAGGTAAGTCTCTTTTCCTTTTATTTATTTATTTCATTTATTTTTTTTCTCCTTAGGATTATCTTTTCCCCTCTTAGGCATCTTGCCTAATTCTTTTCTCCTCTACTCCTAGTCGATTCACTTAGGTTAATTAATTAGAATCTGAATTAATTAATCAACTTGGTAATCAATTAAAATCAATCCAACTAATTAACTCAATCAATCAATGGTAAAAAGTCTAGACTAAACAAGCTCTTTTATGAGAAGGAAGAACTGTATAGATTCTTATTCTCATTCAAAAAGATACATAGGCATGCTTGATTCATTGAGCATCGAATCCAATTAATATAAACCAGCTTCTCTCCCATCACCTTCTTCACTTATTTAGGATTTCTTTTTAATTATTTGTTTTTTTTAGAATTAATTTGGGGAATATGTGACTTCCCTAAAATCCATAAGGGCTAGAGCAGGAATCCCGTAAGCTGATTTTTATGGTAATCTTAATTTAGTTTTTTACTTTATTTTCCTTTTATGTTTTATTTATATAAATGAATGATGATGCATCAATTAAACTGTACATGTGTAATTTATGAAATTATTTTTAAGTCGTAATTTTATTAAATGCCAAACTATTTTTATTAAAATGAATAAAAAATCTTGTCCCCAGATTCTTTTTGGTTCCAAGGCTAGTGATCTTTTCCTTTATGATAATAATTTGAGTCAAAATGGATTTTTTCTTAATCTTTTCCAAATTAAGATAAAATTAAGGTGGCAACTCTAATACACTTTTCAAAATCAACCTATATGAGTCTAATGGCTCCTATATGAATTCAAACCCAATGAGCATTTTGATTCCCTTTTTAGTGAATTGGACTAGTACTCGGGCAAGGCCGCATAATGACATGCACTAAAGATATATTTGCACTTTATCCCTTTTATAAACAACAATGGGAAAGAGAAAAAGTAATAAAACACAATGCATTAAAAAAAATGAATTGTGCATGTAAAGTTTTAAAGAAAACCAAAATCTATAGTGATCCCAAATGCTCCTTAAATAACCAAGGTTAACCTTTATATGTTTTAATTTTTAGCTATTACTATATAATAATAAGGGACAATCCACTTATGGGTTTGGAATATACATTCAATTAATGGACTAACTCTCTCGAGCCTTGGATTCATCTAGCAAGACATTATCTCACCCTTGGGACTCATTCTCATCCTCGCCTTTGAAAGTCGTCCTTAGAAGACTTAAACGCCAACTAATTTGTCTACTCTCATGTCAAGTTAAGACACTACCTTCCATCTAGGCTCATTGACTTGACTTGCTTAAAGGTCATTAAATGGATAACTGTAACAACTATTGATTATCAATATGTAAAATGAGGCACATCAAAATTAAGCACGTCCAAAATGATGCAATCCTTTTGTGATAAATCTGCAAGTGCATAAATTGTTAACAAATAATTTAGTATATGAATAGAGTATTGATCACACGAGAAAGAGTTGATAAGTACCAAAATTATGAATTATTTTATTCAAAAATTGATTGGATTTGAAAACAAGAAAATTAAAATAGATATGAGAAAAATTACAAGATAAATTCAATATGTGAAAAAGGTCTAGAATTTATACTTTATTAACTGAATACCTATGACTTCTCTATATTTTCTAGATCAATTTTATTTTATTAGAATTAATAATTAGATCTCCCTAAATTAGATAATATTCTCTTTCAAAATACAATACATGTATTCATTTTAACCTTATTTTTGCTTTCGTGATCACAAGCAATTAACACAAATCTTTTAAATTTTATGGAAATCCTTTTTAAGAATCACAAAGGACTGTTCTTATCTCTAAGTAACACATATATTAATTAGGTCTAATTCTTAGTGAACTAATATTATGGTTTCATTCTCACTACTTTATACCCTGAATTCATGCAATCAATGACTAGTTAATCACAAGTATTAAGCCCTAAGATAAAATATTAATTCCCATAATTAATTCCTAATCAATTAAACATAGATAATCATAGGCAATTCAACATATTGCATCTAAATTCTAGAAAAGAAAATTAATTAGTTACTCATATTGAAAGAAGAAATATTAAATCAACAATTAATTTAAAGAAAATATAATCAATAACTATTATTAAATTAAAGAGTAAAAGTTTAGGAAAAACTTTAGAACAATTAAAGCGAAGGAAACTTCAAGCTTTGATGAGTCTTCAATTTTGAGTCTCCTCTCTTACAAAAACTTCAAAGAAACTAATTTAAATCTCTAAAGAAAAACTATAAAATCTTAGATAGGAGGATTGATACATAACTTAAGAAATCTAATCTATATATGGACACCTAAGGCTTATGTTTAGAAAGGTTAAGAAGTTCTTAGAAATCCAGGAAAGTTGAAGTCCCAAACTGACCTTGAAGTTAAGCAAAAATAGGAAGAATTTTATGTGAGAAAAAGAAGTTCACAGATTTGATAGAGATGCACAACCATATACAAGCTCTCTTTCATAGGTGTATAATTCTTGCACTCTAGAGACAAAATAATTTTTAGTATAATACTGCAAGTTTTGGTGACCTGTAAAGATTCCTAAGTATGTATAAGGTGGTGAAATTTTAATGATCATAATTGATGATGAAAAGTATGGTGAAAGGAAGAGGTACAAAGAGTAGAGTTTTGAGGCGAAGGACTGTAAGGTGAATAAAAGCAAAATGATGAGGTGGATAGACTTCCAAGGATAAGGATGAGTTGGTATGAGAGAAATGAAAGGCTTAGTTGGCAAAGAAAGCTAACTAATGAGCGCAACACAAGTGAAGTAAATTGAGAACTCAGTAGTGATGTTAAGGATGTATGTGTAGGCTTAGAAGGAAAGCTAGTAAGCTCATTATTATATAGTGTTAGATAGTGTATAGATAAGTTTAAGTTATGGACAAATGATAGATAATGAATGATTGATGTTACAATTCACTTACCACTAAACATTTCCTTTTTAGAAATTGTATAAACTAAATTAAAAGTTATCTTTATGATGAAATTTACTTTTCCATGAGCCATTGTTGACCAAATTTATGTCTTTCAAAGATATTTTTTCTTATTCTTCTTTTTAAAGCCTATAAGACTATTTCAGAAACCATAAAACTTGTAATGCTCATTACAATTTAGGAACACACTTTATATATGTGTAATGCTAATTACAAATTATTCGTGCCTATCAATTTCCTTTCTATTTCAAATTGATTTCTTTGAACATCAATAGTAACTAATGTTATGGCTTGAGAGCAATAAATATAAGGGCATGTCAGTCCAAAATGGAATTTAAGCCTTTCCTTCATTTCTTTTAGCCTCTAAAATCTTCTAAACACTTCAAACCCTTTCTATTTTCTTTCTTAAACCTAACTTCTTCATTTTCCTCTGAAGATCTCAATACAATTCCAAGGATTCAAAGTGAAGTTTGTTCCTTCCTTCTTTCGTTGGAAGAGTATTGGTTAAATAAAAGGGGAAATCTTTAAGATAAGTTTTCTAATCCCTTGAATTTCATTTGGGTTTAGTTTAATTGAAGATTAATTATGAATTATGAGTTTAATAGATAGTATTTATGGCATTGGATACAAGAGATAAGTTTTATTGAGTTTGATTCATAAAAATCATAAGTCCTAAGACTAAGTTGGGTTTTAATAGCTATAAGATATAGTTGCCAATAAGGCATAAAATTAAGAATTTATAGTTTGATTTAAGGAATTAAACTTTAAAGTTAAGGTTCCAAGAGTCATAGTTAATAATTGATTTGAGGATTCATATATAGGTAAGGTGAGCCAAGAAATTGATGAGTCTCATGCAAGTTAAGATAAATTGAGGTTAATTAAGAGGTTATAGCAAGTGAAGTAAGTTAGGAAATGTGTTAATGCATTGTAACCTACTGTGATTCATTCATGCTTAATTTCTCACTATTTCTTCTTTTCTTAAAATCCAAATTTGTAATATTGATATAAATATTATTGCTTTGATAATGAGTTTGTCCTTGAAGTCTAATATTATTAATAAATACTTATTTTTTCATGAAAGGCCATTTGGGCTAACCAATCCATGTTTATGAAATGATCTTATCGAACTATGATCAAGCTTATAACCAAGTGTAACATAACTCTTAGCTAATAGGGGAGAATTTATTAAATCACATACACTGGTGACTTAATTGATAGGGTCTAAATTATTAATGTGTTGCTTAAGTAGGATAGTATCCTATGTGTGTGCTCAAAATAGTATACATAAAACATAAACCTTACATAGGGAGAGTAATACCTTAGGCATGTAAGAGTGCATGTCAAATATGATATGTGTTTAGAGACCATGGGGACGGTAGCACAGTCCCGTCTATAAGAGAATTGATGATTGTGATTATATGGTCATGTTATGATGTTCTATATCTTTGGTGCCATTCATTCACAGTGCATATATAATGTTTATTAAGCCCATGATGAATTGCTATATATGTGTGTATATATATATACAAATTTATTATTCCTTCATAAACCTAAGCATGAATACATTTCATAATTTACTAAGTTGATGGCTCATCATATCGTTTGTGGATTTTAGGTGTAGTTTAGAAGAGGATAGAAGTTGGGTAGACAAGACTTCTTGATCATCTTTCTCCATCAAGAAGTTATAATATATATGTTTATGTTTCAAGACTGTGTTTTAATAATGTTAAAGTCTTTGTATCTTCATCTTAGATGCTCTATAGTATGAAAAGAGATTATTAGATTTAAGATTGTATGAAGCACCTTAAATGAAAATATTTTGATTATTCTAAAGTTATGGTCCATTTATGGTTTGTGCACATCTTTCTATGATTATTTATATATGGATCTAAGGTATATAATGGACAAAAATTTTATGGTCTTATACCTACCCATACCCTAGTACCGTCACATTATTGGAGTCGAGGTGTGATATTTAAACAAACTCATTTATCTTGTATGGCCTTACAGCCTCTCTCTTGCACAGTTGTGCATCTATTTTAGCTTTTTGGTACTTCAAATTGTTATTCTTACTCCCTAATTTTTTTTTCTGATTGAACTTTAAACTCCTAAATTCCTTGAAATTGAATAAGAATTATAATACCTCGAGTTATGACTATCTGCAAAGGCCTCTAATGATAAATGAGATGGTGTAAAATGAGATAGTAGGACGAAGAGATATATAGGAAATTCTTATGGGTTGTAATATAAGTTATAGAGAAACAAGGAATAAGTTATAAAGAAACAAGGATAAAAGAATATGTAATTAAGTGAATGAGTGATATCAAGGATGGAATCCATCGACGAAGTGGAAATTTGAGTCTTGATGGAGAGGATAAAGTTGGTGACAAAAGTGAGATTTTAATAAAGATGAGCCATATTGACAAGGCCATATCTTAAAAATAAGGTAAGACATTATGATGGAGAGTGATACAAGACAAAATTAAAGATGATATAAATGATGATATGAAGAGGAATATGTATATAAGTATAATAGAAATAGATAGATAAGTGAGGTTGGTGCAGATAAAGACAAAGTGAGCAAAGGATGGTGAAGTGAGATGATAAGGATTGCTTATAAGGATGAGCTTCGTAAGAAGATGAAGGAGTCTAGAAAGATAGAAGAGTAAGGATTGATGAAGATGAATAAATGGGTTTGGTTTAGAGATAAACCTAACTAAGTGAGTTAAAGCTGAGTAGAATGAGAATGAGTTATAGACTTGATGATAGGGCTTCAACGTTTATAGGTTTGAAGTAAATTGATAAAGTTCATACTGTTGTAAGTTTTGGATAGTGGGATTAGATATTTTACATTATGTTAGATAATGTATGGTTAGGATAGAAAGTCATCTACCACTGATAGTTTTCCAAACATTTGATAAAAGTTTGCCTTTCTAAGAAAAGTTTTCTTTTTAATAAAATTTTTCTTTACCGATGTGAATTGTCTTTTTTCATAAAATACCATTGATCTACTTTATATCATTTCAAAATACATTATTATTATTATTAATATTGTGAGGCCTCGCCCAAGCACCGGCCCGATCCGCAAGAGAGAATCGGGATGCTCATTCGGGTTTAGACTCATAATAGAACCCTTGGGTTCGGATTGGTTGATTTTGAAAATAATTTTTAGGAGTCGCCATCTTAATTTTATTTAGTTGAGAAAATATTAAGAAAAAACCCAAATTGACTCTAATTCATTAATTTTTTTAATTAATTTGCCCAATGATAAAAATCACTAGCTTTCGAACCAGGTTGAGTTTGAGGACTAGATTTTTAGTTTTAAATAATCTAAATTTGGCTCTTAAGTTTAATTTGACTTGAAAATTATATTTCATGAATGAAATTTATAAGATGATATTAAAGATAATGCATGAATATGGCATAATGCATGGTGAAAATAAATCATTCACAAATAAAAAAAAAAAAAGGAAAAGGGGATTGATTGGGATTTGGATTTAGATTCCAAACGTGCCTACGTACCCCATTAAATGAGGATCAAAATCCATGTAGTTCGTTCCACAATTAAGTGGAGGGGTTTAGGAGTTGATCAAATTGATTTTGATTTGGTTATTTTGAGAGTGAGGGAAAAAGGCTGATACCTTTGCTTTTGGTGGGTGGAGGGTTTTACCGGACCGAAGTTTCGTTTTATCGGGAGTGATTGGATGGATTTGAGAGATTAATTAATTAATTAAAATGATTAATTAACTAATTAATGTGATGAAATAGATGGATTAATTAATTAAAAAGATTAATTAATTAATTTGGATGAGAGGTGGATTAAAAAAAGGATTAATTTGATTTTAAGGAAAAAATGATTAATTAATTAATTAAAAAGTTTAATTAATTAATTAATTGAGTAATTAATTTTGATTTTAAAAAATGATTTTTAGTTAATTAAAAAGATTAATTAACTTGGTTAGGGTGAGAAAATTAATTAATTAAAAAAATTAATTGATTAATTAAAGAGTGGTTAGAGGGAGAAGAAGAGAGGAATTAGTAGATAACTATCAATATTAATTCAAGAGGTGTGTGGAAATGAGAGATGGAGGGGGATATTTATAGAAAAAGTGAGTGAGGGTAATTTGGGAAGTGGAAAAGTGAAAAGACCAAAAGGGTAGAGCTAGAAAAAAATCGAAAAATCATATTGGGGGGTATTTGGAGATTGTAGGTGTGCATTGGGGCCTATGTCGCCAGAGTCCCTTATGGCCCCACCGCTGTTCTGGGCAGCATGCTGCCGAGGATGGTGGCGGCACTTCCCAGACAGTCAACGGCGCCACCGACACAGTTGACGTGGCACTTTTTTTTTTTTTTTTCAGAAATTGGTTGGTATGGAGTTTAGGAAATTTAGATGTCTAATAACAATGTAATTGAAGGCTAAAAATTTTTTCTTCGGGAGCGCTGCCCCTAAAGCCCCGATTAGCGACACCACCGTAATGGCTCTGTGTAACGCGTTAAACTCAGCTAGTGCTAAGGCTACGATTGAATGATAAGGGTGTAAAATTGATGGTTCACAATTATTATTATTATTATTATTTTCTTTCTATATAATCTAAGACTGCTCAATATGTAACTATTACAAACTGTTACATTCTCTTTCTAAAAATTTAAGATTTGGATTTTTCTCTGAAATCTAGTAGAGTTCCATATAAACCCAATATGCTAATAGCCTTTTCATCAAAAGGAGATAACCAATCGACAGATGAAATATGAAACCCAAAAAGTAGATATTCTCTCAGTTTTCTTAAAAGAGCTCCAGGTAGATCTACATAGTAGATCTATGGATTCGGTGAGTCTAAGAAAATAGATGTCGAACCAGGAAATGATCAAGGAGTTATTAAGAAGAATTCTAATGGAGATTTTGATAATGCTGAGCACGGAACTCGGATATACCAAACCATACTAAAAATCTAAACTAAAAATATCCAAAATCGAAAAATATCTATATCAACCCAATATTCTAATAGCCTTTTCATCAAAAGGAGATAAACAATTGGCAAATGAAATATGAAACCCAAAAGGTAGATATTCTCCTATGAACCCTTAATTTTTCACCTTCCAGTATATGCTTGAACCTTAAAAGCACTTAGACTCGGAAAACAAACCTTCAGAAATCAAAAACTCTCAAAATGGAAAAATCAAAATATTTCTTTTTGGCATTTAAACCATTTCAAATCATCTGAAACTGAGTAACAAATATAACACAACTAGAATCATGTAAAACAGACGAGAAACGAGCAAGAACGGGCAAAATGGGCGAAAGCGGGCCCATTGCCGTAGAGCTCTACGGTACTACCGCAAAGCCCTCTATGGAATCGTAAAAGGCTGTGCGGCACTGCCGTAAAGAGCTCTATGGAGTCAAAAAGCCCTCTGCGGCAACTCCGGCAAAAATTCAATTTTTTACAATCCCACATTGGAAATTTGTGTTTTCTATGCTTTAAACCTCCTCCTATATATAGAGGGCCTCCCCACACTTCAAAAAATAGACTTAGAGAGCTTGAAAAGCAATAATTTTAAGCAAACTGCATTGCATTTACTTCTTACTTCATAAAGCGAGTTAGGGGGTTTCTCCTTAATTCCTACCTGACTGGTTTAAAGCTTTTCGTTGCCTGCCTATTTGAGGCAAGTCTTTTGCTCAAGGCCCGTGTTTGCCTCCAAAGGCTAGCCGCTACCCGCCGTCCAAGGCTAGCCACTGCCCACCATCCAATGCCAGCCATTGCCCACAGTCTGAGGCTAGCCACTGCCTCTATCCAAGGTTAACTGCCGCCTGCCATCCAATGGCAACCGTCGCTCGCCATCCGAGGCCAGTCGCCACTCGCCGTCCGAGGTAAGCTTCTTTTCCTTTAAATTTCTTTTGTCTAAATTTTCTTGCTTCTTTTAGTTAGTTAATTAAATGGATTCATCTAGATTGCTAGCTAATCAACTCAGTAATCAATTAAATTAATTAATTAACTCAACCCTCTTTTAATCAATCAATCAAAACATGATAAAATGGCTAAGCTAAACTAACCCCTTTTGCAAAAAGGGAGAATTATGTGGATTCTGATTCCCATTCAAAGGGATACATAGGCATGCTTGGTTCAGGCATCGAATCCAATTAAAATTAATCAACTATCCCCCTATCACCTTCTTCACTTACTTTTGTGTTTGTTTCTTTGCTTTATTATTAGGATTAGTTTGAGGAATGTGTGACTTCCCTAGAACCTATAAGGGATAGAGGAGGTGTCCCCTATGTTTGGAATTTTATTTGTAATGTTAATTTTCTTTTGGACTATTACTTGTATTTATTATTAGATATGTGGAATCAATGATTATGCATATTATAAATTGTTCATGAGTTTTAGTTTGTTCATGAAATATATTTTAAGTAACTTTTATATTACTTGGCCAAACTTATTTTTTTAAATTAAACCAAAACCCTAGTCCCCGAATCCTCTTTGGTTTCGAGGCTAGTGATCCTTTTTCTTTTAGGTAATAATTGGAGTCAAATGGGTTTTTTCCTTATATTTTTCCAAATAAAAATAAATTAAGGTGGCGACTCTAAGAAATAATTTTCAAACCTATCAAAGATAAGCCCGAGGGCTTTCTCGTGAGTTCTTTCCTAAATGAGCATTTCGGTTCCCGTTAGCGGATTGGATCGGTGTTTGGGCGAGGCCTTACATCTCCCAGTTTTCTTAAAAGAGCTCTAGGTAGATCTACATAGTAGATCATGGATTCGGTGAGCCTAAGAAAATAGATGTCGAGCCAAGGAATGATTAGGGAGTTATTAAAAAGAATGATAGCGGAGATTTTGATAAAGCTGAGTATGGAACTCGGAGATACTAAATCATACCAAAAATCTGAATTGAAAATATTCAGAACTGAAAAATATCCATTGACCTTTTGACTTTCTTCAAACCGAACCATCCTAAAAGTTTTTTTTTTTTTTTTTTAGTACAGTTCTAGAGATTAGTAGTTATCTATACCAAGAACAGTACCAAACTGTCATGAACCGAAGAACCAAAATTAGAACTAATTTAAAGGATATATATATATATATATATATATATATATATATATATATATATATATATATATATATATATATATATATATATATATATATATAATACTAATATTATTTTAACATTTCATAAAATTTAATAATCTTTATAATACTAATATTAATAATATGTAATGGTTAAAATTCAAAAGGAAAATAATTTAATTATTTTATCCTATGAGAAATTTTTAACTTTGGGCAATTATGAAATAATATCTATTCAATTATACAACTTTGAAGTCATTGATAATTTCATCAACTTAGTTAATTCATCAACATAATTAAGTCAATCATTAAGTAATGCAATGATTTTATATACAATCTGATGCAAGTTTTTTTAATAGATTTAAATTTATAATCTCATAACTTATAAACTTAAGACCATTGTATTATTAATTTATTATTGAGCTATATAATTTCATTGATGATGATGTTAAATTTATAGTATCATATATTATAATCAATTGTCAATCAATTAATTTTTATATTTTAATCATAAATAATAAAATAATAATTTGAACTTGTATTATGTCATTAAAGTTTTGAAATGATAGATTGCATATAGAAAATTGACTGACTACTTCACTAAAGTGGTTTATTATATCAAATAATTGTCCATATAAAGTTCTTGTTGCACTTGACATTCCTACCTACAAATTCTTATTAAAATTCATTACTAACCATTAAAATTTATTTTCTACTAATTTAATGGGATTCAATTTCATATTTTTCTTAGTTATTTTAGATATTACTCAAGATCTTAAAATTAAAGAGGATTTCTTGCTAAGAATCACTTTAGATTTTTAATTTCAGATATATGTTTTTATTTTTTTTCATGTCTACTCTATTTTTATTTTAACTTGTGGATTGTAATCAAATCTTTTAATTATGCACTATGTAGTTTAATTTTTATAATTTCTTTAATTATACACTATGTAGTTTGATTTTTATTTTAGCTTGGTGGATTGTTAATAAATTTCTTTAATTTTATGGATTGATTTTTGTTTTTGTTGTATATACTAATTTAATTTCAATGGAAGTGGTTTAAATTGAAAAAATATATTATTAATTATTTAAAAATAGAAAATCTCTGGATCTCTATTTTGTTTCGTTCCATACTAAACCATCCCATTACACTCGAATCTCTATCTCGAGCCATCTTGAAAAATCAAGACGGTTTGGTACAAAGATTTTTATCTCATGATTTAGTTTCAAAGATTTAATTTGAAAATCTCCAAAGTTCGGTTTAGTTTCAGAGATTTTCAAATATTTGGATTCTCCCGAACCGTGCTCAGCTCTAGATTTTGATGGTGATTCTTTAGACTCTATTGGAGAACTAACTTGGTTTAATGGTGGAAATTTTGTTAAGGTTATGACTTTCACTGACTCTCATTCCTTTGTTATTTATCATGTATTTATTTTCATTAGTATTATTGTTACCATCTTTCGATAACCTTCTATTGTAAATCTTATTATAAGAAATGGACTTTGTAATGACGAAGTTGTTTGGGCTGAAGTTACTTAAATGAGGCCACTGAGGCCAAAACTAATGTATCTATAATTGATGCCATTTGGGCTAACTCTATATTTGAAATAAAATAATTTTATCATTTAATATTGTTTGACTTTTACCTTAGACTGTGTGCGCTAGTGACTCGACTAATTGGATCTATACACTAAGTTAGACATATCCTCATAGGAATGCTTTAGTGTTTTTTCTAAGGTAATGTAGTAGCCTTTGATAGTGGCGAAGAGCAAGTGAATTCACTTATGAGTTCTTTTAATAGTTTATTTACCATGGTAATATGATGATGTTATGGTTATAGAGAACTTTAAGGCTCTGAGGCTATGGTTTGTCCTACCTATTAAATCTCTTATGGTTAATCATGTGAGGCTTGCGGTGCTTGGTTATATTTAACTTGAGCTTACTATGCGTATTTCTGTCATGATGTATCTAAGTTTTCTTTCAGTGCTTCTTCATCTTTAGCATTTATGAATGTTTTTAACTTTTCACAACTTGTTTCTCTTCGATACATATAACCTTTGTCCTACTAATTAATCAAAAGGATGAACTTCTACAGCAATGTAGAAGGGATGACAAAAATACCCAAGAAAGACAAGGAATTCAACTGGCCAATTCCACAAATCATTCACAGAAAATTTCATAAAAGTGAGGGGTCTCAAAAAAGGATGTGTGAGGTGAATGCCCAATCTTCTTATTAAAAAGGTGTCATACTTATCAAAGATTGGTACAAAAAGGTTTGTTTGTGAGCCAGTCATGAAGAGTTTTTCAAAAATATTTTCTTAGACTTCAAGGGGAAGATGATTGATAAAACGAAATTGAGTAGTGGAGGAATATGGAACAAGAGATGATGAAGCCATTAGAAACAAGGGAACTATTTTAACTAAGCTTATGAGAGTGAGAGAAGGGTCTTTTAGCCTAGATAAGAAATATGAAATTAGATTCTTATCTCCTTTAATGTATTCAACATCAAATTTATAGCGAGAAAATCACACTTTCCATCAGAGAAGTTATGGATGATGTAGAATCTTTCCTTTAAACTGTAGCATTTTTGGAAATGAGGTCCATAAGAATAGTGAAATGATAGCTTATGAGATGAAATTCATATTTTTTTATTCCATTTTTTACAACTAAGATCTCCTTGAAAGTGGAATGATAACGGAATTTAGATTCTTTGAAATTTCCACTAGCATAGGCATAGATTTGTTTTTTTCCATCTCGTTCTTCTAGAAATATTGCTCCCCAATATTTATCACTGGCATCCGTCTGCAAATATCTTTTCCCTATTAAAGGAATATGAAGAGGTGGCAAATCTTGTAGCTCCTTTTTCAAAGTCTGTACTGCTTTTGTCTGTTTATTTGTCCAGGCTGAAGCATCTTTCTTTAGCATGCGTCTCAAAGAATTTGCTTTCTCAATAAAGTGAGGAACAAAATCTCTAAGGTAATTTGTAATTCCCAAAAGTTATTGGATTTGCTTGTAAGAAAGATTCTGATAAGGGAATTTCAATAATTCAGAAGCAATGTGGGGACCAGGATAATATTTTCTATCTTTGAATAACATCCCTAGGAATTGAATTTCCTTCTTTGCCAAATGCATTTTTGAAGCTGATAACATTACTCCATATTTTTTTGTGATTTCCATAAATACGTTGAGTAATTCAACATTACTCTATTCATCTTTAGAGAAGAGGAGGACATCATCTATGTAGATTAAAAGGCTTTCAAGAAGAGGCTCATATATCTTTACCGTAGCTTTTTAGAACAGAGATGAAGCAACTTTGAGGCCAAAAGGTATCACCGTCCAATGATATTGATGATTAGGAATACAAAAAGTTATTTTATAGCAATCTTCAGGCTTAATCCCTATTTTTTAAAATCCTACTTTGAGATCAAACTTTGAGAAGATCTTTGTAGAAGACAAATGAGTAAACAAAGATGAGAATTTGGAAAAGGAAACTTATAATCTTAAAGAAAATGATTTAAAGGCTGATAATCAATCACTAATCTTTTTTTTTTTTTTTGTCGAATTTGCTTTGATCTTTTATTGATATAAAATGCTTGATAAGCTAAAATAGACTTTGTTAATTCAATTAAGCCTTGAGATAGTAATTGATTCATTCTTGAACAACTAATTATAAGTCCTTAGGATTCATTCCTAGATGAGTTGTTTTTGTTAGATTGACATCCTCATTTTTCTTGAAAGGGAGAGAGATAAAAAAAAAATTAGGATTTTTCTAAAGAGGGGAAGAATGTTTGGCAAGGAATTCAATGTGAGAATTAGCACAACAGGCAAGGAATTCAATGTAAGAATTAGCACAACAGGCTTGGACTAATTCCTAACAGCTGTCTTAAAAACTTTGAGTTGAGTGAGAGAGAAACAAAGATGGAATAGTGGTATAGGGTTGGAAGTATTTTTCAAACTGTATTCCATCTGGGAGAATATGGAGTTTTTTCAATTTACAAAATAATCCAAATCCTAAAACAAGATCTTTATCTGGGAGAGGAGAACTAAGACAATAATCCCAAATATGACATCCATGGAAAAACTAGATTTTCACTGGGTTTCTTATGATACATTCTGTAGAGAAGATTTTTCCATTAGCTGCCTTAAAATACTCTTTATGAGGCTTTCAATATTCAGGAATAAGAACAATAGGATTCATCATGGTCTTATGACCTCCAATATCCATAAAAGCAACAACTTTTACTGGTTTTGCATATTTTTTTGGAAATAATTACACATAAACCAATCAAATTGAATGTAATAATTTTTTAACAACCAAAGAATAAGGTTCTACTAAATAAATTGGATTATAATGATCATCTTCAGAGGAGGATAAGTAATCTTCAATGGCAAAAAGACTTTCTAGAGAATCTTTTTCATCTTCTGAGAATAATGATTCAATGTCAGCTTCATCAAGATCAACCTTTGTAATTTGTTGAATATGTTGTATGAGCTTGGCTGCTTACTTTAGGTTATTAAAATGCTTTTTGGCAAAATATCCCTGTCAACCACAAAAATAACAGTTATTTGATTTCTCTCCTTAGTATTTATGTCTTTTGAAGAACTTGTCACCTTTTTTTTACTTCCTTATCTTCCCATGGTGGCCTTTCATCTTAAAGAAATGCTTCTTCTTTTTTACAGAACATTCACAATTCTTATCTTTACACTTACCATAAAGATCAAGATGATAACAAGAATTCTTCAACATTGGATCTTTGTGACATTTAAGAGTTTGCTTGAGAAGCCTATGAGTGTCACAGATCTTATTCAGGGACCATGTCATTAGTTGGTAGATTTGCCCAAGTGTCAAGTCTGATAAGGATTGGTGACGATCTTAAAGGGTTTTATAAATTGCAGTTGTGAGTGGTTATGGTAAAGAAGTCACAAAGGCTTGTTTCAAATCTAAATTATTGTTGCCTTTAAATTCATAAAATTTCTTAAACACATTGTGAAAATGCTGATCAAGATCTTTTTTCTAAAGAGAATAGCATTTCATCTTAAAGAAATATTTTTTGATGTTATCTATATCATTTGTAGGCATTCCTACAAATTCCATATGAATTTCAACAAATAAATTCAACAACAAATTGAGCCTTTGCAAAATTTCCAAGGTTTATCCACTAATCTTGGAGTTTACCAATATTCCTATGAATAAAATCTTCAATGCCTTATCTTACAGAAATATCAGGTTTGGCTATTTGAACTTCAAGTCATGCCTTAAATTCTTTAATTTTGTAAGAGTACTGATCTGGATTGATATCATTCAAGGTGAAATGCTGGAATGATCTAATGTTCACTTTTGGAAAAAATAAGTTTTGTCAATAACTGCTGGAAGTGTGCATAGGACTAATAAGGCAGATTGAGTATTCATGGGCTGCGGATCTGTATCTTCAATATCCTTATAATATTCTATTGTCTAAGGATTGTTACCAGTAGAAGCTTATGGTTCTACCATAAAAAATATATGAACCAATGGTTCAAATTTTGAGTCAGTCTCTTCATCAAAATAACTTGAAGATGATTCATCAGAAGTGAAATTCTAAGAGATCATAATAGCCTGGTTTGGTTCTTTTGAGTTTCTAAATGTTCATCAATAAAATCAGTTAAAGGGTTGTGAACCCTTAATTTTGCACCTTCTAGTATGCATTTGAACCTTAGAAGCACTTAGGCTCAATGAACAAACCTTCAGAAGTCAAAAACTCTCAAAATAGAAAAATCAAAATATTTCTTTTTGACATTTGAACCCTTTCAAATCATTCGAGACTAAGTAATGAGTACAACGCAACTGGAATCGTGTAAAACGAATAAGAAATGAGCGAGAATGGGCAAAAAAGGTGAAACGGGCGGAAGTGAGGCCGGTTGCCGCATAGGCCTGTGTGGTTGCTGCATAGACTTGTGCAGTACCGCACAACCTTATGCGATTGCAGCACAAACCTATGCGGCAACATAGGGGCTTCTGTGGCAACTTTAGTGAAAATTCCTTTTTCCTAACTATCCCACATTGGAAGTTTATGCATTATGAGCTCCAACCTTCTCTATATATATAGAGGGCCTCCCCACACTTTAAAAGATCAACTTCTAAAGCCTGAAAAGTAATAACTTCAAGCAAAATGCTTTGCATTTTCTCCTTGCTTCACAAAGTAAGTTGGGGGGATTCTCCTTTATTCATACCCGACTAGTTTAAGACTTTTTGCCCGCTTGTTCGAAGTAAGTCTCTTACCCAAGGCTTGTGTACACTACCCAAGGCTAGTTGCTGCCCGCAGTCTGAAGCTATCCACTTCCTGCCATCTAAGGCTAGTCACCGCCTAAAGTTAGCAGTTGCTTGCCTGCCGTCTGAGGCCAGCCACCGCCTGTCAAGGCTAGTTGTCGCCTACCATCCAAAGCTAGTTGCTACCCGTCGTCTGAGGTAAGTTCCCTTTTCCTTTAATTTTCTATTGTCTAAATTTTCGTACCTCTTTTAGTTAGTTAATTAAATTGATTCATCTTGGTTGCTAGCTAATCAACTTGGTAATCAATCAAATTAATTAATTAACTCAACCCTCTTTTAATCAATCAATCAAAACATAATAAAGTGGCTAGGCTAAACTAACCTCTTCGCAAGAAGGGAGAACTGCATGGGTTCTGATTCCTATTCAATGGGATACTTAGGCATCCTTGGTTTAGGCATCGAATCCAATTAAAATTAATCAACTATCCCCCTATCATCTTATTTACTTACTTTTGTGTTTGTTTCTTTGCTTTATTATTAGGATTAGTTTGTGGAACGTGTGACTTTCTTAGAACCCATAAGGGCTAGAGGAGGTATTCCCTATGTTTGGGATTTTATTAGTAATGTTAACTTTCTTTTGGACTATTACTTGTATTTATTATTAGATATGTGGAATCAATGATCTTGCATATTATAAATTGTTCATGCATTTTAGTTTGTTCATGAAATATATTTTAAGTCACTCTTATATTAATTAGCCAAACTTATTTTGTTAAAATAAACCGAAAACCTAGTCCCTGAATCCTCCTTAGTTTCGAGGCTAGTGATCATTTTTCTTTTAGATTATAATTAGAGTCAAATGGGTTTTTTCCTTATATTTTTCCAAATAAAAATAAATCAAGGTGGTGACTCTAAGAAATAATTTTCAAACCTATCAAAGATAAGCTCGAGGGCTTTCTCATGAGTTCTTTCCCAAATGAGTATTTTGATTCCCTTTAGCGGATCAGACCGATGCTCGGGCGAGGCCTCGCAACTAGTGACTCCACTGGGGACTAACTTTCTTTTAAGGAAAAATAAGTAGACTAATAATTGGTTTAAAAAGAGTTTAACTTTTTATTATGATTGTGAATTTGCATGCATCACTTGCATAGGCTCTTTGCCGTCCAACCTAGTTCTAGGAAAATAATGGATAGTGAGTAGCATCGAGTGGGTAACCCTCCTTGGCTCTATTCATCAATAGTGAAATCATCTACCCCATGATGAATCCTTTAATCCTTTCAAAGGTGTAACGAGTATACACGTACTATTGGACCCACGTGAGGCTCCTTGACTCACATGTAGTTAGGTATATCGCTGCTCTAGTGTGATAGGTACCCAAATCAAACCACCCTTCATGTAATGAACTTAAATCCTAGACTTAGGTTGTTTGTACCATAATTAAAACCTTGCATCTTTGCACTTTCATGAAACATTTTTCTCATGCATATCATGCATCCATATTGTATAACAAAATATGCATTCATCTTAAGTCTAGGTCGAACTTTAAACCGAAGAAGGGTCAAACATTCTAACCTCCATCCAAACACCTTCGCCCCCACAAACTTAAAACCATTACCCTGGCCTTTAACCTTAAACAACCTAATCCTAAACCTTACCCCTTTACCTTAGCCTTTAACCTAAACACCAATACCTTAACCCTAAACTTTACCCCTTTGCCTTAGCCTTTAACCTAAACACCAATATCGTTAGCCTAAACCTTACCCCTTTACCTTAGCTTTTAACTTAAACACTAATACCCTAACCCTAAAACCTTACCACATTACCTTAGCCTTTAACCTAAACACCAATACCTTAGCCCTAAACCTAAAACTTCATTTCCTTAGCCTTGACCTCAAACACCTCTAACCTTAAATACTATTACCTTAACCCTACCCAAAATGTCGTCGTCCTAACCTGTAACCCAAAAACATCTCTACCCTCCTCTTACCCATACCTTGCCAACCTAGCCACCACACACCATCGCCCAACATCCTTCGCCTATTACTTTCACAACCAATCCATTACCCCTAGATTGACAGATGTGTATAGCCTATACACTCAAATCATCAAGACACTACCCTAAACACAATATATTTAGCCCTACACACTACCCTGAGCCCAATACCTTTGACCTAACACAATACCTTAAACATAATACCTTTGGCCCAACACACTACCCTAAGCCTAATAACTTTGACCCAATACACTACCCTAAGCCCAATACCTTTGACCTAACACAATACCCTAAAGTTAATACCTTTGGCCCAACACGCTACCTTAAACTCAATACCCTTGGTCCAGTCCACTACCCAAAACCCAAAACATTTGCCCTATCTCACCTTAAGCCCAAAAAAATGGTTGGCCAATGACATAATAGGGAAGCCTGTTCTCTTAAGGTTTGCATGCCTATACCTTCATCACCTTTTCTATTCCATGCTCGTCACTTACCTTGTTACTTTGGTTTAAAGGTACCAATGGCCAATCCACTTGACATGGCTCCCATGATTACACTTGTGACTAAAGTATCCTTAAGAAGCAAGAAAAGCATTTCCAAGCTATCCTAACTGCTCATCAAGCCCAATTCGAGGAATAAAGGCAATTCATCATTGAGGAAGTTTAAGCTATGATTAACCAGGCCACCTTTAGCCATCCTAACCTAAACCTTATCTTGAACTTGACCAATCCTAGCATAAATTTGAGCTAAACCAACCCATATCTAAACCAAGGTGAGGAAGTTTTCTCTTATCCAGACACTAGATTACTCATGGAGAAACTTGAAGCCATGGAAAGAACCATCAAATCCCTAAAGCACTGCGATGATCTAATTGATATGGATAGTTTAACCTTATTTCCCGATGCCAAGCTCCCTTCTAAATTCAAAATGCCTAAACTAGAGAGATTTGTTGGAACCACTTGCCCCAAGACCCATCTGAAGATATATGTGGGGGCAATGAAACCTTTAAGAGTTAGCGATGAGCTTCTTGCTCAATTGTTCCAACAATCACTAACTAGTGTTACCAGGAAATGGTTCCTTTCACTAGACAAGAGCAAGAAAAGGACATGGGATGATATCTACTGTGCCTTTGTCGAACAATATCATTATAACAGTAAAGTGGATGTCACTAGGCATGACTTAGAAACTACCAAGCAACTTCCAAAGGAGTCTTTCTCCATGTTCCTTACAAGGTGGAGGACTAAAGCTGCCCAAATGGTAAATAGACGAACCGAGCAAGAACAAGTCAACATCCTTGTTAAAAATCTACTTCTAACCTACTGAACCCACTTATTAACCCAATACCTACCCACTTTTAAGGCTTTGATTGCAACCGTATCAAAGGTTGAAGATTGTATCCAAAGTGCATCATTTCAAAATGAATTCCTCATTACCGACCTAAACAGTGATAAAGAACCCGAACCTAATTCAACCCCACCTTACCTTAACCCTAAGTGGCATGACGTGGAAGAGTTCAAGTTTAGCTAATCTGACATATCTGAGATTGAATTTGAAGCCTAAGTCTAAGTCTGAGTTTGAGTCTGTGTCCAAATCTCAAAAGTCTAAATTCAAATATGGGTCTGTCAATTTATTTTCCTTTTCAAGTATTTTTCATCGATCATGTCAGTCTTTTTTTTTTTTGTTATCTTGTAATAAAATTTTTAATTGCAATAAAATATCGACATTTATTTGTGCACTTGTCTTTCCTGTTTTAAACATGGATGAGCTTTTTTTTTTTAAAAAAAAAAAAGAGAAAGAAAGAATTTAACAAAAAAAGAAGAAAAAAAAAAGAGAAAGAATAAAAAAAAGAGAAAGAGAAAAAGAGAAATGAACAGTCAATTAAATCCACCACAATCGAGGTGCCATCAACAATTGCTTTGCCAGCTCCTAACCAAAGAAGGTCAAGAAATAGACCTTTCATCAAATAATTGAAGCACAAAATCAAATGATACACCTCAACAAGGGGAAACAAGTCCATTAAATCCAAAATTCAAAAGTTAAAGCCCCTCAAAGCAAAGCAGCAAATCATGGTGGAATGTCCTCTCCCAAATTTCATTAATCCAAGCTGGCTAAGTTAAAAACCTGAAAAGGCAGCTTTGGCAAAAGTTAAAAAAAAAAAAAAAAAGGAGATATAAAGCTCATCCTAGTCATCTTCCTTCATGTCCAAAGAAGTCCTCAATCAATCCATCTTGTCTCATGTCTTCAAAGTTATCTTTCCTTACTAGAGGCTCATTCTTTAAAGTGATATTGTCTTCTATGCCCTTATCTCATAGTGGGGGCATATCCTTCTAGGTCATCATCATCTTTTGTTAGTCCATCTTATCGCTTAGCTCAAAGAACTTAGGCGCAACTCTCACATTGCTAGTCTGTCATATTCCTATCTCTCATTGGGAACATGATCCCCAAGTTATCTCTTTTCATAAGTCATTCAGCTACTCCTTAGGGCGCTTCCTTTCATCCAGTCTACCATCTACATTCAAGCCAATAAAGTGTCACTCTAAATGTCTCTTCAATCTCAAAACAACAAGGTTAGCTTGGCTTGTTCTTTTTCGTGAATCATGCTACAGGTAGCAAAATCATACAACCTCCCTTATCCTTTTCAAAATTTCCAACCTGTCTTTGAACCATTCCCCAACTTCAAAATGTACCATTCCATCTTTTCAAGCTCAAGCCTCATACCACCCTTTCCTTGGCAAAATCTCATAATCTTTTAAGGGCTAAGCCCAAGGGCAAAACCAAAGATGCTAAGTCTTTTAAGACTCATCATCCTTCAAGCCAGCTTTCTCTAGCACAACCAAAATCAAGTCATATCTTGCAAAGCTTAAAAAAGACTCGAACCAATCAAAGCCTAGTCATTCCATGTCTCCTTAGCAAAACCTCATCATCCTTAAAAAAAAAAAAAAAAAAAAAAAAGTCTCCTTAGCAAATTACATCACCCACAAAAGTCTAATTGAGTCAAAGCCTGCCCATCATATGATGGGCAAGAAAATTAAATGCAACTATGACAAAGGCAAATCCTTATCCATGAGCCTGCGGTATCCTTATGACCAAAGCTTGGAACACCATACCTAAGATAAAAGCAACCATCTTCCAAAGAGGTCCAAAGCACCCTTGTAGAAGAGCCCAAGCCTAGCTTTCACCATGAAGCCCACGCCCAAAAACCTTCACTATAAAACCAAACCCAAAAGCCTTCACCATGAAACCTAAGCGTAAAAGCCTTCACCAATGAAGCCCAAACCAAGAAGCCTCATCATAAAGCTCATTCCCAAAAACCTTCAACACAAAGCCCAAGCCCAAAAGTCTTCACCATGAAGCCCAAGCCTAGCTTTCACCATGAAGCCCAAACCAATAAGCCTAAGCCTAGCTTTCACCATTCACAAAAGACCATAATCTCCTCCAAAGCCAAATTTGACCAAATCTTTCCCAACTAATTTCCTAGCCTGACCTAACCGAGCCAAAGGCAAAACTTGACCAAGTCTTCCAAATAAACTCCCTAAAGGTTGCAACCTGACCAAGCCAAAGTCCCAGACCTGACTAAGCCTTTCGTATAAACTTCTCCGAGGACAAGCCTCATAAGTTGACCTTCCCTAAGTTGACCTTCCCTAAACCTTCCAATCTAATCATCTCTAAAAAGTTGACCTTCCTAATCCAGCTCTCCAATTCAGCCTCAAACCAAAGTCAGACCTATCTAAACTAAACAACCCGATCTTTTCCAAGACCACACCTTGCTTCTTCCTAGGCCAAATTGATAGCCATTAACTAACTAATCTTATACCTGACATGCCCATCTTCATCTCTAAGTTAGCCAATCAACCAAAAACCAAATGACCAAACTACTTTCCTCTATCATTCTAAAGTAGGGGCACATCCCTTCCAAATATTCACTTTTTTGAAATGGGGGCATCTTTCTGACAAAGATCAACACTTTTATATCATAATTGACCCTTCACAGGTTCAAGGTATCATATCATTGCATAATTATCTAGCATTTTTGCATTGAATAGGATCATAAATCAAGGAAAATTGTCAAAACTCTCAAAGAAAGACAATATCATCATCATCATTCCTACCAGATAGGATCACCACTTCATCGATTCCTACCAGACAGGGTCTTCTTCTTTCCTACCAGACATGATCATCATCATCATTCCTACAAGACAGGATCACCACTTCATTGATTCCTACCAGACAAGGTTGTCTTCTTTCCTGCCAGACAGGATCATTATCATCATTCCTACAAGATAGGATCACCACTTCATTGATTTCTACTAGACAGGGTCGTCTTCTTTTCTACTAGACAAGATCACCACTTCGTCGATTCCTACCAGACAGGATCATCGCCTTTAATCCTACTAGACAATATCATCATCGTCATTCCTACTAGACAAGACCACCACTTCATCGATTCCTACCAGACAAGGTTGTCATCACCACCACTTCGTCGATTCCTACCACACAGGGTCGTCATCACTACTACTTCGTTTATTCCTACTAGACAAGGTCGTCATCATCACCGCTTCTTCGATTCCTACCAGACAAGGTCGCCATCATTCCTACCAAAAGGGAACATCATTTTTAGCTCCTACCAATTATCACATACTACTAGCCGCTAGATCTCCCAAATATACTAGGGGCATCTTCTCTAAATTCAATCACACCTCTCACCCAAATGTCTAAACTTTGTCTTAGACAATAATTTGGTTCCTTTTACCATCTCCCATTCTCAAGTTCACTGTCAACAAATTACCTTTTAGATAAAGACAATTTTGATAAGGGGGCAGCTTTAAAGCCTTAATTTTGCACCTTCTAGTATGCATTTGAACCTTAGAAGCACTTAGGCTCAGTGAACAAACCTTCAGAAGTAAAAAACTCTCAAAAATAGAAAAATCAAAATATTTTTTTTTGACATTTGAACCCTTTCAAATCATTCGGGACTAAGTAATGAGTACAACGCAATTGGAATTGTGTAAAACGGATAAGAAACGAGCGAGAATAGGCGAAAATGGCGAAACAGGCAGAAGTGAGGCTGGTTGCCACATAGGCTTGTGTGGTTGCTGCGTAGACATGTGTGGTACCGCACAGCCTTGTGCTACAACATAGGGGCTTCTGCGGTAACTTTAGTGAAAATTCCTTTTTTCCAACTATCCCACATTGAAAGTTTATCCATTATGAGCTCTAGCCTTCCCTATATATATAGAGGGCCTCCCCGCACTTCAAAAGATCAACTTCTAGAGCTTGAAAAGCATTACTTCAAGCAAAACACTTTGCATTTGCTTCTTGCTTCACAAAGCGAGTTGGGAGGTTTCTCTTTGATTCCTACCCAACTAGTTTAAGGCTTTCCACCTACCAGTTCGAGGCAAGTCTAATGCCCAAGGCTCGTGTCTGCCACTTAAGGCTAGTCGCCGCCCGCCAACACCAGCAACTGCCCAACATCCGAGGCCAATCGCTACTTGCCATCCAAAGCTAGCCGCCGCTCACCGTCCAAAGCCAGTCACCGCCCACCATCTGAGGTAAGTTCCCTTTTCCTTTAATTTTATGTTGTCTAAATTTTCTTGCTTCTTTTAGTTAGTTAAATAAATTGATTCATCTAAGTTGCTAGCTAATCAACTCGGTAATCAATCAAATTAATTAATTAACTCAACCCTCTTTTAATCAATCAATCAAAACATGATAAAGTGGCTAGGCTAAACTAAACCCTTCGTAAGAAGGGAGAATTATGTGGGTTTTGATTCCCATTCAAAAGGATACTTAGGCATGCTTGGTTCACTCATTGAATGCAATTAAAATTAATCAACTATTCCCCTATCACCTTCTTCACTTACTTTTGTGTTTGTTTCTTTACTTTATTATTAGGATTAGTTTAGGGACTGTATGACTTCCCTAAAATCCATAAGGGCTAGAGGAGGTATCCCCTATGTTTAGGATTTTATTTGTAAGGTTAACTTTCTTTTGGACTATTACTTGTATTTATTATTGGATATGTGGAATCAATGATCATGCATATTATAAATTGTTCATGCATTTTAGTTTGTTCATGAAATATATTTTAAGTTAGTCTTATATTAATTGGCTAAACTTATTTTGTTAAAAGAAACGGAAAACCTAGTCCCTGAATCCTCTTTGGTTTCGAGGCTAGTGATCCTTTTTCTTTTGGGTTATAATTGGAGTCAAATGGGTTTTCTTCTTATATTTTTTCAAATAAAAATAAATTAAGGTGGCGACTCTAAGAAATAATTTTCAAACCTATCAAAGATAAGCTCAAGGGCTTCCTCATGAATCCTTTCTCAAATGAGCATTTTGATTCCCTTTAATGGATCAGACAGGTATTCGGGCGAGGCCTTACAAGGTTTCATCATAAATTGAGACGATAAGGGGTTGTTTTGGATCTATGTTCATTGGAGTCACTAGAGTTTTCATTGGATCTCTTTTTGGATCCAGTGCCTAGGATTCCTTAGTTTGAGGTGGTTTTTGTTCTGATGGCATAAAATCATCAAAGGAAGACAATGAAGGTTTAGGACAAAAAGTAGGTTTATAAGAGGGTGGTTTAGTTTTTCTTTTGACCATTTTAGTTGAGTAGCCAAAATGTTCAAGATCTGCAGGTGAAGGGATTGGTAAGGCATATTGAGTTTTCTATTGTGGTTTTTTGGTAAAGGGTTGGGAATTATCTTCGTTCATTACTTTTTCCAAAGTTGTTATTTGTTCTTTAAGGCTTTCAATTTCTACTTCTTTTTGGTAATATTTTCCTGTTGGCTTTCTTTCTTTAATCATGGCCTTTATTTCTTCATTTTTGACTTTTAGTTGAGACTAAAGAGAAAGGAAAAGATTATAAGCTATTTTAGATTGACTAGTCATCTTAGCATCAAGGTTATTGACTTAATAAGAGAATTTCTTAACACGAGTTTCAATTCTTTTTAAAACTCTATTTTGTGCCTAAGTATTGTTAGTCTACCAATTAAGCACTGCCTTTACTAGTCCTATCGAGAGAGGCTTTCCTTCGGCCTTGACTCTTACTAGGTTCTTGATGTAAGGAGTAGTCCTTACATTTATAGTTGGATTGGTTATATCTGCTAAAGATGGGAACTCTTCCTTATATTGAGTTGTAAAATAGCTGATACATAAAAGGGAAAGAAGCCTTTCTAGTAACTTTCTTAGGATAAAACCAATCATCTTCATCTGGGGGAAGAGACGGTTTACAAAATCATGAAGCAAATAGAGGAATATAATCAAGAGATAATAAATAATCAAATTGTTCCACTGATAAAGTAGTAGAACCTTCATCATCATCTTCTCTTTGATAAAATTAAGGTACACATCCAAAAGGAACAGATTTTCTTTTTTATTTTTTCCTGTAGGGATAACCTTCTTCTAAAGAAGATCTGTAACAATTATCACAATCACATTTATCTCGATAATAATGATTATTTCTTTTAAAAGCATTTATTGATCTACCATGCTTATAAAAAACAATGATAGAAATATGTTCTTCTTGGGGCCATAAAGAGATTATGAATTGAGTTGGGAAAAGAGAAGGTGATGACGAAACTTCAAATATATATTTTCTTTCAAAGACAATTTCAACAGACTTATCCTTTTTTGAAATGAAAATAGGCTAAGTGGACTAGATAGTCCTAGAATTCTCATGAAACTTTTCATAATTAGTGACCCATTTTTCTAGCAATAATTTTAGCAAATCATCATGAGGGTCTGTTTAGGGATATAAGGTAAGTTGGAGTATTGTCTGAATCTATTATAGTATGGATCACCTCATTTGGGAATGGAAGGCTCAAATCTATAGCATGATTCAGAATTCTATAAATCAACTAGTAATGAAGAGTAGCTACAGTAGCATCAGCTACCTGAGATGCTTCCATAATCTAAATCTGAACTTTTAAAGCCGAAAGGATGAGGATCATTGAGAGTTTAATTGAAATTTGACAAAAGAGTGAAAATTACTATGCTAGCATTTAGAGTAGTTTCCACAATACCAATTACAACATCTTGATAATTAAGATACCCTGTGTCTAGTAAGAAAATTCTTGCAAAAACAGATAAACCTTTTCTACCATAATAGGTGCATTTAAGATGTATTGCTCCAAAATTAATATGAGTAAATCCATTTGCTAGCCACTAAGATAAAAATTCATGAGGAATTTAGAGATCAACAAATTGTTCTTCTTCGATTGCTTTAATGGGACATTAATCAAAAGTTAAAGGCTGAACATACTCCTTGATTTCTTTAGGAGTTTCTTTATCAAAGTTCTGATGCTGTGAGTCCAAGAGGACTTAGATTTAGAAAAAGCATCATATATATTTAAGAAGGGAAAGGAAGTATCTTGCATTTTGCAGGTTTCAAGAAGGTAATTTATTTCATAAAGAAAATGTATTTGCTTACCAACAGATTTTCTAAAATTAGGGGAAGAAGGTAAAGGAATAGGAGCAGGGATGATGGGTGCTAAAGATGTTTCCATTATAAAAGATTTCTCTTCTATCATCAATTAAAGCATTAATTATATATATATATATATATATATATATATATATATATATATATATATATATATATATATATATATATATATATATATATGACTGTGTGTGTGTGTGCTTGTGTGTGTGTATATATATATATATGACACACACACACATACACACATATATATATGTGTGTGTGTGTGTGTGTGTGTGTGTATGCTTAAATAAATTATTGATTCACTTATTCTTCATGAATTCTCTATTAAGTATATATTTTATAATTTTATAATTTTACTAAGTTAAAGGCTCACGATATCATATGTGGATTTCAAATGTGAGATAAGAAGTTAGGAGTCAAAGACATAACTCTTCGATTATCCTTCCTCTACCAAAGAGACTTTAGCTATTTATAACTAGGGATTCTAGGTATAAAATGTAAATGTTATAAAAGTCATAACTGTTGTGACTCTATTTTAGAAAGCTTTGTATATTGTAAATGGATTTATGTAATGAGGTGATTTAAATGAATAAAATAGAAAGAATACGTTTTTCTTATATTCAACTGTTAATGACCCACTATTTGATTCACCTATCTTATGGCTCGATTGTATATGGTTCAGTATGAATGAATTCAAGTATAGAAAGGTTCTACAAGTATTTGGTGGCATTATACTTACCTATACTCTAAAACCATTGCACCTCAACATAGCTAGTAAGATGGACTTAGGCTGTTTTGAACCCTTAAAATTGCACCTCCAATCAATTGATTTTTTATTACGAATCTATAAAATCAAATTGGGCTCAAATCGAAACAGAAACAAACCAAAATTGGTCAAAACTATGCAAAACTGGGTCGATCCAAGTGAGTCAAGGTCAAACCCTGACCCTAGCGGCGCGCTAGGCATGCCACTGGGTCAAACGGCAGGCCCAGAGTGCCAACACTTGGCCAACCGGCGTGCAACTAGTGCCGCCAGATCAGCCGACGTGATGCTGGTGCTGCCGCTGGACCTTCACCTCTACTCTATAAATAGAGCTTCCATTTAGCTCTCTTAACACAAAATTTGAGATGAAAACTCACCTATATGCTCTTCTTTCTATGCTAAAATTCTGTTAAAATTAAAGTTGAAATTAACACTAAAATATGTCACTCCAAATTCTTTTAATTTATAGTTATTATTCTATTTTGCTAACCTTTTCTATTTAATGTTCAACTTTAAAGTTTCCTAATCCAAGGTGGAGCTTAGATCCAGAGTAAAGCTTGCCCCATTCCTCCAAAAGTCAAAAAAAAAAAAAAACAAAGGTAAATCATTTTCTTCTTTCCATTTCTAAAATTCTAAATTCAGATTTAAAATTCTCTCTGATCTATCTTTCTTTAGGTCTAAGATATAAAAGATCTAAAATTTATTAATTTAAAAATCAGAATTAAATTAATAAACCAAACTAATATCTTTTTCAGAACCCCAGGAAAAACTACGTAGGGTTTGATTCCTATTCAATGGGATATGAAGGCATGCCATTCTGTAAGGCATCAACTCCAAAATCTTTTTCAATAACATTTTCTCCCTTTCATATTTACAATTTAAGTTTCATTTTGCTTTGTTATTTATTTGTATATGCACTATATTTCCGATTTTGTATGGTCATTTTTTAAATTTAGTTGGGGAATGTGTGTTTTTCCTAGTACTCATAAGAGCTAGAGTAAAGATCCTTTTTATTTCATTCATTTTGATTTTGTAATAATTAAGATTTATTTTTGCTTTTTTATTTGCAATTGTCATTCCATTTTACCATTTATAACTGTTTCATTTATCATTTTTACTCATGTTCATGCATACACTAAAATTGCTTTTTTTTTTAAGAGTTATTTCATAACTTTTAGCCAAACATTTGTTTAAATACCAAAACCTAATCTTCGAGCCCTCTTTGGTCACTCACGAATTAGTGCTTTTCCACTGGGATAAATCAAACATTTTGGAGTCAATCAATTTGGGTTTTCCTTTAATTTTTCCAATTAAAATAAGTAAATTAAAGTGGCGACTCCCTTTTATAGATAACAAATTGCAAAATCCAATTTTCTAAACTCATAGCGAGTTCCAATAGTGGAGTTTCTCCCGAAGAGTATTTCGATTCCTCTCAGCGGATCGGACCAATGCTCGGGTAAGGCCTCACAGTTGGCAACTCTACTAGGGACTTTAAAATCTTTTTCAAATAAAAGATAAAGTGGATTACTTTTAGTAAAATACCAAGTTTGGCTTTAATGCAAAACAACTTTTTTCATGCATCACTACATCGAACTCCTTATCCAAAAAAACCCTAGCTTCCTAGGAAAACAAAGGATAGAAAGTAACATCGAGTGGGCAACCTTCCTTAGGTCTGCTTATAGATAGTGAAATCATCCAGCTTATAACATATCTTCTAATCCTTTTAGAGGTGTAATGAGTTATGCACATACCATTGGACCCACACGAGGCTCTTTATCTCACATGTGGTTAGGTATACCGCATCTCTATTGTGATGGGTTCCCTTCAAGCCACCCTAACCATTTCATGTAATGGCTCATAGAACCTTTCCTTAAGGCTGTATGTACCCTAAAATACTAAATTACTGGTATGCTATTGTCATGAGATCTTTTTCATTCATACATACATGCATGTATGCATGCATAAACCTTATAAATTTGGAGAGTTTAAACCTCACCCAAATACTGCTATTCTCAATCCAATCTATCCAAACCTATGTCAATTTATGGTACCTTTTATCCCTATCAATCTATTATGATTAGGATTCCATGATCTTTATCCATACCTAAGCTAAAAACTGACCTAGCTTTATCTTTTTATCCAAAGGTTGACAAGATGTCTGTTACCGGAGATGAAGTCACTACTACCAGAGTTGATGAGATCTTTGATGAGCTTCTGACTAAGCTCTCTAAACAATAGGAGACCATGATGAAGAGGCAAGATGCCTATTTTCAAGACATGCTCAAAGCCCAAAGGAGGGCCATTATGGAAGATGTCTGCATCATAATGGAACAGACCTCCCTAGCCCAAAGCTCAATTGACTTAAAACTACTCAAACTAGACCCAAAGCCCGCTCTTTGTCTTGTTTTTGGATCCACTTTTAGAGCTGATTCAAAAGATAAGGAACCTGCAACAACTGACACCATTCCACCACTACCCATTCCATCACCTGAATTCCTTAAAAATAACTCACCCTATCAACCCATGACAATTTAACCACCAAATTTACCCCTATTCTCACTTCCCCACCTGCGGATCCTTTCCAAGGGAAGGAAGCCAGCCCTAAAATCAAAGCCTTCATGGAAAAAGTTAAGCACATGGAAAAAATGCTAATGAATCTGAAGAAGAAAGAGGATATGGTTGATACAGGATCCCTAAGTTTATTTCCCAATGTAAAAGTTCCTCCTAAGTTCAAGATGCTGAATTTTGACAAATTTGATGGAAATACCTACCCTAAAACCCATCTTAAGGTGTATGTGGGGGGCCATGCATCCTTTAGGAGTGGACAATGAACTCCTTGCTCAATTGTTCCAACAATCTCTGACTGGTGCTACTGTGAGGTGGTTTGTAGACCTAAATGTTTCCCAAAAATGAACCTGGGATGACATTTGCAACATTTTTGTTAAGCAATATCACTATAATATTGAGGTTAATGTAATAAGAAAAGAACTTGAAACTACCAAACAATATGCGAAAGAATCCTTCTCTTTATTCCTTATGAGGTGGAGGAAAAAGGCTTCTCAAATGGTGAATCAACCTCTTGAAAATGAACAGATTGATATAATTGTGAAAAATTTTCTTCCAATTTACCAAGATAGACTGTTGACTCACTATTTGCCTAACTTTAAAGCCCTAATTGCTATTGCTTCAAAAATTGAAGACCTAATTTAGAATAGGCAAATTAAATGAGAATCTACATCTGGGTCAAGGTATAAGAAGCCGACACACCAAGGCAATGTGACTTCCTCAACAAATTGGAAAGGGGGGAAGTTAATGCTTTAACAATCAAGAAGCCTCTCAAAATTTGAAAGGATGCAAGTTTTTGACTTAGGGGGTGTGCCCATGAGTGTTATTCTTAAGAAACTACATGAGGAAAACATGGTAAAACTCCTTGAACATAGACTAGTCCCTAATCCATTGCCTAAAAATCACAACCCAAATGAGAGGTGTGACTACCACTAAAGACCTAGGCACAAAACCAATGTGTGCAAGCCCTTCAAACACAAAATCCAAGACCTCATTCACTCAAATGACCTTTTACCACCAAAAGCTAGACCAAATATCACCACAAATCCCCTACCCAACTATACAGTCAATGCCATTAATGATTATGAGGGAGCTGACCCTATCTCCTTGATTAAGTCAAATTCCAACTATAGCTATGTTCTAGACCTCACCAACCTGGTTGAGGAAATTGATGCCATCACTCGAAGTGGCATAATCCTCTAAGTCCAAACCCACCAAATCTAAACACTCAACCCATCCAACCCATTCCCACACCAGTTGATAAAATGAAAGGGAGTCTTTTTTGTGAAGTATTCATGCTCATTGTTGAGGAGGAGAAAACTGACCATTCCACCTTAATCCAGCCCACCAAGACCAAGTTGCAAAATTGGTCCTTTGAGGAAAGTCCTTTTTATTCTTCTGAATCAAAATTTGAGTCAGAGCCCTAGTCTAAATCAGAGTCCTCTCCAAACTCATCTTCTAAATCCTAGTCTATTTCTTCTGTTCCTTTTAATGATAGTGATGTAACTGACCATGAAGGTCCAATTTTCCAATTTGATGTAAACTAGGACATATCCCCCTTTGAATTCAATAAAAAGTTTACCCTTTCCTTTAATGATCCTGTGTCTCCATTTTTCTTTGATGTTCCAACTTATAAATCTGACTTAAATGAGACATCAAGTAAAAAAATGAAATAAATGAAATAAAAGGTGATGCAATTAAAGAGCCAATTAATGCTGGCACTTATGATGTACCAAAAACTATATTCATTGCATCTGCATGCATAAACAAGGGTCACATTGAAGAGATGATCAAAGGGTTTCAAGACTATTTCGTATGGCTCCCAAAGGATATGGCAGATTTGGATCTAAGCATTGCAATTCACAAGATTCCAGTTTATCCAAGTGCTAAGCCCATTAAGCAGAAATTGCGAAGGCTCAAGACAGAATGGTCCATACCAATTAAGGAGGAAATTGCCAAGCTATTGGACCATAATTTCATTAAGCCCATCAACTATCCATCCTGGCTTGCTAACATTGTGTTAGTTGCTAAGAAAAATGGCAGAGTCAGAATATGTGTGGACTACAAGGATTTGAATAAGGCCTATCCTAAGGATGATTTTCCCATACCTCACATCGACCTTCTAGTAGATCATATGGCAGGTTTCAAAATGGTTTCCTTAACTGACCTGGCTACAAGATACAATCAGATAATGTTTCATCCTCCTGACAAAGAGAAGACAGCCTTTATTACTGAGTAGGGCACTTACTATTACCGGGTTATGCCATTTGGGCTCAAAAATGTTGGGGCAATATACCAAAGGATGGCTACTATCATTTTCTATGATATGATGCACAAAGAGATTGAAGTCTATATTGATGACATAGTGATAAAAAGCATCACTGCTGAAGAACATTTAAGAAGCATTAAGGCAATTCTTCCATAGACTTTGCCAATACAATCTCAAACTCAATTCTTCCAAATGTGTCTTTGGAGCTTTATCTGAGGTATTCCTAGGCCACATGGTCAGCAAGAAAGGTATAGAAGTGGACCCTCCTAAATCAAAAGCCATTTTAAAAATGCCACCTCCTAAAATAGAGAAGGAGATCGAAGGTTTCCTTGGACAGCTCCAATACATTAGTTAATTTTTCAATTAATTGGCTGATGTATGTGGGCCCATCTTCAAGCTACTCAGAAAAAGGGCCTCCGAGCATTGGAATGATGACTGCTAGAAAGCCTTTGACTAGATCAAGCAATACTTGCTAAACCCATCAGTATTATATCCACCAAGGCTTGGGAAGCCTTTGTTACTTTACCTATCAGTAACTAATGAAGTAATGGGGGTAATGCTAGCTCAGAACGCTCCTAATTATAATAAGGAAAATGCTATCTATTACTTGAGCAAAAGGATGTTGTTTTATGAGCTCAAGTATAGCTTTATAGAAAAACTATGCCTCGCTTTGGTATAGGTTTGGTACAAATTACAACACTACCTCTGCTCTTTTACAACTCATGTTCTTACTAACAAGAGTCCTTTGAAATTTCTTATGAAGAAGCCGATTCTTGACAGTAAGGTGGCAAGATGGATGGCCATATTAGCGGCTTATGATCTTAAGTATGTGTAGCGAAAAGCAATCAAGGGTAGCATAATGGCTGATCAGCTAGCTGCAGCTCCATTAAATGATGAATGGGCTGAACTTGAGTTCCCTAATAAGGATATCCTGATGATTGGCAATGAAGTTTGGAAGCTCTACTTTGATAAGGCATCTAACAATGAAGGGTATAGTGCTGGCATTATGTTCATTACACTAAGTGGGGTAAACCTATCCATAGCCATCAAACTGATCTTTAAGGTGACAAACAATAAAGCAAAGTATAAAGCATGCATTTGCAGTCTTGAAGCAGCAGTAAGGCTCAAAATCAAATGTCTTGAGATTTATAGGGACTCGAATCTAATAGTTTTCCAAGCCTTAGGGAAGTGGAAGATCAGAAAAGAGAATTTGGTTCCTTACCATAAACGCTTAGATGAACTGGCAGCCAATTTCTATAAACTATCTTTCCATTATCTTCCAAGAATGAAGAACAGATTCACTAATGCTTTGGTAACATTTGCCTCAATGCTTGACATAAATGATAGCTTCATAATCAGACCTGTTACAATTGAAGTTAAGCATGAGCCAGGATGCAAGACTCATTATTTGAATATTCAAGTGGTTAATGGCAAACCATGGTTTTGGGACATCCTCAATTACAGTAAGAATGGACTCTATCCTGAAGGGGCCTCTAAAATAGAAAAGAAGACTTTAAGATAGTTATCCAAAGGATTCATTCCAAATGGGGAAGTACTATACAAATGGGTTTGGGATACCATCCATCTAAGGTGTGTCACTGAAGAAGAAGCCCAGCAGATTATAGAATGGATGCATGGTGGCAACGAAGGCCCACACATGAATGGAATCGCTTTAACCTACAAGATCATCAATTAGGGTTACTTCTAGCTTTTTATGAATCAAAACTAAGCAAGATATGTGCAAAAGTGTCGTAAGTGCCAAATTTACGCCAAACTCTAGAAACAGCCTCATGTACCTCTATCCCGCTATCACCACACCTTAGCCATTTACAACATGGGATAGAGAACTACAAGAAGGTCATCTTGTCTTAAAAGAAATAAGAATGCCTATTCATGATCTAAGGGAAAAATTTAGACCTAATTAGAGTGGCCCATTTATGATCAAGAAGATCCTATCTAGTGGAGTAGCAATCTTGATGGACTTAGATGGCATAGAATTTGCCAGCCTATGCAATCTCAATCAACTCAAGAGATGCTTTGCATAATCATCTTTGTAATTCATGCATAGCATTTACAATACTTGTAAACTCATGTACAGCTGTGAGGCCTCGCCCAAGCACCTAGTTCAATCCGCTAAAGGAAATCAAAAATGCCCATTTAGGAGAAACATCATGATTGGAACTCACTATGAGTTTAGAAAAATTATATTTTGTAAATTGTAATTTGCAAAAGGAGTTGTCACTTTAATTTTATTTATTTTAGTTGGGAAAATTAAAGGTAAAACCCAATTTAATTGACTCCAAAATTATACCATTTATCCCCAAGGAAAAACATTAATCCTCGAATGACCAAAGAGTGCTTGAGGACTAGGTTTTGGTTAAAACAATACAAAAAAATTAGTTTGGCTTAAATACAAAATAGCTTTTAAAAAGAAGTTTTTATGTATGCATGAGCAGATATAACATGATGCATGAAACAAATATCACTTGCAAAATGCATGACAAATATGAGATAATGACAATCACAAGATGCAAAAAGATAAGAAAGAAACTACTAAAAACTATTACAAGTCAAAAATATCAAAATCAAGGGATCTTTCCTCTAGCCCTTATGGGTTCTAGGAAAAGCACACATTCTCCAAATAATCTAAACAACTAAAATAAGAAAGAGAGTATTAAAACAATAAAAAGAATTAAAATTTCAATTTTTATTTAATAAAAGTAATTTCAATCCTAAACTATGTGAAGAAGGTGATAGAGAGAAGAAATTGTTAATTTTAGTGGAGTTGAATGCCTTAGAGACTACAAGCCTGCATAACCCTTTGAATGAAAATCAAACCCCATGCAGTTCTCCCTTCTTAGAAGGAGGGGTTTTTAAGTCATTGCCTTTGTTATCATGTTTTGATTGATTTTAAAGGGCTTAGGGATTTGTTAATTAGGTCATATTTTAATTAGCAAAAAATTAGATCTTTTTAGATTTAGATCTTGAAATTGAAAAGGAAAAAGAAAGAACTTTTACCTTTGGTTTCCATCAGTGAGGAACGTAGGGAGCGAGCTTAGCACCGGATCTATGTTTCACCCTAGTCTTGGGATATCACGAGCACTCCTTTTGAAAGAAGGACTCTTGAATATTGTGAACTCTTTTGGAGGGACTTGGATAACACCTTTGCTTGAGAACCATGAATTTCTTTTGAAAGAAAGGGCTTGAATTGAACCTTTTCTTGATTAGAAAGCTTAAAAATAGAACTTGAGATGATTAAGAGGCTTGTGAATAGGATTTTGAGATGATTAGGAAGCTTATGAATGGGGTTTTATGTGATGGAGGAGGTTTTGGAAGAGGATTTTGATGATTGGAAAGCTTAGAAAAAGGGTTTAGAAAGCTTTAGGGAGAGTATAGAAGTATTTAATTGTGTGTTTTTAGCTATTATGAGGTGCAAGGTATTTATAGGAGGAGTTTGAGGCTAAAAATTTACAGTTTCCGGGTAGGATTCTGAAAGGAGCATCGTGTGGTAACTGAAAAGTTGACTGCAGTAACCACAGAGCCCTTTGCATTTACCGCAGGGCCAGCTATGGTAGCCAATTGGCTACCATAGGGACCTCTGTGGTAAACACAAAGGCAGCTGCGGTAACCGCAACCAGCTGCGAGTTATCGCAACAGGCCCGCGGGCTACTGCAGTTCTTTTTTCAAACCGTTCTCTCTTTCTTTGATCCAATTTGAGCCTAGTTTGATTCTATGCATTTGTGATCAAATTTTGATCATTTGGAAGTGCAAAATAGAGGGTTCATAACTGCCCCCCTTATCGGCCTTGGCCGAACAGGAGGCTAGGTCGAATAAATGTGAACCGGAGAAATTCTGGAAGTTTTTAGATGAATGAGGATCTTGGTCAATTTTAAGATTTATGTTGAGGTGCCATGTCTGCTTTTGGGCTTTTCTGAATTTGTTTGGACTATTTTCTAATTTTTTTGGACATTTTGAATTTCTGAACTTTCTGCAATTACGGAAGATTATGGACTTTGATTAAGTTGCTTTCTATTTTGAGGCACAGATAAAAATCTTGCTGACTTGTTTGTTTGGATAAAACTGAATTCTGACTTGAAATAGATTTGTTATGGCAAAATCTGGCAACTTAGCTATGCAAATTGAAAGGAAATGATGAGGTGGGGCCCACGGTTCCTTCTAAAATTACCCCTCCCTTCTCCATTCATCTTCACCACTTTCCACTTCATCTCTCTCTCTCTACTTAGACTCTTTCTCTCAAAAACTCTTTCACCAAGATGGCTTCCTCAATTTCAAGGCATGTGAGAAGCTATTTGGCGCCCCCAGGTGATGCGAATCCCGAGGTTCTGCTGTAGGAGCCTAGAGATCATGCAAGCTTTACTAGTAGCATAAAGGTATTTATTTTCTTCCTGCACTTGAGTTAGTTCTATACAAGCAATAATATAATGCAATCCTAGTTCATCATGCATTAATGATTTTATTTATTTATTATTATTATTATTATTATTATTATTATTTATTTTTATTTATTTATTCATTTTTTTACAATGACATTTTATGATAATTAAAAAGAAATAAAATAAAAAATAAGATAGAAAAAAAGTGAAGAAAACTTTAGTTTCTTATGCATGCAAAAAATTTATTTTCTGTGTATTTCATATGAAGTCATGTGATATGAGATTGAGGGGAGGTAAAAGTAACCTGGTAAGAGTTGGTACTTATCTGAATCGCCATTCTGATGTGTAAGCTATGATCGAGCCTTCTGGTTTACTGAGTCTGCTAGACTTGGACTGTTCTCGTGAGGGCAATCGTGCCTTATTGAGGGCTTTGGAAGAGAGGTGATGGGACACCACCAATACTTTTCATTTCCCATGTGAGGAGTTGACGGTGACTCCTATGGATCTCCATTTGCTTATCGGTTTGCCTTTTCATCATCGGGCTTTAGATTTTTATAGTTCCTGGACCATACTAGATAGTCAGAGGATGACTGAGCTGTTGGGTTTTGACCCTCCTCGCACTGATGTTCATGTGTCGAGAGTTTGGCTTCAGAACTGGATTGGCAATTTAGATCAGTATGGGGGCTACACCACTGAGCAGGCAACTTGTTTATGCCTTATGATGATTTTGGGTTGCTCCATCTCTCACACGAGGAGAGACACTATTGACTTCAGCATCTTAGCTTCATTGGAGGACCTGACCCAGATCTCTAAATATGATTGGGGAGGTGCCACTTTGTGTGTAATGTATAGGGAGATGTTTGATCTCTCCCGAAACACTTTCTCCAGCTTAGGTGGTACCCATGTTATTTGGGAGGTGAGCATATGTTCCTTTCTCATTTTTGCTTTTTGTATTGCACTTCATTGTTATCTTAACTTACTACTGTCTGTTTTGCAATACTGGGCTTACGATTACTTTACTTAGGTATTTTTGCCCTTGAGAAACTCGATTCCTGACAAAGTACCCTCAGCTACTTATATAGTTATAGTAACCGCAGTCACTTTGACAGGATGGGTTTTGCTGGTTATCAGACCCATTTTCAACTAATTGGGTATGCATGAGGTATTTGTCCTGATAGTTGGCTTTCTGTTGCTTTTAATTGCTTCAGACTTATTTTCTGTTTTGTAGGTTTGGTGGAATGCCTATCAAGATCGCTTGCCACCATCAATGATGGAGTGGATGGGTTCCAACTACATGCTTTCTTCATGCAGGCTACTTCTCCACTTTAGGGACGAGAGAAGATATTACCTTGGGGAAAGAGTCAAAGGGCAGATTACTAGTGATAGGGCTGTACCTTTACCTCCCCCAGCTGATATGAGATACGGATCAAGTATTGTAGATGATGAGGCATTGTTGGTAGGCCTCCCTTGTGATCACTTCTTAGATTATGATGCAGATTATGAATACTTCTGCCAAGTTTCCTTGATGACTAGTACTATCCCTAAGAGGGATTTTATTTATGATCCTAGGAGATCGACTGCTGGTTCCACTCAGACCCCTTCAGTTAGGGACCCTTTGAATAGAGCGGGGCCTTTCAAGGTTACTCCTACTCTTACTACTGCTAATCCTGACCCCCGAAACAGCTTCAGGATCATTTGGTGGTGATATTTGGCATCAGAGTTTATGGCCTTCTACACATTGTCATTACTTTTCTATTGAGCAGGGGCAACTAGTTGAGTATGATTCTTCTGTAGTGACGCCATTTAGATGGCCTAATGTCACGACCCAATTTCTAGGCTATGACTATCCTAGAGTTCAGGGAGACCTAAGGTCACCTAAACTCATAGAACACCATCAATCTTATCATCATCCTACTTATCTTATTTAATTATCACTCCCAAGACCGTAACCATGTTGTTCATTGCCAATTCTCAATGATTACTTTACCTATTTCACTATATTCAATAAACTTTAGTTTCGTGCTATGTTTAAGAACAGAACATCATTCTTAGTTATCCACAAATATTATCCTTACACTCTTAACTAATATCATAAGTATACATATATTTAATACATGATACCAGTTACACAAACGGTTTTTAGACATAACATTCATTTACACTACATCTTTAGTCATCATGGAGCTCTAAGTTGCATGTCTTCAAAATGACTCAAGTAACATCTTCAAAATATCTTTAGCAAGTTCCAAGCAGAGAAATATAGCTCGGGATTTACCTTATTAATGATTCACCTTGACCTGGAAAAGTTATAAACAACTACAGAATGAGACTAGCTCAGTGAGTACAAAATAATATAATGCAACATGCAAACAATGTAACATGATATCATTTGGTTTAATCCAAAATAACAATGGTGTGATGTTAATCAAAGTTGGTCAGGTTGGACATCGGAGAGCATTTTAGTAGAAACAAGAATGTCTTAGAAGCAGACAGCTTCCCACACATAAAAGTTTAAGAGTGGCGGCCTAAGCCTTGCTCACTCATATATATATCACATTACGCAAGATTGATCAAGTCTTACGGTTAGGCGTCGCCCCTAACAGAGGTTGGGTACTCTTGCCCTACCCGCAGGCTTATACCAAGTGCACATGGTCCAATATATTACCCCACATCAAAGGGGGTTTTCTGCTTATCTTGTGTATTCACAAAGGGTATATTCAAAATCGGTATCAAGAACTCAATAAAAAATAAATTAGCATATCAAACATTGGGTATAAGATGGCATCAAGGTAAGAGGCTTTTCATGTTCAATTTGTCATATAAGAAGGATTCAAAGGTTCATATTCCATGACAATACATATTCAATATCCCTTTTTGGCATGTATCAAGGGTAGCATTTCAATCAATAGTTTCAAAGAACATGGAGCAATTACATTATATTATTGAGTACTCACCTTAATGCCTTTGCTCATAGAAATTTTTTGTTCTTAGTTAGCTCAAAGTCCTTCATGAACTTGAACAATTCCTTTGCCCTTTCCTTGTGGTTCTACACATCACATTTCAATCATATGCTAATTAGTAACTAATAATGTTACTAACTATTTCTTTTGCTTGCTCATCATTTTAATTTATAATAAAAATATTCTAATTGTATCATGTACATACTCACTCTTATTCCTAATCAATTCTATGCTAAATTTTCCATCAAATTTTAAGATTTCAAGTCTAAGTATCAAAACCTCTCCATTGTTCCATAAACCCTAACTTGTCCCCTCTATACCAAATTTGGGGAAAACTCTCAATTCTCTATCAAATCTCCAAATTAATTGTAAGAATGTGAAATTAAGCTAATACATAACATATATATTACTCAATCATCACCATATCATGTTAAAATACTAAATCCTTCTTTTAGCCATGTTTATGTCTCAAAGCTTCTCGAAGTTCAAATCATGTTTCCAAAGTTTAATTTAACCCTTCTAAATTAATTTCCTTCATCTAAGATCAACCAAAACACACCCTAGAAATAATCCCCTTAGGTTGGCCAAACCCCTCATGCATGATGCCAAAGAAAATTGCTTCTAAGGAACTTAACTATCACAATCAATCTTAAAGTACAACAAGAAGAGGTTAACATAGTTTCTCACCTTGATTAGCTTAGCTTCCTAAAACTCTTGTTTTGAGTAGAATGGATAATGTTTCTTCTTTTTGGTATAGGGTTGTAGTGTAGAGAGACCTATATGGGATTTCTCTACACCATTTTTGCTTATATATATTAAATTGGATGGTCAAGATGCATCAAGCTACATCTAATGGCTAGGATTTAACTTTAGTGAATGGTTGAGATGGTGTCAAGATGGAGGGCTAAGATTCTCTCTACAAAAGTGAAGTCATAATATGGTGTTAGGGTGTCCCAATCAAAACTTGACTCATGTGAAGGGAGGGCAAGAGTTCTACTTGGTTTAGAACTTGACTTGGTCAACTTTAGTGGCAAAAGGGCTAAGTACCAAAAATCCATTCTCTACACATCTTTTATCTATTACTTTGGACCAATCATTTCACCCATAAGTGTGGGTGTTGTGCCATTTTTGGGCCTAATAAGCTAGCCTTCCTATGCAAGTTTTGGGCCCCTAATACATCAAGGCCCAATAACAAATCTATAAGCCCATTACAACTTGGAAGTTTTCCCCCTTCAATTCCTTTCCTCATTTTTCATTATAACTTCCCAAATTACCTTTTCATACCCCTAACTATCATATGGGCTCCATCCAAGTCATTAGAACAATATGAAATCATATGCTAAGCAAGCATAATACATTGTATCATAAGCTTACTACTTATTCCCTTAACAATCCCGTATTATTTTGTCATGCTAAAACCTAGTCCCTTAGTATCATTTAAGACCAAAAAGTTACAAAACATTCAAGTATTACACCTAAGGTTCCAGCCGATACTTCTGAGGTAGGTTGTCCTGATTTTGCCATGACTTTAGATTCTTACTCAGTTGCTTGACTTTCTTTATCTTGTAGGTGCCTGTGGATTGGGCTTATGAGGCCCAGAGGGTGATGGGTCATCTGACTACTATTTTGTCATTTACTTTAACTTGAGCGGAGCTGGGAGGTAGCAAAGATGCTGTTAGAGGTAGAGGTGCTAGCAGTGATGAGGGAGATGAGTCTCCACGTGAGAGGAGGAGGGAGAGGCGCAGACACCATTAAACGCTCTGCCAATCTTCCTTTGAGTTGTTGGTTTTATGGATGATGTGTATGGATGTAATGGATGTTCTTCCTAATATGATGTTATGACATGTATGGATGTTTTCTAAAATGTGATGCTATGATATGTATGGACATTTTTCCTAAATATAATGTCATGAACAGTTTTACTTGTTCTAAGATGTATTTCTATCATGATCATGTATGTGTAATATGCATGAATGCAGTTCCTAAATTTAACTGAAATAGGCCCCTCCCCCTTTTTTTTTTAAGCAAATAAGCCTTGACGTAGCTCTAAATTTGCATAATAGAGATGGAAAAGGTGTCGCAGCAACATGGTGGAGTTTGCGGTTACTGCAGAAAGGGCTGCAGCAACTGCAAGGTCCTGCAATAGCCAAAATGGCTGCCGCAGAGGGCTTGAGCCAACAGTAGGGAGGGCTATGGTGCAGCAACCACAGTGAGTTCCATCCTTGATGTTGATTTCTCTTGATTTTCTGCTATTTATAGGCTCTTTCACTTTTTAAAACTTCATTCCATTGACCCTTGAACACTTTTCAATACTTTTAAGCATCTTTCTTTGCTTTCTTCAAAATTTTTCATTTTTATTTCTTTGAAATTCTTTTCTTAATAGAGCCTTATTTTAGTCATGCAATGTTCCTATAGTGCAAGAATCTTACTAAACTGGAGAGAATAAATTTAGAAAAATATGGAGTAAGTGCCATGCCCACTTTAAGGGAAATGAAAATTGACTGGGATTTTTTATGCGCTTGTATATGCTTTTGAGATCCTGCTGCCCATGTCTTTAGGTTTAGGGCAAGCATGGAAGAGACGTGTCTTACTTTTGAGAAATTTTCTGTGTTTCTCGAGTCTGATCCTGAGGCTCTTTTGGCTACTCCTGTCGAGAGAATGGGATATTTCAACTCTTTTAGAAGGCTTTTAGATGTTAGAGAGGAAGTGGCTAGTCCCATGGTGATGGAGGATTGGGTGGATTTAACGACTGTAGTTGCAGAATTTCATGATCCCAAAGGTTTTGAGGATGATAAGTGGTTTCATTTGAGGATGCAGGCTCTTTCTTTTTGTCTGACTGCCAAATATATCTTCATAGGCCTTACTAGTTGGGGTGATGCTTGGGTTGCTGATTTGATTCCTCATATGGAAGAGGGAAGATCTATTGTAGCCATTGTACTTGCTGAGACTATTATGAGTCTAGATAGGGCATATGATTTAAGCGGTCCATGGACTATTAGTCCCCTTATCCTTTAGATTTAGTTGAGAGACCATCTTCAAATAGTGGCTCCTCCTATTAGGGTAGACTACTTTGCTTCTTGGTATAGGACCCATACTATTATGATCAAAAAGGACTCTAAAAGGGAGTGGCTCAAATGGCTTATTAAATTGGATTCTGATGAGTTGCTTTAGAGATGTGAGTGGTATAAGATAAATCGGTTTATGACCATGAGTTTTGGTTACAGGATGGTTTATCTTTTGGGTTTGAGGATGGTCACTTTTTATTAGGCTACTAGAGTTATACACCAGATGGGCCATAGACAAGGCGTGCCCCCAAACGGTGCTTTGTTTCAATTTGTCCTTATTACCGAGATTGTGGCCCAAGCCATTAGGAATGGATGGGCAAGAGGTTTTTATGTTGTTCATCCTTCTCATCATTATGATAAAACTTTAGAGTATATCGATTGGTGGATAGCAAACTCATGGCAGTTTGAGAAAGCTAGGAGAGCTGCAATGATTAAGGAGATAGAGGAGGATGAAGATAAGAGTCATGATTGACCTTTTGTCCCCACTTTTGTTATGCTTTTTTTAGGAAGGCTTTTGGCTTGTAAGATTGATTTAATGGTTTATTCTTTTATTTATTTTTTTTAATGTTCCAAAAATTAAATAAGACAAATGAGACATCTTTTTTTTTTTTATGCAAATAAAAGCCAAACAAATGTGTAGCACATAATGACATTTTATTGATGATTTGGACCGAACCCACATGGGTCGCCTACGTATCTCCTTACAACAATTTCATCATCATCATTTTTTTTCTTTTATGGAGAATCAGGTCCACGTAGTTCTTGTCTTTATATAGGTGCAAATGCAATACATGAATTACAAGAATGCTTATGCAAAATATATCTTGAGTTGATCCAAATTGTATGGGCTTAAAAACTCTATGCCGTCCAAATCCATTAAGATAGCTACTCCTCCAAATAAGATCTTCTTTAGCACAAACGGGCCACTCTAATTGGGTCTAAATTTTCCCCTTGGATCATGAACAGATGCTCTAATTTCTTTTAAAACAAGGTTGCCTTCTTGTAATCCCATGTCTCTGATCTTTTTGTTGAAATGCCTTGCCAATTTCTGCTGGTAGCCTTGAATTCGATATAGGGCATCCATCCTTTTCTCATTAATGGCATTGAGCTATTCATGGTAGCCTTTTGCCAATTCCACTTCGTCCAACTGACTCTCTTTCATGATCCAAGCTAATTTTATCTCCACCTCGATTGGGAGGACTGCTTCCATTCCATACATTAAGGAGTATGGTGTAGCACCAGTTGGAGTGCGTACTGACGTTCTGTATCCCCATAAAGCATAAGGTAGATGTAGATGCCAATCTTTATGGTTGTCAGCCATCTTTTGAAGTATATTCTTAAGAGTCTTGTTTACAGCTTCTACTGCACCATTTGTTTGAGGCCTGTAAGGAGAAGACCTGTGGTGTTAGATTTTCTCCATTTTCAGTAGTTGGGTGACTTCCTTTTGAAAGTGAGATCCATTGTCGATGATTATTTCAAATGGGACTCCATACCTACAAAGGATGTTGGTACGAATAAACTGAGCTACTCGTTTAGAATCTAACACTTGGTAAGGTGCAACTTCAACCCATTTGGAAAAGTAATCAATTTCCACCAGGATGTATTCATGTTTGCCTAATGATTTTGGACTTATCTTTCCAATGACATCGAGGCCCCAAGTAGCAAATGGCCAAGGTGTGGTAATTGGTGATAAAGGTACAAGAGGTTATTTCTAAAGCTTAGCATAAACTTGGCATTTATGGCATTTTTGCACGTACTTAACACAATCCTCATTCATAGTAAGCCAAAAGTATCCTTGGTTCGTGATTTTATGGGCTAAAGCAATACCATTCATGTATGGGCCTTCATCACCACCATGCATCCACTCTATGATCTGTTGGGCTTCTTCTTCAATGACACATCTTAGGTGAATATTATCCTAAGTACATTTGTAGACCACATCCCCATTTGGAATGAATCCCCTGGATAACTGTCTCAGAGTCCTCTTTTCTGTTTTAGAGGCCCCCTCAGGATAAAGCCCATTCTTGATATAATTGAGAATATCCCAAAATCATGGTTTGCTATCAATAACTTACATATTCAGGCAATGAGTTATGCACCTTGGTTCATGCTTCACTTCAATTATGATTGGTCTGATTATAAAGCCATTTCTTATGTTGAGCATCGAGGCAAGTGTCGCCAATGCATCAGTGAATCTATTCTTTGTTCTCGGGAGATAATGGAAGGATAATTCATAAAAGTTGGCTGCCAATTCATCTAGGTGTTTGTGGTAAGGAACCAAATGATCTTCTATGATTTTCCATTTTCCCAAAGCTTTGGACACTATCAGATTCGAGTCTCCATAATCTCGAGGTGCTTGATTCAGAGCCTTATTGCTGCTTTAAGGCCACAAATACATGCCTCGTACTCTACCTCGTTATTTGTTACTTCAAAGTTTAGCTTGATGGCTATGGGTATAATTTCTCCGCTTGGTGTAATAAACACAATGTCGATGCCACACCCCTTGTTATTTGATGCCCCATCAAAGTAAAGCTTCCAAGCTTCATTGCCAATCAATAAGATATCCTCATTGAGGAATTCAGGCTCAGTCCATTCATCCTTTATTAGGGCTGCAGCTAATTGGTCCGCTACTATGCTTCCTTTGATTACTTTGCGCTGTACATATTTGAGATCATATACTGCCAACACTGCCATCCATCTTGCCATCTTATTGTCAAGAACTGGCTTCTCCATAAGGAATTTCAAAGGGCTCTTATCAGTAAAGATATGAGTTGCGTAGGAACTAAGATAGTGTTGCAGTTTGTGGCAAACCCAAACAAGGGTAAGGCACAGCTTTTCTATATAGCTATATTTGAGTTCATGGGACAACATTCTTTTGCTTAAGTAGTAGATTGCATTTTCCTTGTTAGAGTCAAGAGCATTCTAGGCAAGCATTGCCCCCATTGCTTCATCAGTCACAGAAAAGTAAAGTAGCAGTGGTTTCCCAGGCCTTGGATGTTGCAGTACTGGTGGGTTCAGCAAATATTGTTTGATTTGATCAAAGGCCTTTTGGCAGTCTTCATTCCATTGCTTTGAGGCTCCTTTTCTAAGTAACTTGAAGATGGGCTCATATACATCAGCCAATTGATTGATGAATCGACTAATGTATTAGAGCTGTCCGAGGAAACCTCTAATCTCCTTTTCTATTTTAGGAGGTGGCATTTTTAAAATTGCCTTTGATTTTGCAAGATCGACCTATATACCTTTCTTGCTGACCATATGGCCTAGGAATAACCCAGATGAAACACCAAAAATACATTTGGTAGGATTGAGTTTAAGATTATATTGGCGAAGTCTAAGGAAGAATTGCCTTAAAGCCTCCAAGTATTCTTTGACAGTATTGCCCTTAACCACCATATCATCGACATATACTTCAATCTCTTTGTGCATCATGTTATGGAAGATTGTGGTTGCCATTCTTTGGTATGTTACCCCTGCATTTTTAAGTCCAAATGGCATAACTCTGTAACAATAGGTACCCCATTCAATGATGAAGGTTATTTTTTCTTTATCAGAGGGGTGAACCATTATCTGATTATATCCCGCGGCTAGATCGGTTAAAGAAACCATTTCGGATCCTGCCATTCGGTCCATTAGAAGGTCAATGTAAGGTAAGGGAAAGTCATATTTTGGACAAGCCTTGTTCAGATCTCTATAGTCCACACACATTCTAACTCTGCCATCTTTCTTAGGAACCGGCACAATGTTGGCAAGCCAGGAGGGGTAGCTAATGGGCTTAATGAAGTTATGGTCCAGTAGCTTCGTAATCTCTTCTTTAAATGGTATAGACCATTCGGCTTTGAGTCTTTGCAATTTCTATTTGATTGGCTTAAAATTGAGGTAGATTGGAATTTTGTGAATAGCTATGCTCGGATTCAAACCCATCATGTCCTTAGGATGCCATGCAAAACAGTCTTGAAACTCTTTGATCATTTCCTTTGTTTGACCCTTGTTTATGCATGCAGATGCTATGAATGTAGTTTTTGGTGCATCATGTGTGCTAGCATTTATTGGCTCTTTGATTGCATCATCTTTTATTTCATTTATTTCATTTTTTTTATCTGATGTCTCATTAATGTTAGATTTAAATTTTGGAACATTAAAGAAAAATGAAGACATGGGATTGTAAGAGGAAAGGGCAAACTTTTTATTGAATTCGAATAGGGATAAGTCCCAGTTTACATCAAACTCAAAAGCTGGACACTCAAGGTCAATTACATTATTGTCAATAGAAGAAACTAAAGACACAGACTCTAACTCAGACTCAGACTGGGACTGGGACTCTGTCTTAGATTGATGGAATGGGCTCTCCTCAAAATACCAATTATTCAGCTTGGTCTCATTTGGTTGGATTAGGGTGGATGGGTCAAGTTCCTCCTCCTCTAAAGTAAGCATGAAGACTTCATCAAAGAGACTTGTCTTCATGTTCTCCTCCCAATCTTGACTCAGTATGAATATGGGCTCTCAATCCTCTAGTGAAAGCCTAACATCAAAGAAAATTTTAAAACCAAGTATTAATTTTCCAGAAATAAGACAAATCCAGGGTTCGGGAAAGCCACAGTAAGGAACTGTGTCACCTTCTTTTACAAAATATCCATTGAGGGTTCTGAAATAAGGGCCCATGGGCTAGTCATAAGTCTCACCTCATTTAAGGGCGCTACTTTTTCTTTGGCCCGTTCCTCCATTTCCATCATATCCTCCTCAGTAGGCTCATATCCTAAGCCAAATGGTGGCGTTGCAACTGGATAATCCAGAAAGGACTTTAAGCCTTATTGATTTCTTCCAAGACCTAGGCTAGGAAAATAGTTCATTTTTCTTAACATATTAGCCACAGTAATGTTTCCAAAAGGATCAAAGTCAAGTGGAACAAATTCTTTACCTTCTTCACCCCTCAAGGAACTGGATGAAAGAGAAGCCTGAGAGAGGGTAGGGGGATAATTCAAGTTGAATTTCTAAAATGGGCACAGGGTTTGGAATGTCAACCTTATCATGCATGTCCCCTTTTATGGTAACAATCCCTTTCCCATAAGGAAATTTGACTTTCTGATGCAATGATGAAGGGATTGCCTTAGCTTGATGGATTCAGGGTCTTCCAAGATATAGGTTAAAACAAGCAGGAACGTCAATTACTTGGAAGGGAATGGAAAACGCTGTAGGTCTAATAGTGACATCCAATGTAGCTACCCCAAGTACTTCTCTTTTAGTATTATCATAGGCCCTCACTATTTAATCAGAGGGGGTGAAATTTGTTACTTTTAGGCCTAGGTAACTAGCCACTTTTACGGTACACACATTCAATGCCGAGCCATTATCGATTAGAACCATGGGTACAGTTTTCCCTCGAGTCATCACTGTTATATAGAGGGCATTGTTATGGTCCGTGTCCCCTTTTGGCAAATCATTATCTCCAAATGATATTGAAATTCCCTTGGTAGCACTAGTGATTGAAGCCACAAGATTCTCGGGGGTGATATCAATAGGAGTTTGACATTGATTTAATGCCTTGTAAAGAGCCTGGCGATGAGGATATAAGGATTAAATCAAACTCCAGATTGAAATATTTGCTTGAGTCATTTTTAACTGCTTGAGTATGGGGTCTTCATCAGGTTCAAGACTCTTTTTTATGCTATCAAATGGTGCAAGGACAAGTTGAGTGTTTTGAGTTGGTGGGTTTGGATTTTGGATAATTCTGCCACTTCGAGTGATGGCATCAATCTCCTCAAGTAAGTTGGTGAGGTCTAACACACAACAATAGTTAACAATTGATTTTATCAATGAGACAGGATCAACTCCATCATGAAGAGTAATTGCATTTACTGTGTGGTTGGGTGAGGGGTTGGTGGTGATGTTGGGTCTAGCTTTGGGTGGTAAGAGGTCATTGAAATCGATTAGATCTTGGATCTTATGTCTTAAGGCCTTGCATACATCAGTTTTATGCCCTGGCCATTGGTGGTAATCACATCTTTCATTTGGGTTGTGATTTTTGGGTAGTAGGTTGGGGACAGGTCTTGATTCGAGAGGTTGCACCATTCTTGCCTCAAGTAGTTTCTTGTAAATGACGCTCATAGGTACACCCCGCTAGATCAGAGAATTGGTGCCTTTCAATCTTGAATGGCTTTTTAATTACGATGGCATTTACTTCCCCCGCCCCCCCCCCCCCTTTCTGATTCATCGAGGAAGTTACATTTCCTTGATGTGCCACTTTCTTATATCTTGACCCAAATATAGATTCTTATTTTATGTGCCCACTTGGGATTAGATCTTCAATCTTAGAAGCAGTGGAAATCAGGGCTTTGAAGTCAGGCAAGTATTAGGTAAGCAGTCTATCTTGATAAACCGGGAGGCGATTCATGATAATAATATCAATTTGTTCATGCTTGGGAGGTCAGTTCACCATTTGGGCAGCCTTTTCCCTCCACCTTGTAAGGAACAAAGAGAAGGATTCCTTTGCATACTGTTTGGTAGTCTCAAGGTCTCTTCTTGTTACATCGATCTCAATGTTGTAGTGGTACTACTGGATAAAAATATTATAGATGTCATCCCAGGTCCCTTTTTTAGACAAAACCAAGTCTACAAACCACTTCACAGATATACCAGTCAAAGATTGTTGGAACAATTGAGCAAGGAGCTCATTGTCCACTCCTAAAGGATACATGGCCCCTAAATATACTTTGAGATGGGTTTTAGGGCAGGTAATTCCATCAAATTTATCAATATTTGGCATTTTGAATTTAAGAGGTACCCTTGCATTAGGAAATAGACTGAGAGAGCTTGTATCAACCACGTCTTCCCTTTTCTTTAAGTTCTTAAGCATCTTTTCCATAGCTTCAATTTTGTCCATGAATACCTTCAGCTCGGGGTTAATTTTTTCACTTAGGAAAGATCAGCTGGGAAGGAGATGGATGTGGTGGTGTGGACTGGCAGGTCAATGGGCACTAGTTGAAAAAGTGGGTTGGTTTTGAGAACAGATGGTGATGGAATGGTTTCAACTGTGGCCTTTTCCTTGTCTTTTAGGTTAGATTTGGAAGTAGACCCAAAAATAGGATAAGAGATGGGTTTTGGATTCACTAGGTTTGGATCAGTCAAACTTTGGTTTATGGTACCTACCCATCATTTCTTGGACATCTTCCATAATAACCCTCCTTTGATTTTGAAGTAGGTCTTAGAAACGAGCCTTTTGTCTTATTGTTCAGTGAACCTAGCAAAGAGCCCATTAATCAAGTCATCAACTCCATCAGTAGCAGCAACTTCTTTCCCTAAATCGGTTGACATTTCTTGAACCTTTAGATGAAAAAGATGAAGCTAGATTAGTTTTTAGCTTGGGTGAAGATAAGAACAAGGTGAGATCATGAAATCCTAATCACAGCAGTAAGATAAGGATGAAGATACCATGAGTAGACATGGGTTTAGGAATTTGACATGGGTTTGTATAGGGCCTAGCAGTGTTTAGGTGGTTTTCAGATTTTTCCACTTTAGTAGGATTCTTGCATGATACATGCATGCACGTATGCATGAATAAAAAAAAGGTTTCATGATAATGACATACCAAGTTCGGCATTATGGTACATACAATCTTAAAGGAAGGTCCTATGAGTGATTACATGAAAGGGTAAAGGGTGGCTTGAAACGAATCCATCACACTAGAGATGCGATATACCAAACCACATGTGAGTCAAAGAGCCTCCCCTTGATCCAACAGTACATGCTTACTCGTTACACCTGTAAAAAGATTAGAGGATACATCGTGGGCTATAGGATTTCACTATCGGCAAGCAAATCTAAGGAAGGTTGCCCACTCGATGTTATTTTATATCCTTTGTTTTCCTAAGAAACTAATGTTTTAGACAAGGAGCCCAATGTAGTGGTGCATGAAAAAGCCATTTTGTAATAAAAGCCAAACTTTTTCTTTAACAAGAGTAGTCCACTTTATCCTTCATTTGAAAAAGATTTTGAAGTCCCTAGTGGAGTCGCCAACTATGAAGCCTCGCCCGAGCACCCGGTCCTATCTGCTAAAGGGAATCAAAAATGCCCATTTAGGAGAAACATCACGATTGGAACTCACTATGAGTTCAGAAAAATTATATTTTGTAAATTGTAATTTGCAAAAGGAGTCGCCACTTTAATTTTGTTTATTTTAGTTGGGAAAATTAGAGGAAAAACCCAATTTAATTGACTTCAAAATTATACCATTTATCCCCAAGGAAAAACACTAATCCTTGAATGACCAAAGAGGGTTCAGGGACTCGATTTTAATTAAAACAATACAAAGAAATTAGTTTCACTTAAATACAAAATAGCTTTTAAAAAGAAGTTTTTATGTATGCATGAACAGATATAACATGATGTATGAAACAAATATTACTTGCAAAATGCATGATAAATATGAGATAATGACAATCACAAGATGCAAAAAGATAAGGAAGAAACTACTTAAAACTATTACAAGTCAAAAATATCAAAATCAAGGAATCTTTCCTCTAGTCCTTATGGGTTCTAGGAAAAGCACACATTTCCTAAATAATCTAAACAACTAAAATAAGAAAGAGAGTATTAAAACAATAAAAAGAATTAAAATTTCAATTTTTATTTAATAAAAGTAATTTCAATCCTAAACTATGTGAAGAAGGTGATAGAGAGAAGAAGTTGTTAATTTTAGCGGAGTTGAATGCCTTAGAGATGGCAAGCCTGCATATCCCTTTGAATGGAAATCAAACTCCACACAATTCTCCCTTCTTACAAAGGAGGGGTTTTTAAGTCATTGCCTTTGTTATCTTGTTTTGATTGATTTTAAAGGGCTTAGGGATTTGTTAATTATGTCAGATTTTAATTAGCAAAAAATTAGATCATTTCAGATTTAGATCTTGAAATTGAAAAGGAAAAGGAAAAAACTTTTACCTTTGGCTTCTATCGGCAAGAAACGTAGGGAGCGAGCTTAGCACCAGATCTAAGTTCCACTTTGGTCTCGGGATATCACAAGCACTCCTTTTAGAAGAAGGACTCTTGAATAGCATGAACTCTTTTGGAAGGACTTGGATAACACCTTTGCTTGAGAACCACGAATTCCTTTTGAAAGAAAGGGCTTGAATTGAACCTTTTCTTGATTAGAAAGCTTAAGAATAGAACTTGAGATGATTAGAAGGCTTGTGAATGGGGTTTTGAGATGATTAGGAAGCTTATGAATATGGTTTTATGTGATGGAGGAGGTTTTAAAAGAGGGTTTTGATGATTGGAAAGCTTAGAAAAAAAGTTTAGAAAGCTTTAGGAAGAGTATAGAAGCATGTAATTGTGTCTTTAGCTAGTATGAGGGGCAAGGTATTTATAAGAGGAGTTTGGGCTAAAAATTCACAGTTTCTAAGTAGGATTCTGAAAAGGGCTCAGTACGGTAACTAAAGAGTCGACTGCGGTAACCGCAGAGCCCTTTGCGGTTATCGTAGGGCCAGCTACAATAGCCAATTGGCTACTGCAAGGACCTCTACGGTAATCGCAGAGGTGGTTGCGGTAACCGCAGCCGACTGTGAGTTACCGCAGCGGGCCCGTTGGCTGCCGCAATTCATTTTTTGGCCCATTCTTCTCCGTCTTTGATCCGATTTAAGCCTAGTCTAATTCTATGCATTCATGATCAAATGTCGGTCATTTGGAAGTGCAAAATAGAGGGTTCACAATAGCATTCACATTTCCTTCAGTAAACTATGTGCACTTGATTCTCTATAAAGAGGAAAAAGAATAAAAAAGATGATATTCTTGTAATGAGATACGTAGGCAGCCCATGCAGGTTCGGTCCAAATCATAAATGAAACTTCATTTTCACATTGATTTAGCTCTTAATTGCATCATGAAATGATAATATATATATATATATATATATATATATATATATATATATATATATATATATATATATATATATATATATATATATATATATATATATATATATATATATATATATATATATAAGCTCGCTAAGTTAAAAACTCGAAAGGGCGGCTTAGGCAAATATTAGAGTAACAAAAGAAAAAATAATAAGAAAAATGATGTCTTATTTGTCTTATTTAATTTTTGGAATATCAAAATAAAATAAAGACATGATCATATCAGTCTCCTAAACTAAATAGAAAACAACCCAATAATCATGGTTCTTCCTCTTCCTCCTCTATCTCTTCAAGTATAGCAACCTTCCTAGCCTTCACTGATTTCTATAAGTTGGCTATCCACCAGTCAATGTACTGTAAGGACTTACCGTTGGATTGAGTAGGATAAATAGTATGAAAACCTCTTACCCATCAATTCCTGACAACTCAAGCAACAGTCTGAGTAATCATAACATAGTCGAACAAAATGCCATCTAGGGGCATACCCTGTTTATGTCCCATCTGGTGCATGACCCTAGTACCCTGGTAAAGGGTCACCATCCTTAATCCTAAAAGATAGACCATCTTGTAGCAAAGCTCATGGTCATAAACTTGTTAATCTTATACCATTTGCACCTTCATAGCAACTCATCAGAATCTAGCTCAATCAACCATTTGATCCACTCTCTCTATGAGTCCCTTTTAATCACAATGGTTCAGGTCCTGTACCAGGAAGCAGAGTAATCTGCCCTTATAAGAGGGCCCACTACCCGGAGATGGTTTCTTAGCCAAATCTGAATGGGCAAAAGATAAGTAGAAGAAACTATAAAAATAGTTGAAGGATAATTCAGAAGCGAGAATTGAACATGATGAATGATAGGATTGATAGTCCATGAGCCATCAGAAGTGCAAGACCTATCCAAGCTCATAAGGATCTCAACTAGCACTATAGCAGTAATGGATCTCCCATCCTCCATTTGAAGAATTAGCTCAGTAAATCTAGCATCCCCCCAGCCAATAGAGCTCACAAAAATATACCCTATAATTAAACAAAAGGATAAACCCCCGCATCCTCAAATAAAACCACCCATCATCCTCAAAATCCTTAGGATCATGAAATTCTACAATCATAGTAGTCAGATCTATCCAATCCTCTACTACCATGGGACTAGCAACTTCCACACTCAAGTCAAAAAGTCCCCTAAAAGAATTAAAATACCCTACTTTCTCAACAGGAGTAGCTAGCATAGCCTCAGGATCATATCCAAGCAATACCAAAAATTCCTCAAAAGTATGACACATCTCCTCTATAGATGCCCCAAATCTGTAAACATAGGCAGCTAGATCCCATAAGTGCATGGATACGCACAAAAAATCCCAATCAATCATTATGCCTCTCAAAGTAGGCATAGCACTTCCCCAAATTTTCCTAAATTGATTCTCTCCACTTTCGTAAAGTTCTTACACCATAAAAACATTGCATGGCTGAAATAGGGCTCCATCGTGAAGAGTAAAAAATAATAAAAAATAAAAATATACCAAAAATTGATGAAAAACCAAGAATACAATAGAAAAATGATTTTTAGAGGCTTGAAAATCAATTGTATGGACTAAAAGCATCAAAAATGGCTTAAAAAGGTGAAAACCCAAAGCCTACAAGATCCAGGCAAGCGGCATATCCATACATCCAAAGCATCTATAAAAACATCCATAAGTCATAAATATCATGCATACATCCAAAGTATTGCATAACATAAAGAGTGCATCATCCTCAATACATGCATACAAGAAAAATAAAGCTAATGTAATAGGTCATTAGCGACCATGCCTGGGTCTACGGCATCCCTACTTAGGCTCCTCCTCATGCTTCTCTACCATCTCATCCATATCATGTAGAAGGGTGCTCAGGGGAAATACATACCAGCCTAAGAGATCATAATAATAACGGGTAAACTCTATAAGGATCTAAAAGAGAAATCAATCGTAAAAGTCATTACCAAGCAGACAAAGCTTAAAGTATAAGCTGTGCAAAATCTTACCTCTGTAATATTCCTAGGAATAGTAAGGAAGAATGTTGGTCACTCATCAAGAAGATCATAGCGCCATGATCGGCCATCATAAGAAACATAGTTAAGATGAGTTGGTAAACAAATAAGACTAGCAGGTAGGAGAATTGGATCAATTGAACCTCCCACTAAAGCATCTAGAGCTAGAGCTGAGCCACTAGCCCCAGAAGGACTAACCATAAAACTTAAAAGACTAGCTACAAATCCTAAAAGTCTAACCCTAAGACCTATGCTGCCAATAGGGGTAGTACTACCAACCCATGGAGAGATGAAATTTCTAGCTCTGCAAGGGGGTCCTCAGGAAATGCCTGAGCTAGACCCCCGGTGTGTCGACCTCCGTAATCCATCTAGTGGAGATGTGCCCCATATCAAGAAAGTCTCGCATAACTCATCATAGTCAGCATCAGGTAAGATATAATCCAGGCAAAAGACCCCTGCAACCGGAGTATCCTCTCCCAGGATAACTAGACCATATTTCATATCTACAGGAGGAGGCTGCAGCATAACCCTCTCTCCTGTAATATGTGCCCTCATCCTCTCTCCTAAGTAGAAGATCCTCAAAGACTCACAACAGAGCAAAAGGCGATAAGAGGATAAGTGCAAATTAGGCTTGATCCAGTTAAGTATCCACGCTGCCAATCTCTCAAATGGCATCCATCTTACCTGCAAACTGACTGCAAAATAAGCAATGGAAGGTAAAAGGTAAAATCCAAGTCAAGTTCAATGAAAGAATACCTGGTCTACAGTCAAGGTAGCAAAAGTCCTTCTGCAATTCTCAAAGGACAATGCCATGTACATGTCTCTATTGGACGCTCTCCAAAGGCGTCAGTAGGGCCGGTCAATATTAGCAGACTCTTTTAATGAGGGAGCTAGCATCAGAAAGTGCTCATAGGCCTAGTACTGCAAGAAATAAAATTTGTCAATCACCAAATAGAGATCAGAAAACTGGATAACAAAGTATAATACTCACCTCGATCACGATAGAGGTACCGCTATAGCCACTAAGTGTCCCACGGGAAATGCTGCACAACTCCTTGTACATAGCACAAAGGGCAGCACCTTTTTAGTCAAACTCGCCGATCTCATCCAAGTTTACCAATGAGCACAGGACATTCAGGTTAATGCTATCCTTACTGTTATGCATAAAAGTATAGCTCAAGATAATCAAGGCACATAGCCTAGCACCCTGATCAATATCATGTTGACCTGGAGTCTAACCCATGGTCATCAAGGCCTGATGAAGTTAGGAATGTAAGACATTGGCATTCCCATAGGGTGGGTTGGCCTCAATTAAAGCAGTCATCTTTGCGAGAGAGCGCTCGATCCATGAAGAATAAAACTCGAGAGGACGAGATCTGAAGTGCATACTAATAAACATGCTCCACTCAAAACGAGTGACTATCATCTCACCACACAAAAGGTATAATGTATTTATAGTATCCCATCAATGCTCTGCAATAACCTGACTATGATGGTGTTGACAGGCTATTTGATGTCCAGCTCTAGCCACCCGAGCAAGTTAAATGGCTCAAGGCGCTAATAGACAGCCTCCTGATTCCCCAGATAAAGGCGAACCAACTCCATAACACTTCTGCCTCCCCTATGCCTCAACTGTACTCTTTGAAATTTTTAATGTATCATGTTATTTTTAGAGCTAAAAAATAATAATAATTACCCAAAAATGTAGGAATAGAGCATACCTAAAGAGATCCAGTGTAACTGACATGGTGATCTGGCTCTTTCAGCAATATCTCTGAATCCTGATCACTTATTGCTGGCTGGTAGTGAGTTTCCATAGAAATAGTTGAAGAAAAAGGAAAGAGTGAAAAAGAAAAGAGAGAGAGAGAGAGAGAGAGAGAGAGAGAGAGAGAGAATAAAAATGAAATCAAGAGAGAGAGAGGAAGAGAAAAAAATGAAGTTATGAAAGATAGAAAGGAAGATAGGTATATATAGGTAAAAGGTGGACCCCCTAATAATGATACTTTTTGGTTTTCTTTGATTCACAAATTCAGATCACGTGGTTTCATCATAACAGGCTCGTTTTAACTCAAAATTCAGTTCCATTTGAAGCAGTGGATCCATAGGATTTTTATTTATCTCTCGAAACAGATGAGGTCTCAATCGAAGTTTAGAACCTCTTGAAATTGCAGAAAGATCAAAAATAGCTCAAAAATTAGAGAACATACCAGACGGGGTCGAAAAAGTCAGAGATCAGACATGGCACTTCTATACAGGCCCTAATGCAGACAAGGACCACCAGAATTCTTAGAACGACATCCTAAGCCTTTAGGTTCACACTTATCATATTCAACCTCTGTCCGGCCAAATCAGATAAGGGGACAGCTGTGAACCCTCAAAATTGCACGTCCAACTAACTAATTTTTTATTACGAATCTATAGAATCAAATAGAGCTCAAATTGGATCAGAGACGGACTAAAATCGGCCAAAAGAGTGCAAAATCGAGTCAATCCAAGCGAGTCAGGATCAGACCCTAACCCCAGCGGCGTGCCAATCATGCCTCCAGGTCGGGCGACACAGGCAACACCATTTTAGTGCCGCGTGGCTGGCCAGTGTGCAGCTGATGCCGCCGTTGGCATCCAACAGTGCCCTTCACTTTTGCTTTATAAATGGAGCTTCCATTCAACTCTCTTGACATGAAATTTGAGATGAAAACTCACCTATATACTATTCTTTCTATGCTAAAATTCTATTAAAATTAAAGTTAAAATTAACACTAAAATCTGTCACTCCAAATTCTTTTAATTTGCAGTTTTTATTTTGTTTTGCTAACCTTTTCTATTTAAGGTTCAGCTTTAAAGTTCCCTAATCCAAGGTAGAGCTTGGATCCTAAGTAAAGCTCACCTCATTCCTCTGAAAGTCAAGAAAAACAAAGGTAAATTCCTTTTCTTCTTTCCATTTCTAAAATTCTAAATTCAAATTTAGAATACTTTCTATTCTATCTTTTTTTAGGTCTAACACAGAAAAGATCTAAAATCTTTTTCAATAACATTTTCCCCTTTCATATTTACAGTTTAAGTTTCATTTTTCTTTGTTATTTATTTGTATATACACTTTATTTTCAATTTTGTATATTCATTTCTTTAATTTAGTTGGGGAATGTGTGTTTTTCCTAATATCAATAAGAGCTAGAGGAAATATCCGCTTTATTTCATTCATTTTGATTTTGTAATAATTAAGATTTATTTTTGCTTATTTATTTACAATTGTCATTCCATTTTACCATTTATAGCTGTTTCATTCATAATTTTTACTCATGTTCATGCATACACTAAAATTGCTTTTTTTTAAGAGTTAGTTTGTAACTTTTAGCCAAACACTTGTTTAAACACCAAAACCTTATCCCTGAGCCCTCTTTGGTCACTCGTGGATTAGTGCTTTTCTATTGGAATAAATCAAACATTTTGGAGTCAATTAATTTGGGTTTCCCTTTAATTTTTCCAATTAAAATAAGTAAATTAAAGTGGCAACTCCCTTTTACAAATAACAAATTGCAAAATCTAATTTTCTGAACTCATAGCGAGTTCCAATCATGGGAGTTTCTCCCGAAGAACATTTCAATTCCTCTCACCGGATTGAACCGATACTCGAGCAATACCTCACAGCTATCAATGAGGACAGAAAGGTATAGCTTGGAGTCGAGCAAGCGCTAGAATAAGAGCACTACTAAAGACAAGGTTAATAAGAACCTTCCAAAGTACTTAAGAAAACTTGAAACAAACTGTAAAAATAAAAGTTTAACAAAAATAAAGAAAACCAAAACACATACAAAACAATAGATGGATTAAATGGATTAATCTTAACAAATTATAATAACATGCATACCTAATATAAAAATCAAGAATTTTTTCATTATTATCATATAAGTTTTGTAGATCTAAATACAATTTTGAGTAGTTTTAGATTGTTGAACTGATTGAAAAATTATCCAAATTCTAGTACGATAAGTTAGTTATCTTCCTTCATTATAAAAGAAAAAAATTAAAATGTAATATATGATTTATTAAATTAGATTTATATCAAGACAAAAAAGATTTTATAAAATATTTATAAATAATATGAATTCATAATATAATAATAAATAAAAACAATAGAAAACCATAGCCAGTAATAAAAACAATCTAAATCAATGGATTTAATTTTTTTATATTTACTTCTTTTCATCGTTATTATACAAGAGTACTTTACCATTAATATATAAGGTTAAGAAAATACCTCAATATTTCAAGTACTAAAACTTTAGGGGTGTAAACGGGCCGAGCTGAGCCGAGTTTTAGCTTGTTCAGGCTCGATTTTTTTTTTTTTTTTTTTTTTGAGTTCGAGCTTGAGCTTAAGTTTTTGATCGAGTTTGAAAATCATGCTCAACCTTGACTCATTTAAAACTTGAACCAAGCTCATGCTCAACTCAAGTTTGGCTCATTAATAAATTATAAGAAAGTTAAACTCAAGCTCAACTCATTATAAAACTTATTTATAACTTATCAAAATACTCAATTTTCTAATTATTTATTTCTAATAAAATAACTATAATGAAAATACTCAAAACTAATATAAAAGTAAAAAAACCCAATTAGTGAAAAATGTAATCATAAAATTGAGCATTACATGTATTATAAAGATACTATTTAATAAAAAATATATTTTATATAATATAGAAATATTAGGCTATGTTAATTAAGAGTATATATATTTTAGTCAATTTGAATTAGCAAAAAGTTTATAGAAATGTTAAAATATATTTTTTGGAGTGCCAAAATTTTATAAGTTAATAATAATAATAATAATAATAATAATAATAATAAAACCATTTACGAGCATATTAATCGAGTTATTTGCGAGCTTATTTACGAGCTTATAATTAAACTGTTCACGAATATAATCGAATCAAACTTCACTTTGCTCGAGTTTAGCTTATTTATTCATAGAACTTTAAAATAAAGTTCAAGTTTAACTCATTTATAAAACGATCCGAACATGAAAGAGTTTTTATCGAGCCAAACACCAAACTGCTTATGAATGGCTCAGCTCATTTACACTCCTATAAAACTTTAAGATTAATTATATCTACTATTAATACTCATACAATTAACAAAATATATATATATAATATAAAAAAATAATATTGAGATTTTTAATATGAATACATTAATTAAAAGAAAATATGAAAATTATCTTACGAGTCAATTCTATATTTATAAAACCTTTCAAATTTGTAATTATAAGCATATCTCTTCATTTTATTTGGAATTTATATATTTTTCTTTGCAACACAAAGCTATACTAGAAAGAAGTCACTCTCCTTTTTTTTTCTTTCTCTCACTCAATTTTCACATGAGAGATTGATCATAGTAAACAATTACCAAGTTAAAACATAATTTTCCTCTCAGTGATCCAAATCAGATAAAAAATATATTAGAATAATAAATTTTATGGTTTTATTGAGATCTTCATGAAAATCTAAAAATCAACAAATAGATCCAAAAGAAATTCTTATTTTTTTAATTAATTAATAGTAATATAATAATAACAATAATAAAAATATAAAATTTTAATTGCAATTAATTAATATAAAATCTTAATTACAATTAATTAACTTTTAATTTTATAATTCTTTTCAATCTCAATTGCAAATATTTAACTTTTAATTTTATAATTAAAAAATTGAATATGTAAAAAGATACTAAATTTAAAATATATAAAACAATTGATATCCAAACAATATATTAAAATTTTTTTGTGACAACTTGATGAAAATTCCAACAAAAAATTATGTAAGACCTAAATTTAATTTTATAAGATAAAATATATGTTTATTGTCCTTGCAAAGGATTAATTCTATTGAATTAAAAAATAGATATAAAATTATATAAATAATTAAAAAGTAGTATATCAAGCATAGTTGTATGTAGATCACAGTACTATTTTTAAGTGATGATCAATTAAAAATAAAAATAAAATAAAGTATAAGCTTAAAATTGAAACACAAAAATCAAATACCATAATTTTAGTTCTTGGACAATTATAAATTTTTTAATAATATAATATAATATAATTGTATAAAATGATAATCAATATCTGAAAATTCTAATTTAAAATAATCAAAAGAAAAAGAAATTCAAGTCATACCTTCTGCTAGTATGATATAATTAACTTAAATTATGAAAAAATATATTAGATTTGAATTTAAATGAAAAGAATTTATGAAAAAGTCAATAAACCTTTAAAATTTCACTGATTAAAAATATGATGGAGGAGTTTTGTTTTTAGAAAATTATAAAACAAATCTAAATTTTACTTTAATAAAATTTCTTTATGCAATAATAATAATAATAAATATCTAATTTAGAGAACATGAAAAATTAATAAGAGCGTTTTTATGTAATAATATATTTTCTTATATATATATATATATATATATATATATATATATATATATATATATATATATATATATATATATATATATATATATATATATATAACACTTAATTAAAGAGTATCCTTAAATTCTACCGATTCTATTCCTTACACCCCACAAATAAGGTGAAGAGGCCATCAGCCATCCACTAACAGATAACGCAAGAGATAAGGCCTTCACATCCTTCCCATCTATTTCCCTTCACATCCTTCAAATCACTAACAAACAAAACAAATTACTTTACTTTATTTTAATTTTCTATTTTCATCACTAATCTCCAAACTTAATCCTTATATTTTACATATTCTTACTTTATTTTCAATTTTTAATACCATATTGTATGTGTGTATATATATAGGACCACTTGTATTACCAGCACATTTCCCTGCTCTACCACCTGGATAGATCCAACAACCATGGCCACCACCACCGCCACTGCTGCTGCTGCGGCCGCCGCATCGCATTTCTTTGGAACCCGAATCCAAAACCCAAAAAATATAGGAAGAATCCAAGCTCGGTTTGGATTTGGAACCAAGAAATCATCCCCTCCACCAAAGAAAACTCCCCCGAGACCAGTAGAAGACCGACTCGTTTGGTTTCCGGGTGCAACCCCACCAGAATGGCTTGATGGGTCCATGGTTGGAGACCGTGGGTTTGACCCATTTGGGCTTGGTAAGCCTGTTGAGTACTTGCAATTTGATCTTGATTCTTTGGACCAGAATTTAGCGAAGAACGTGGCCGGTGATGTTATTGGAGTTAGAGTCGAGCCTGGGGAGGTTCAACCGACGCCATTTCAGCCTTACTCAGAGGTTTTTGGGTTGCAGAGGTTTAGGGAATGTGAGCTTATTCATGGAAGATGGGCAATGCTGGGTACTCTTGGAGCCATTGCTGTTGAAGCTCTTACTGGTATTGCATGGCAAGATGCTGGGAAGGTACGTATACATTATATGCATATAAAAATAATACTGATCATAATCATATACAATTCATTTTAATATTTTATCATAATTATAAAAATTAAAAAATTAAAAAAATTAAAAACAAAAAACAAAAAAAGAAAGAGATTTGAGTTCAAAGTAAATATAGAATTTTTTTGAATTATTTTGTTACAAAAGAATAACGATGAAAAGGTAAATTTTTTTTTATTAGATTTTCCTCCCATTTACGATGGGAGATTTATTAATTAGTTAATATTTATTAATTCATTTTATTTAAAGATATCATATTCAATTATACAACAGATAAATTATAATTATATCATTTGGATTTCAAAACTTCAATTTATATGTCGTTTTAAAATTTTAAAAAGATATTTATTATTTTTTTTAATTTTATCCTTTATTTATTTTTTACTGAATATTTTGCATTAATTATTTTATTTTTTTATTTTAAAATTATCATAATGTAATAAATTTATTAATTTTTATATCAAAATTAATAAATAATATTTTATTTTTTTATTTTAAAATTATCATAATGTAATAAATTTATTAATTTTTATGTCAAAATTTTAAATGATAAATATTATGAAATAAAATGAGTGTAATATATTATTGATGAGGCATGATTAAGATATAATAATTAACTATATAGGAAATCAATAATTGAGTGTTATCTTAGAAATAAGAATACGTGAGAAATGTGCTCGGCAAATTAAAGAAATTGACTTAGAGAAATGACTTTTGGCAAAAAAAAAAAAAAAAAAAAAGACTTAGAGAAATGACTAATGAGCAATACACACATATAGATGGATTGATTGATTTTTTATTTTTTTTATTTTTTGGAGTCACCAATGAATTTAGGTCTCACAAAATTTCTTCTTCGTGTCTTCTTGCTATCCAAAGCACGAAGGTTTGATTGTCAACAACACTGATGTTGATGGCAATTAATATATATATATATATATATATATATATATATATAAAGGTAGCTACAATGACAATGACAATGACACTTTTTTCTTTTTTTTTTTTTTTCAATCACTAAATTATTAAATACAATAATAATTAAATTATTTTCAGAATCCTAAGATTTTGAGTTTACAACTTCAATTAAAGTTAAAATTTATGAAAAAAAATTATTAATAATAAAATCATGATTTAATTATATATATATATATATATATATATATATATATATATATATATATATATATATATATATTGGTAATTTGTTTATTTATTATTATTTAATTATTAAATTATTTTTAGAATAGTAAGATTTTGAGATTACAGTTTTAATTAAAGTTGAAATTTATGAAAAAAAATTATTAATAATAAAATTATGTAATTATATATGTATACACTATGTTTTGGTAATTTAATTTATTTATTTATTTATTTTTGCAGGTGGAATTAGTTGAGGGGTCATCATACCTTGGGCAGCCACTTCCTTTCAACTTGACAACATTGATATGGATAGAGGTGCTAGTAATTGGATACATAGAGTTCCAAAGAAATGCAGAGCTTGACCCTGAAAAAAGGTTATATCCAGGTGGGTATTTTGATCCTCTTGGCTTAGCATCTGATCCTGAAAAGAAAGAGAACCTTCAGTTAGCAGAAATAAAGCATGCTAGGCTAGCCATGGTGGCCTTCCTTATCTTTGGTATCCAAGCTGCTGTTACTGGGAAAGGTCCCATTGCCTTCGTTGCTACTTTTAATTCTTAATTAATCAACCCACTTAATTAAAATGTCTTTTAATTAATTTAATTTATGCTATCTCAGCAAAGGGTGTACTATATGCCAATTAACATTTACCCACTTCTGTACTAGGCCCATATTAATTGGTCCCGGATTTATTTTTATTTTTATTTTTATTTTTTATCTATATTGACAAAAAAATTGATAATTACTTCATGTGATATTATTTTTTAAATTATGATACCAATTAGATAATAAAATTTCTTTATAAACTATATTCTTAATGTGAATTACTTTCTTTTTATTTGACTTTTTGTTTTTGACCAATACTTTCATAATAGATATTCATATATATCTTAACAATATAATATATAATTATCCATGATAAATACACATTTACATTAGGTATTATTTGTCCTCTTGCTTTATTAATAGTCATTACAAAATAAAAATATATAAAGAACTTTTTTCTTTTAAAATGAAAAGAATATCCATCATTTTCAGCTAGTGACAATAATATCTTTAGCAATAAGACATATTTTCCTATATGTTATCATACTATTATTTCTATATGTATAATATTTCTATTAAATTTTTTGCACACCATTCTGATTCTATTTAGCAATATTATGAAATAATTAACTTTGAGTTCCAACTTGTGAGTTGGCAAGCTATTTAGTAATAGTATGTTTAAAAACCATTTTTTGCTCACATCTTTTTTTTTTTTTTTTTTTTTGTTATGTTTGATATTACTGTTCAATATTCTCTCTCGATCTTTTTATCCAGTTTAAATGAAACTTTTTCAAATTTAAGAAAATTGAGCATTTATGAAATTTTACAAAAAAATATTTAAATCTAATTTGACTCTTTATAATTGCATGGTCACACAATATATTAAAATTGTATGTGAAGAAATATATTATTCCTAAAAGAAGCAATGGAGCTCATAGATATTGTGTTGCATTTGGATTTTTTATTTATGTATATCAATGTGAGTCTTACACTACAAAATTACTGACCAAATACTAACAAAAATATTAAGTTAGATTTTCCATTATCGGTAAAGAAAATACTGATGGAATAGAATATTGTCAGTAAAAACCGATGGAAAAATTGGTTAGTATATTGTCTTATTTTTATCGATAAATATATGAATAAGTTGTCGGGTCAATAAATTACCGACTAAACATATAATCGGTAAAACGTTATATTTGGTCGGTAAATTAGAAAATTGATTTATCGGGAAATTTTTCTAATTGAATTTTCTGTTGGTAATTGACCTATTTTTGGTCGGTAAATATATAAAATATTTGGAGGGAAACACTTTTACTAATTGATATTCACTCATAAATTGATAATTTTTTGGAGGGATAACTTTACCATCTAAATAGTCTTGTCAGTAAACAGTAGGTAAATTTACCAACAACTATATTTGTCAGAATAGGTTGTAAGGAAAATAAAAATTTTATAATATTGTGTCGGTAAATCGGTTGATAAATTTTCCAACAAAACCTTTTAGTTGGTAATTTTATTTGCACATAGTCAATAATTTGTTGGTAAATAATATTATTCTTTTTAGCTATTATTAATCCAATTTTTCAAAAAAATATAAATAATAAAAACATTTATAATGTATATATAATCTAGGATAACATAGATATACAAGACAATATTACATGTAAAATATAAAAAAAAAAAAAACTAATGATATCATAAATATGAAAGTCAACATTCAAATTCATAGATATATATAAAAATTCCGTATAGATAATAAAAATAAAGTAATAATCATACTGTAATTAAAATCCAACAAAAAATAAAATGTCCAAAATAGATATACTACTGTATAGATAAGTGATCATCATCTCTATCACCATCATCCTGAGAATAGTGTGAATATAGAGGATGATGAGAATCAAGACGAGCTAGAGGACGCTGAGAAGCAATTAGGGTACTCATTTGAGTCGCCAAATCTCATGTAAGGTCCTGCAACTCTTGAATCATCTTGTCCTGTTCTGTCATCCTCTGAACTTACTCAGTAACCCTCTAAACATGTTGTGAAAGTTGCTCTTATAATTATTGAATTTCAGCAGTATGTTGTTCACAAGGGTAGCTTATCCCTTAAGCGAAGGCACTAGATGATGAGTAATATTATGACCTCTCATATCCAAGACCATAAATTTAATTTCTTTTTCATCCACCAACTACATCCAAATACAACATGTTTTCATCTATGGTCTCATTTGACTAGGTCATCTATTCTCACCTAATCTTAATAGCATCCTTAAAAAAATATATAAAAAGGATAACAATATCAATACAAATAAATAAAAAAAAGTGTAATATAGACATTATTTAAAGTAATTAAATTGACATACATAAATGGCTTTTGATCTCTAATCGATAAAAGTTTGACCATCCCTTCTTTAACTTTGTAGCAGTAGGTTGTCGACCTAGTTTTTTAGCCTAAAAAAATAAAGACAATTCATATCATAAAAAAATAATTTTAAATATAAAAAAATGACAAACTAAAGTTGCATATTACCATATATGAAAAAAAGTATATATATATATATATATATATATATATATATATATATATATATATATATATATATATATATATATATATATATATATATATATATATATATATATATATTACTAAAATAAAATTCAATAAATAATTACAAGTCATTTCCCATGCTCATAATGATTAGCAGTGCCTCCGGTGTGAGTTGATTGTGCGGATCCATCACTGGATTTTGACATTCTATTTTTTGAATGCTGCTCAAAACATTCTTTCACTTTTCGCTTGTTCCAATGGCCCTGCCATCTATCTCACACTTCTTCATTCACAAATTTTGGCTTTTTACCAGCTTTTTTGATCTAACACATCATGTCCTTACACCGAACTGTAGCTTCACCTTCCATGCCGCATGGATTAGTGCATCTAATGCTTAATCCAAGATGCATGCTTTCTGTACAAAATATATGAATAGTGAAATTTGTTAAATTATCCAATCTAACATAAAGAACTTGTATGAAATGAAAAAAATGAATTAAATACATGAAATTACTTCCAATAGAATTTCTTCTTTAACTCACTAACAGTTTTCCATTGAATAGCTTGCACCTCCTCTTGGTCGGTAAATTGCTTTTTTCTTGTAGTGTTAGTATTAGTAAGTAATAGATGAATAAACAATAGATTTTTTTTTTTAATTTACAATAATTATAAAGACATCTTTTAATTCAAAATTAATATAAAATTTAATTTAACTTTTTGTCTTTTTCAATTCTTATTAAAAATTTATTTATTATATATTTTTATGTATGGTAATAGATATTTTGGATTCAATTTATCTATTTATCTACATTTATTTTATAAATGTCATATTTTTATATTTTTTTGAATAAAAATTTTCTTTAATATAAGTTGAAATTTATCTGATAATTTAATAATTGAAATTTTTAATAGCTTAATTCGTTCAAAGAATTCAATAGTTTGAATTTTAAATTATTTCTATTTTCTTAACAAATAGAGAGAAAATTAAAGAGTAACTATAATTTTTTTTTTAATAGACATAACATACAAATAAAAAAAAAAAAACTATTGAGTTTAATCGCACTTTTGTAATTATGCAAATTGTTAATTCCTTTCTTCTTTTACTAAAAAAGTAATATTGTTTGGTTAAGCAAAAGAACAAAATTTTTATTTATTATTAATATTATTTTTATTTTATTCGATTTGTTCATTAAAAATATAAAATAATAATTTTGTTTGAAGGTGAGTTTTTAAAATTGTTTACTAATAAATACTCATTTTCTTGCCTCTGAAAAAAAAAATTGCTAATTAACATAGTATTATAAATATACTTGCAATAAATTATTAATTTTAACTACATAAATTAAACATTAATAAAAAATTTAATTTGTTCTATTATGACAACTTATATTTTTATAACTTTGATATTAAATTTCAAAATATAAAAAAAATATAATACAATATATTGTATAAAATAACAAATTAACTATTGTTTTGGAAATTAAAATTATATTTAAAAAAAATATTATTGCTAATGAAAAAATTAAATATTTTTAAATAAAGATTTTCTTTAATATAAGTTGAAATTTATCTGATAATCTAATAATTTAAAATTCTTAATAGTTTTATTCTTAAAATGATTCATAGTTTGAACTTTGGATTAATTCTTATTTGCTTAACAAATAGAGAGAAAATTAAAGAGTAACTATAACTTAATTTTTTGTTATTAATGTACGTAACATGCAAAAAAAAAAAATGTTGAGCTTAAACGTATCTTAGCGAGTGTGAAAATTGTTGACTCATTTCTTTTTTTATCAAAAAAGTAATTTTGTGTTGTTTGGTTAAGAAAAAACAAACTTTTTATTCATTATTAATTTTATTTTTATTTTATTGGATTTGTTCATTAAAAATATAAAATAATAATTTTGTTTGAAGATAAACTTTTAAAATTGTTTACTGATTTCTCGTTTGCTTGCCTCTCAAAAAATATATTGCTAATTAACATAATATTATAAATATATTTGTAATAGGTTATCTAAGCACATAAATTAATGAAAATATTATTTTTTTCTATTGTGACAACTTATATTTTTGCAATCAAAATGTGAGAAAATATAATGTAATATATTGCTATAAAATAACAAATTAACTATTATTTTTGACAATTAAAATTATATTTAAACAAATAAATTGGTCTACTATTATTGCTAATAAAGAAATTAAATATTTTTCCTATAAGAGGAAACAATCATGCTAAAATTATAAATTTTTAATCTTTTTCGATCTTAATCATTTTCCTTAGTAGATGGGCTTTTTTATCTTCTTCTTTCTATTTAATATTTAATATTTTTGTTTTTATCATTTGTATATCTTGAATTTCTTCTGCAATAAAATTTTAATTTTTTAGATGATCTTGTTTAATTAATCTCAAAAGAAAATAATATTATTTTCTTCTCATGTCAATCAATTTCTTGTAAAATTTACTATGATCCCTTTCTTTTTATGATAAATAAAAAATTAGATATAATAAAATTTTAAAAAAAGAAGTGACATAATAAATATATGATTATCTAAATTTTATATTAATATAATGTAACATGTTATAAAAGTATATCTCTATAGTTTTTTTTTATATTCATTAACTACACATCCTATCAATATTCAAATATTTTCATATAGAACTATGTGAACATTTATGTCTCCATCAAAATACTTAAAATTTTAATATATATATATGACATAAAATAAATACTCGTTAATAATATGAAAAAAATACCTATTAACATATTTTGCATTATTATTATTATATCTGTCACATCCTTGCTTTCCTTCCAATTCAATAGGATAAACTTTAGTTTGTATTTTGTGCAAGATTTAAATTTATATATATATATATATATATATATATATATATATATATATATATATAAACAATGGACTTCTAAAATTATTAAAAATAAAATTTAGAAATAATATATTCAACAAATCTAGTAGCCCATGAAACTTTTGATATATTTATATTAATTTGAATAGTACTTTCAACATTGATCGTTAAAACTCAGTTATAGCATAAAGAATTAAAAAAAATATTAGATTTAAGTATTGTTTCAGTGTTGATAGTTGAATCTCAGCTATAATATAAAAAATTTAAAAAATAAGTATTAAATTTAATTGTTTATAAAATCACAAACAAATACACTACAAAAAAAAAGCTCCATTTACCGACGGACAATTCCACTAGTAAACATAATAAATCCGTTAGTGATTGACTTTACTAATGGAATGGGGATAGCCAAATTAGTCAGTAAAATGATGGTCAGTAATTCTGTAATGATGGTTGAAATAATCCGTCAATAAATTTACTGATGGAATTATGGTCAGTATTTCTTACAAAGCCATCAGTAATTTCATACAAAAAATAAATTAAATAATCAGTATCCGTCACTAATCCATCAGTAAGATTAATAAAACTAATATTCTAATATTTCTAAATGGTCAGTAATCCGTAAGTAAAAAATTTTAAAAATTAATTTTATAACTAAACGGTAAGTAATCCATCAGTAAAATTTTAAAAAAATAATTTAATAATAAAGTCAGTTAGTAATCAGTTAATAAAGTACTTTAAAAATTAATATTATAATCTGTTAGTAAACTGTTTAAAAAAATAATTTAATAACAAAAATGGTTAGTAATCCGTCAGTAATTTATTGAAAAATATTTTTTTAATGATTATAAACGGTCAGTGATCTGTCAGTAAATTGGATAATATATTTATTTAAAAATATTTAAAATATTTAATAAATTAATTTTATAAAATAGATATTAATTAAAAAATTATAAAAAATTATATAATATAAATATCAAAATTAAATATTATATAACGTAATATTATTTACAAAAAATATAATATATTGTACACCCTATAAGTATTAATAATAACTAACTTAAAAAAAGAAAAAAAAAACTAATCATACTCTTTAGCACCATCATCCTCCTCGTCCTCCTCATCGTGGCCCTCTTGATGTTGCTTATGTGCTTCAGATATACTATATATGCATCAACAGCAGTAATAACATCTATGGCTGAAGAAGGTTGTGAAGCAGTAAAAGCTGGTGGAGGAGCAACAGGAAGAGCAAAGCCACTAGCAAAATACCGTGAGAAGAACTGCTACATTTGCAGCTTGACCCGATGGCAGACCTACTGTTGGACTGTCCGCTGCATCACCTCTCACATCTCAGTTACTCACCTATTGATCTCCTGCTGCATATGCTCAGTTATAAGCGATGGTGGCAGTGGTGGAGCTAAGGAAGAACTTATCCCTAGATGTCTAAATGATCAAGCCAAAGAACCTATCCCGTAGACTCGTCCCTTCTCTTGGCCCTTGACAGCTTTAAAGTATAACTCAAACTTATCTATCTGAGGTGGCTCGATGGATCTGGGGGTCAGCTGCAACATCTGCTTGGGGAGGTTTCTGAGATCCTCCTATTTTTTATATAATATTAGTTATTATCAAAATTTGTAATTTACTTTAATAGGAAAATTGGTAATTAAAACTTACATGAATTCGCTAAGAACGCTAGTCGAGAAAGGTCTATAGGTGTTCCTTCCTCGTGTGAGTGCGCACAAAGACCTCCTCAAGAGTAGGGTCCCAACTAAAATCATTTCTCTATTAAGAATTAAAAGTATAAAACTAAAATTAGTAACTAAAAAGATTATGAAATTAATAACTTTAAATAAGTAAATGAATTTTTAATGTACGTACCAAAATTAGAAACAATTTAATAACTTGTAATAAAAATTGACATCTTACCAATCTCCTAGCATGCTCGATCGCAGGGACAGACATATGCTTAAACGGTCGATTCACTGAACCGCTTTTATCTGACTTTTTGTTTAGGATGTCTTTTGGGAGAATCGCTTATGCTTGACCGAATTCCAGTGTTTCTTCCAAGCATCCCAGGCCTCCTGAGGGATTCACGTCTCTTTCTTTCTCTTCCTTTTGATGTCATTGAGGAAGTTCTATATCTATTTGCAGCTTTCTTAAAGAAGGTTGTTTTCACCAAGGCATCAATAGCCAAGTTTTACTAGTAGTGCTTCTGCAAAAAAAAAAAAATACAAGTTAGTACATAAATAATAATTAATAAATAAAATTCAAAATTAATTTATTAAGAGTGTATATCTATTTAATACAAATTATTAATGAATTATTTTTTTATTATACTTATTATTTTATTATATATTATTATATATAACATATATTTTATTATATATTATTTTATTTATTATTTTATTAATTATTTCAAATAATTTCAAAGATATTTTATTATTTTTGTATTCTATTTATTATTCTATTTTTTTAGAAATTTTTAGAATACACACACACACACACATATATATATATATGTTATTTCAAATTCTATATAATAAATTATTCATTACCTAAAATTCCTTCTAGTAGAACACTTTGGTCTCCTAAAGCACTGATTTCCAATGCACGTGCTCAGACTTCAGTCGATTCTTGAATATCTTATAAATCGTCCATACTGTTTCAAGTAGATATAACCTACAATTAAATCAATTAAATGTTGTTAAATAAAAAGTAAGAGATATTATAAATTAAGAATTACATTAAGAAATATAATACTTACACATCTCTATCCAACGTGAGATGTTGCTTATGTTCTAAATCCGGTGGCAGGAATGGGTAGGCATTGTCAACTACTACTGGGGCTATGGATGGACCTGCTCTAGTGGTAGGAGCGGTAGCAGGGGTATTGGTAGTAGGTGTAGAAGATGAAGGATGAGTAGATGGAGGAGTAATGGGTGAAGGAATAGTGGATGGAGGAGTAACGGATGAAGAAACAGGTGATGAAGATAAAAGACTGGCAGATAGAAGAGGAGTAGTAGTTAGGACATAAGATGAAGAGGAGGAGAGGATAAAGGGATCTATGTGGTTATGGTCGATAGGGTAAATGTAGGAGGTATAGAAGGAGAGATAGAGGGTAAAGAAGAAATACTGGAAATGGGAAGCGATGAACTGGTGGTAGGAAGACCACTGGTGGTAGCACATCCTCCCTGCACGCGACGCCATTTCTGGGACATGTATGTACTGCTATAGGGAGTATCTCCCAGAGTTGGTACATGTTTCAAAGTCGACATCTTTATAATTCATTAATTCATTTAAATTCATTCATTCTTTAATATTAAATAAAAATTAAAAAAAACACAAATAAATTATGGCAAATTGATATCACTTAATTGAGATATAACAATATAAATATAAATTTAAGAAATTAATACACAATTTAGAAAAAAGAAATACACAATCATTAAAAAAATACATTTATTCATATTTTATTTCTTCGATATCATCTTCGTCTATATTTTCATCAAATGTCCTGACTTCTAAATCAAACTTGGATTCATCTTTAGTATCATTATTATCTTCATCATTCATTTCAACCAATTACTGGTCAGGATCATTTAAAGTTGCAAGAGGCTCGTCATTGTTAACTTCAAGAATAGGCTTATCAACTTCATCATCCTGAAATAGTTCTTCAGATGTTGAACTTATTCTACTACCATCATTAATCTCTATGACTGATCTTGCTTTAATCTTGCATACTACCCGCCAATCAACTTTATCTCGTCGCTGACTCGAATAGGGAACATAATACACTTGACAAGCTTGCATTGCCAATATAAATGACTCATATTTATTGAATCGCCACCTGCAGTTAACAAGATTATATTGCTCATGAACATAATACACTTGACAAGATTATATTGCTCGTGAACTTTCTTTCCCACATTTGGCATTGTATCAAACCATTCACACTTAAACAAAATAATCCTCTTAATTGGAAGTGCAGGGTATTCCAATTGCATTACTTCCGTTAATCGACCGTAATAGTCAAATGAATTCTCACTGTAATTGAAACAATTTTTACATACATACCTCGCTATTAATTGATGACCTATCCAAACTTCGCTTTTCAATATGAAACTTTTAACCATTGAGGAAATAATAGTATAAGTCATAACATACCGTAACGGACCCTTGGAAAGATCAAGAATGAATTGATTCATAATTCTATTCGTAGGATCACTGGTTTATAACAAAAATAGACATATAAATAGGATGGTATAGGAAATAAATCTTAGATTAATTTTTAAGTAACGTTACTACAACTTACATAAGAATGAAACTATTGAGCAAATTCAATCTCTAATTTTTTTGTTTATATTAGTTATTGCTAAATTCAACACAGATTATTTCAATATATCAATGTATAAGTTTTATAAAATGGGAAAAAGAATAAGTAAAATGATTAGGAAACTTGAAAATAACTTATTGTGAGTTATTTTTATTAGTTGTAACTTATTCAACGTATTTTGCAACTTCAAAGTAATTTAGAAGAATGTAGGACTGAGCTACCTTGTATTCTTCATTGGTCATCAATATCATTTTAGGTCAATCGAATGGTCTACCTAGATGAGTATTGATAAAATACTAGGAATATTTGCTCCTTTAGGCATTCTGCCATCATCATTTTGAGATACTCTCCTATGCCTTGTATAGACATTGGGTTCAAAATAATAAAAGCAGAATGATGAGGCTTCCTCAAGTTTGCATTGCAAATGGAGCCCTCTGTGAGGCCTCACCTGAGCACCAGTCCGATCCACTAAAGGGAATCGAAATGCTCATTTGGGAAATAACTCACAAAGAAGCCCTCTAGCTTATTTTGAAAATCATTTTAGAGTCGCCACCTTAATTTATTTTTATTTTGGAAAAATATAAGGAAAAAACTCATTTGACTCCCATCATTACCCAAAGGAAAAAAGATCACTAGCCTCGAAACCAAAGAGGATTCGGGGACTAGGTTTCAGTTTAACAAAACATGTTTGGCCAAGTAATATAAAACTAACTTAAAATATATTTCATGAACAATTAAAAATGCATGAACAATTTATAATATGCATGATCATTGATTCCACATGTCCAATAATAAAATACAAGTAATAGTCCAAAAAAAAGTTTACAAATAAAACTCCAAACATAGGGGATACCTCCTCTAGCCCTTTTAGGTTCTAGGGAAGTCACACATTTCCCAAACTAGTCCTAATAATAAAGCAAAGCAATAAACACAAAAGTAAGTGAAGAAGGTGATAGAGGGGAGAGTTGATTAATTTTAATTAGATTCGATGCCTGAACCAGGCATGCCTACATATCCCTTTGAATATGAATCAGAACCCACGCAGTTCTCCCTTCTTGCAAAGAGGTTAGTTTAGCCTAGCCACTTTATCATGTTTTGATTGATTGATTAAGAGAGGGTTGAATTAATTAATTAACCTAATTGATTACCAAAGTTGATTAACTAGCAACCTAGATGCATCAATTTAATTAACTAACTAAAATAGGCAATAACCAAATAAAAAAAAAGGAAAAGAGTATTACCTTACACTTTCGCGGCTTAAGGACGTAGGGCAGATGGAGTAGATCGCAATTCCACCTTCTCCATGCAAAAGACACAAGCCTCGAACCACCGGAATGCAACTTCGCCTTCTCCACACGACGGACACGAGCCTTGGGCAAGAGACTTGCCTCAAACGAGCTTGGTGGATAGCCTTAAACTAGTCGAGTAGGAATCAAGGAGAAACCACTCAACGTGCATTGCAAAGCAAGGAGCAGAAGCAAAGCAATTTACTTGAAGTTATAGCTTTTTAAGCCTCCAAGTCTGTGTCCCTTGAGAGTAAAGAGGTCACCTCTATATATAGAGGGAAGAATGAAACATAAAGACTCAATTTTCCAATATGGGAGGCAGAAGCACACCATTGGTGCCACACAAGGCTCTGCAGCACCGCAAGAGGCTCTGCAGCATATGCGGCAATGATCTGTCACTCGCTCGTTCTGCCTATTTTCGTCCGTTCTCTCTCATTTCTCGTCCATTTTTCATGATTTCAGTTGTGTTATACTCATTATTGAGTCTCGAATGATTTGATGATGATTAAGAATGCTTGATTGACTCTTTTCCTAACTTAATAGTCTATAATTCTAAGAAGTGCAGAATTAAGGGTTCACACCCTCAACTTTTGCTTTGTTTTTGACATTATGTTTCAAATGTCCATTAAATTTATAGCAGATAAATGTCATAGATTACAAATATGAATTATTATAAATTAAAGGATGTGATTGTAAATATTAAAATAGTCAAAGATTTCACCTCTCAAATGGATACATCCATCGATACTGAACAGGGCCTATTATATGAGCTCATATGCAAGATGTACTGGTAGATGCTCCACAAGTCAAAGAAACTTGGGAGAAAAATGTGTTCTAGTTTACACAAGATCAGTAGAATGGTATTTTAAAGCCTCGTTATATCCTCTTCCCTAAGAAGTGTTAAAGTGAGTTCTTTGAAAAATAAACTCAACTCCGTCAATGGTTGCCAGACATTCCTTGGCAAAATTTCATGAAAAGTAATAGAAAGTAAGCATTACATAAAAACATGATAGTCATTTCTCTTTATCCCAAACAACCTTAGTTTCCACAAACCAACACATCGACCCATATTAGATACATACTCATATGGAAATTTCAGATCTTTCAACCATTCACACAAGACTTGTTTGCCCCATTTATCGAGCATATATCTTGCCTTCGAATATTTTCTAGATACTTCATACATCTCTAACTCTTTACAGAGGCAAAACTGTTTCAAGTCCTGTATAGATTTGGCATTATCTTTAGTTTTTCTTAAGATGTACATTACCTTATTGAAGATATTTTCAAACACATTTTTTCTCAATGTGCATGACATCCAAATTATATATGATCATATTAGTACTCTAATATGGTAAACCCTAAAATATACTTTGTTTCTTCCATCCACATCCACTTCACTTTGCAATATGATCATTCACATCATCACCCCCTACTTCAGTCACTCTCATCAACTTCAAACTAGTTATTTCTTGCAATAATTCTATTCCTGATCATATAGGTAGAGCAGATGCATGAACAGCTCGATTCTTTATGAAAGTTATTTTATTTCATCTAAAAGGATAATCAAGCGATAAGAACTTGTGGTGGCAATCAAACCATGATTGCTTACCTCCTTTATGAAGGGTGAAGGAATCCATTATTTTCTTATAATATAGACATACAAGTCCACACTTAATACACCATCTAGATAACATATTACATGCATGAAAATCACTCACAGTCCACAACATAGTAGCCCACATATGAAAATTCTACTTCATAGACACATCATAGATTTCGATGCTTATATCTCACAACTATAGCAATTCTACAATGAGATGTTGCAAAAATACATCTAACCTCTATTTTGGATTATTTGGTTTAGGGACTATTATAGAGAGGAATATGTATTTTTTCTTTAAACACATCCTTGGAGGCAAAATATATGGCGTCACTATAATTGGCCTTGATGAATATTACTGTCCAGATTGTCCAAAATGTTAGAAGCCATCAGTGTATAGCCTCAAACGGACATAGTAGATTTTAAATCAAACTCTAGATTTATCCAATTGAAATGCTTTTATGCTATAGAATCTAAACAGTATTGCATCACCCCATTTTCCTCTTCATGTTTCGTATGTCATCTCATATGCTTTGCAATTGCTTCAAAGACATACAATCTCTACAACCTCAAAGTCAGAGGAAAGTAAAACTATAACAACCCACACCCACCCTAGGAATTTTCGTGATAAATTGCTTGAATTAGGACTATTAAGGTTAAGTGTGTGTTTGTGTGAAAATTTATGATCTAAGTGATTGATGAGTATATGGCATATTAAATTAATTTTAATATGCATAATATGTGTTGCTATTGTGAAATAAATGATTTACATGAAGTGCATTTGTATAAAAGAATTTATTTTAAATAAAATGAATTTTCATGCATTAGATAATTTTTAAGCATAAAATAATTTTATGGGTATTTTTAAAATATTTTTAAATAAATATTTTTGAGGGAAATGTTCCAGAATTAATAAAAAAAATATTCTTTTTATTTTAATTCTATTCAGCCAAAAATTTTAAAGGAAAAAGCCCAAATACCCAAAATCCCACTATATAAAAATCCTCCTAACCTAATTCATTAAGGGTATTAGTGGAAATTCCACTCCAACCCTAATATTTATTCTAAATTTCAGCCAAACAAGGGTTTTCAGTAGCCATTCTCTTATTCTTTCTGTATTTTGGTAGAAAATCCTCTCAAAATATTTCTCTCTACCGAAATATTGAAAACACCTTTCCGTTTAGTGATTTTGTGACCGTAATCATAAGTTTTTATTCTTTTTCGATTTCTAAATTGATTTCTATGAAATAAATTATGGGAAAATTATTTTGAACTGTTTGATTACTAATTTCTACATATTCAATTCTATTTGAGTGAATTTTTGGAAGAGAAAATTTATTTTCTACCGAAAACACGATTCTTTCCACAAGATTTCTCCAAAGGTGAATTCTATAACTTAAAATCATAATTTTATTGCATAAACATCATAAGGGGGGGGGGGGGGGGGGGGGGGGGGGGGGGGGCGGGCGATTTATGCATGGTTATATTCTAAACTGATTTTTGATTTGTTTTGATGAAAAATATTGGATTAAATAATATTCTACGATGATCGAAAAGTTTCAAAAAATAAAGGAATTCAAGGTTTTCGTGTTAGAACTTGGAAGTTGGAAAATTTTATTCTTTCATGGTCATATGGCTGCTGATTTGTATGTATAGGTGTTCTAATATGATATTTGTTTTGTTTAGATGAGAAATAATGATTTGAATGATGTGTCCGTTTATCGCTGAAATGAACAAAATGCGCGGAAACTCATGACTTTTCACCTAAGCCTTTGAACTTGGAATTTTTTTGTATAAACCCTATCTATGGCTACAGATTCATGAAGGAATGTGTTCTAAATTGATATTTTCTATGATTGAATGAAAAATAATAGTTTAAACAATCTGTTTGCATATTTTTGAAATGACCGAAAAATACCGAAAACAAGAAAACTTATGGTTTTGTGCTCTATGATTCAAAAGTTGAATTTTTTTTTGTATAAATAACATCAATAGTGGCCAATTCCTATGAATTCATATTCTAAAATGATTTTTGTTATGTTTACGTGAAAAATCTTAGTTCAAACCATGTTTTTACATATTTCTAAAATAAATGGAAAGTACGGAAAGAAGAAGAATTTGGTTTTTACCTTGATGATGCATTCGGCCTATATAAACATTTTTGTCATAATGTTTATAATTTTTATGTGATGTGTTTTGATGATTATTGACATGTATGTATGTATAAGAAATGATAAAATTTCATGTTAGTTGAAGGTATGACCTTAGATAAGCTTAAATGCGTTTTGATATACTTAAGGTATCTTAACATTATATTGTGTACAGAATGCAAATATGATTGAGGAATTTGAAATTAGATGTTATGATGACTTGATGGTGAACATATGGTTATGAGTTAATGAAGTGAAAGGGATCATAAGAGTTAAGCATGATGCTTGAAAGATTATTTGTTAAGTTGACATGTATGGAAGTGTAAAGTGGACTAAGATAATTGATAAAGTGAATTGATATTGAGGTAATAATATTGTGATGACCTTAAAAAGGTATTAATGTGATTGCAATGTGTTTAAATGTGAGTAAGGCCAAGTATGCAAGACTTTCAAAGTCAACGTGTTATGTGCAAGTGATGAGTACACCTATGAGTGAACTCTAATGTGTATGCTATATATATATGGGTAGTTATAGGATAGGAGCATCATGAGTAAATAAATACTAAGTATTAAATCAAATATTATGTTAGAGATTGAGGAGCTTTAGACGTGCAAAAGGGACTACGTGTACTAGGAGCAAAGGAACCCCAAGGTGAGTAAACATTGTATTCATTCTTCAAGTGTGGGCAAATGCCACATTTATGTTATAAGTGTGAACAACATTTTGTTGTGTTACAAGAATGTGATATATTTTTATGTGAACCTTTGTGATCTTTGAAACCCAAGTTCTTTCCATTTTAGATATTATTATATGATTTTTTTGTCAAGCTTGGGTTGCCAAAGGACGTTTGGTCCAAAACTATTTTGTTATCCAATGCGAAATTCTTGTGATTAACACTCTAACTTGTATTCTTTCTGGAACTACACTATCATTGTGTCATTGTTTGAAAGCTAAACCAATACTGTTATTGAAATACATGTTATTGTTGCCTTATGTGATATTGTTAATTGTGTTTACCAATAGCTCTAGCTATGGTACTTTTTACCCTTTATGCAGAATCCTCGTGCCAATGCGGGTAATCATCAGAACCTGTGCACACGGTTTTAACTCGATGGATAGGGGTAGTGTATCCACCTCAGCTAGAAGGGGCGGTTCTAGCCGTGGGGCCTGATCAGCTTCATGCCTTCTACGTGATAGGAGTTGGAATTTGGTATAAGGCCACATCTCCTCTATGTGTTCGAGTGATAGAGCAACAGCCTTCACTCACTATGTGTTATAAGTGTGATTTCTACAAACTTGCCAAATTGAACCCTTGCTAAATTGCAACCTGATTCATGAATTATAAATCATGAATCATGAACTATGTGTATAAGCTATGTGTTTCCTTTCAAAGGAATATGTGATAATGTATATGCCTTTTCGTATACTCATTGAGATCATCTATCTCACCCCTTTTTCCTTGTGTGGTTCCAGGTGAGCAAATGTGAGGAGGGAATGTTATGGCTCAAGCATTCTACTTCGTTTGGGGAATTCCTTGTCCCAGCTATCAATAATACTATTTTTATGAAGTCTTGTCTTTAGATGCTCCGGGAATGTTGATTGATACTTATCGAGATATATTATTTTCCTTATGGATTTTATATGTAATGATTTATTTTAAGTCTTCCACAAATTATGGTATTCATTTAAACATTTTAAATGAGTTAATGAAAGAGGTTTGGTAAGATCCTAAGCATGATTTGTTTATATGTAAATGGGTTCTACAGGCGTGGGTGACCTTATGTCTCCCCATGTTCTAGGACCGTCGTATCTCTAAGGTTGGGATGTGATAAAAACATGATCTTATATGAAATATTTTTGTTTGATGGACTATGCTATAGAATCCAAACAGTGTCGCATCACCTTATTTTCCTCTTCATGTTCCGCATGTCATCTCATATGTTTTGCAGTTGCTTCAGAGGCATACAATCTCTGCAACCTCAGAGTCAGATGAAAGTGAAACATGATTTTATATGGAATATTTTTGTTCTTCATGTTTAGCAGGCCATCTCATATGCTTTGCAGTTACTTCAGAGGCATACAATCTCTGTAACCTTGAAGTTAGATGAAAGTAAAATATGATTTTATATGGAATATTTTTGTTAGATGGAGATGCACCCCAATGTCTTGGCTTATATCTAGGCCAATCGCAAAACTTGCATGTAATCAAATTATTGTCTTCACCCTAGTAAAGCATGCAATTATTCTTGCAACAATGAATTTTCTCGACTAGAAGGCCCAATTCTTGCATTAACTTCTTGGTGCTGTAGAAACTATCCGCCATTATGTTATCTTCAGGCAACGACTCATTGTACCACTACAATATCTCATCATAACACCTTTCAGATAGATGATGCTCTGATTTGATATTTATAAGTCATGCCACTACAAATAACTTAAACTATTTCTCGCATCCAGGCCACAATTCTTCGTTAGCTGCCTCTAATATATCATACAGTTTCTGAGTATTTGGATTTGGTGCTTCCTCCATTCCATCCCAAACAAAATCTAGACCAACAACATCCATTAACATATTATGATACATAATTGGAGGATAATTATTTGTATCTTCACTGCCTACTTTAGCCACAGCTAAAGTTCCAGACCCACTAACTTCACCGTGCAAATACCATTCATAGTACCCCAATACAAAACCCTTCTTTAGAATGTGCAACTTAACGGTATCTAGTTCAAGGAAATTTCAATTCTAACATTTCTTATCATTATAAGGACATGAAAAAACTGGTCCCACTCATACACTGTGGCTGAGATGTCGCGAATTGCATAAATTAGTCTAAACCCTCCAAAAATTTTGAATTCAATTACCCATCTGTAAGTCTAGAGTACATCCAATTTCTATCAATCCTTATAATTATTCCCTATAAATTTTGAGTATTAATTCATTGTATTTAAATCACACAAACAAAATTAAATTAAATTAAATTAAATTAAATATGATTGGTTTTAATTTTAATTAAATTCTCAACATATAATTCTACATCCTTATATCTTCTTACCTATAAGGTAAGAATCTAACCCATTTAAAAACTCATTGTTATATGATTATTATTGTTACATTCTACATTCATAATTTGTTAACATCTCCCTACAGTTCTCCTAGTGCATAACATTTGAAAAATCCAAATAATATGTGTACTAAGAGAACATGATGGAAGGTAATACCGAAATTTCAAACATGTGTATGAAATAAGATTATACATAGATAAATACACAGACAACGAAATCTCTAAATTATCTGCTTTGGACAATTCGATATCCTCTCACTATCCGATAAGCAGAGATTAGACAAAATCTACGATTAATTTTAAATTTGTTAATGATTTTTAATTAATATTATTTTTGGGCATTTGATTGTCAAAGTTCAAAAATAAAGTTAAAATCATTTAAATGTTTTCATTAACAAAAAAATAATTTTTTTTTTACAAATAACAATTGCAACATCACAACATCAGAATATAAAATAAAAAATTAATGAAATAAATTCATGGAATAAATGTAAAATTTATTTAATACCCTACAAATTACTAAATGCATTATACTTTTTTCATTTTCAACCGTATCGCAATTTTAAATATATATTATTACTTAATAATAAAGATATTAATATTATATTAGTCATTTTTTATATCATTTGAATAAAATTTATACAAAGATTCTTATTAATCATTTTAATTTTGATTTTCATATATAACTTTATATATTCTTATAATTTTACATTTTCTATATTAAATGCTCTTTCAATTCTTAATTTTTATTAATGTTTGAATTTTAATTTTTTTTGGCATAATTATATGCTCTTTCAAATCTTTTTTTTTATTTTTGAATATTAATTATTTTCTAGCATAATTAAGACATTTATGTTTAAAGCTATTTTTGAGGCTATTTTTTCTCCTAAGAGGATATTTGTCATTTTTTTGATATTTTATGAAATGCATTTAAAATTTCAATTTTAAAGGCAAATTTATATTTTATTGTTTTCTTTATATTTTTTAAATTATATTTTTACTCCCAACTAAAATTTTTTCTAATTTTTGTATTTTATGAAATGCATTTAGATGTCAATTTTTATGGCATATTTGTTGGTTCTTTTTGTATTTTTTAATCCATTATTTAATTTAGGGCTATATTTTGGATATTTTATTCCGATATGTTTGAAATTAACCCATTCACTAAAATAATATAAATTATGTTGATACATATATATTTACAAATTCACATAAACTTAATAACATAATTAAAAATTACAAGACAAAATATAAATTAACCACAAATTACAAATTCACATTACAATATTTATATTTTTTTCATACACATTTACAAATAAAACTCAAATTAACAACATAACATATTACAAATTATACATAACATTCAAAAGCACATTATAAATTATTACATTTATATATTAACATAAATAAATTAAATTATAGTATGGACCTCTTGACATGCGAATATGACTTTTTTTGTTGTTCTATACAGAAATTATCTGAAACAAAATTAAAATTCTATTAATGAAACCAAAATAAAAGAATTACTAAGACTACTAAAAAAAATCCAAAATACATACCAAAATCATTACACATATTAGGCACATAAATTTATATACAAAAATAAATTAAAAAATAGAATTTTCAAAAAAAATACAAAATATAAAAAATAAAAAAAATCAACAATTTTTATAAAAAAATAACATTTGCTAAAATAATTTCACCATATTTAATACTAGCATAAATTTCTAAAAAATTTATTATACTTAAAAAAATTAAACCTCTCAAAAAATTTAAAATAACAAAAAATTTTATTTATAATTCTAATTATATATATATATATATATATATATATATATATATATATATATATATATATATATATATATATATATATATATATATATATATATATATATATATATATATATATATATATATATATATATATATATATATATATATAACCCAAATGAACACAAAATTAATATATATACACACACCACAATTAATAAAAAAAAATATAAAATTTCAACAAAATCACAAACAAATTTTAACAAACACAAATTATTCTCAATAGAAAAAATTCAATAAAAAATAATACAAAACTCATACTGGTATTCTTTAGCTTTAGAAAATAATCACAGGTAAAAGAAGAACAATGGTCAATCAAAGTAATTTTGGAGCAACAGAGAGAGCAAAGAGAACAGAAAGAGAGGAGGAGGAAGAAGAAGAAGAAAGGGAAGAAAGAAAGAAAGAAAGAATGGGGTAGCTAAATAGTTTATAATTAAAGATTATTGACGGATTACTGATAGATTGTTCCATGTGGATTAAAAAAAATAATAAGTAATCTGTCAGTAAATGAATTAAGAGCAGCAAAAGGCCCGCCTCATTTTTCAAGACGGTAAAAAATCCATCAATAAAATTTAATGACCATGTATATAATATGGTTGCTATTTACTGATGGATCACTGACAATTCTTCCATTGCCACATGATATTTCGTCAGTAAATTCATTAAGTTTTGCCCAAAAATTCACACCTGAATTATAGCATTCATTTCCATCAGTATTTGATATGTAAACTATCAGTAATGCACTATTTTATTGTCTCGACTGTCCATATGTAATTTTCGCCAGTAATCCGTCAGTAATTAGGAAATTTCATCAGTATCTGTTCTAAATATTAGTGCATATATTTCCATCCATATTCTATTAGTATTTACTGACGAATACATATTTGTCAGTGAATTCCGTCAGTAAATGGCGTGTTAGCATAATTTAATACATATTAATAGTCCTTAAATTTATTTTTTTTGTTCATTTATTAAATAAATATTTTTATTTAATGATATTTTTATGAAATAGGAAATAAAATGGTGAAAACTTGAAAATTGAGTGAAATTATAGTCTTTTACTTGCATGAATAATAATAATAATAATAATAATAATAATAATAATAATTTGTGAAAGAAATACTTTTTCAACAAAGTCAACTAAGCTATTTTCTTTTCTTTTGACAAATGACACTATCTTCAAGTGTGCAATGGAGACTAAAGAGCTCACCAACCATCTTTATGCAAGCCAATTAAGGAAAACAAAGGATTCAAAGATCAAAGTCACACATTTGATGCTAAAAAAGAGAAAAATTACAAAAATTCAAGTCATCATCAAACATTCATATGCAATCCAACTAAAAAAAACTAAGAATTCAAAGTTTAAAGTCAAACATTTCATGCTAAGGAAGAAAAATCATTTGAAAATTGGCTTATTCATAAACTTACCATCTAGCCATTCATGCTTATAAATAGAAGGGAAATAGCTTAGCAAAGAAGAGCTTGTGAGGGAAAGAATTGAGAAAATAAAGAAGAAGTTGAGATTTCAAGATTAAGGATCCAAATTGTTAAAATAGGTTCTTTTGTTTATTTTGTTGTTTTAATTATATCTTTCTAAGTTTTAATTTTACTAAGGTGGATGATGAAACCATGTTAGATTATCAATTTCTATTATGTATTGATTCTAAATATTTTGCAATTTAATGTTTATGATTTTGGCTTTATTTGATAATATTTTTTCATCAATTCTATCATGTATTTTTTGTTGTTAGAAAAATTATCTATACTTAGTTTTTATTGAAAGAAAAGTAATTTTTTTTTATTATGTGTTTTTCATTAAATTGTATGTATATAATGTTTAGAAATTACACATTTGAAGTGAAGGAAAATCTATTTGAGAATTTAATAAAATTAAGCTTAGTGATAAAATCAATAAAAGATAGAAAGATTGATTTCTAAACTATATAGAAAGATTGATTTCTAAACTATCTTCTGAAAATTAGAATCAATACAATATAAGAATTATTAATTAAACACTGGTGAATTCTGAAATTTTGGTAATATTTTATCTAATTTTTATTTCACAAGTTCAACTACTTTTAACTGTGTTATTTTGACATTTGTACTTTACATCTCTTTATCATTATCCAAAAAAAAAAAAACTATTTGGAACTAGGTTAGAATTAAATTAATGTGGTTTAATTAAGTTTTTCTATAATTATTTCGATAGCTCTCTTCATGAGAACGATCTCATTATGTCACGACCCACCTTTTTTAGCCATGATGGTCATAGAGTTCAGGGAGACATAAGGTCACCTAAATCTATAGAGCCCATTTAACTCATAATCTATTATCATTCATCACATTAAGTCTTGTCCCAAGATCGTAACCTAATTACTTTCCTTATTACCCATTATTTGCTTATCATCTCCTTGTTAACTTATAATATCATTTACGAACACAATATGAATAACTTCCAAAGTTGAATCTCATATCATTAATCAAATACTACTTCATACATTATTACAATAGCAATTACAACACCATTCATATTACATATGCACCCTAAAACATATTAGTGTTAAACCCTTTAATAACTATGAAGCTCTAATAATAACCATCATAATCAAGAGTCACAACATTGGAACTTAGCATAGCAGTTTCCAAGTAGAGGATGGGACTTGGAACTTTTACCTTTCTAACTCATTGATTTTGCCTAAAAAATTTAAACAATTAGAGTATGAGACATAGATCAGTGAGTACATAATAATACAATACATATGGTGAGTACAAGGATTAATTTCAGGAAGGGGTCATTATAACAATGGAATGTTTTCAATCAATATCATCATCATAGTTCAATTTCTCATTTAAAATGGGAATAATGTCTTTAGCAGAAATATCACTTTCTTGGGAGTAGGATGCTTCCCACACATATCAATTCAAGAGTGGTGACCTAAGCCTTGCTCACTCAACCATTTCACATTATGTAAGACTGATCGAGTCTTATGGTTAGGCATTCCCCCCTAACAGAGGTTGGGTATTCTCACCCTACCTATAGGCATAAACTAAGTACACAAGGCCTGATGTATTACCCCACATCAGAAAGGGGATTTTTGCTTATCAATGGGTAGTGAATAAGAAAGTTTACATAAGGTTCATGTCAAGGAATTCAATAAACATAGTACAAATTCGGTACGATAGGTTCACAGTAGTCAATTGTCATCAAGAAACATCATGACAATGGTTCAATGTTCAATGAGCAATTCAAACTTATCAAGGAATCAAGAAGCATCATATCAAATAGTTCAATAACCAATAAGCAATTCAAGCTTATCAAGAATTGAAATACTTCAACAATTATGGTTTGAACAATAAAGGTTCAAAGGATGACACAAGGCATATTATATTATTAAGTACTCACTTTGAACTCCTTTGCTCCTATTTACATTTACTTTCATGCTAGTAGTGCTCCTAACACTCTTGTACAATATTCTTGTCATTGTCTTTAGACTCTACACATTGCATTGCAATGACATATTACTCACTTCTTAGTTATAACATTCATATAATTTAGCTTAACTTATTAACATTTCTATCTTGTTTCTTAAAACACAACTTATCACTTTTAAAGCAAAGATATACTATACATATACTTATTACTAAACTTAACATTTTCCCTAGTTGTTCTCCAAATGGCTCACTTAAGGAAAATAATTCTTTTCCTTCCAATTTCATATTTTAACTTTCATAATATTCAAGTAAAGTCAATTAAGAAATTTCTAATATTCAAGAGAACAAATTCCATTTTCACCAATAATTCCATAAATGAACCTATTTCATTAAATTTGAGAAAATCATTTCTATCCATTGAATTTCAAAATTGACATTATATAAATTACATAACACTATTCTCAAGCTTGATTTCCCCTTCAATTTTATAAATCCAAGTCCAATTCTGAAATCCTAAATTTTCCATAAACCCTAGAATTTGGGAAAAATCATCAATTCTTAATCTAATCTTCAAATTAGTTGAAGAAATATACAATTGACATATCATATAACATATGTAATTGCTTAAATATCACAATATAATGTTAGAACATCAAATTTCTCTTTAACTATGTTAATGCCTCTAAGGCTATTAAAGCTTGAATCATGTTCCAAAATTCTTTCTAATACTCATAAATCATTTTCCTCATCTAAAATTTCTCAAAACCATATCTCATGTGTGATCACCCTAGGCTGGCCGAATTCTTCAATAATATAAAAGAGATTTTAGATAATCAAACTACGTAAAATTAACCTTAAAACACAAAGAAACAAAATAGATACTCATAATTTTCTCACCTTGATTGGCTTTACTTTGCCAAAGCTCTTGTTGCAAGTAGGTAGAGAGAGTTATAGAGAGAGAGGTGGAGGATCTTGGTGTAGAAAGAGAAGCAAATTATGATTTTCCAACATAATTTTTGCATATATATCTATTGAGTTGAATGGTGAGGATTAATCAAGTTAAATCCAATGGCTAACATTTGATCTTAATGAATGGCTATGATTGCATCAAGATGGATGGCTAGGATTGATCAAGATGGATGGTTGAGATCCTCTCTACAAAGGTGAGGTTATCATTAGGTGTTGGAGTGTCTAAATTAAATTTAGGCACATGTGTAGGAAGAAATAAGAATGCTATTTGGTTTTGAATTTGACTTAGTTAATTTTGGGTGGCTAGCTTTCCCAAAACCTAACTCAACCTTAGTTAACCATTCTTAACTCTAGTTAAGGCATAGATTTATCCATTTACAAGCCTTGTGGGTCAGCCACTCAATGGACTTAGGCTTTTAAGTCCAAAAGCCCATTAACAAGTCTATATACATACACTTCAAGTTTGGCTACTTTGTGCCTTTCCCATTTCGTTCTTTTCACTGTAACATATATAATTCTATCTTCCAATATCACTACACATTCTAGAGGTTATTAGATAAATCTTATTTATTCCATAGTACACATTTTCTAGCCTTCATTAGCATTGTTCAAGTGTATATATCATATGGACTCATTAGGTCAAACTAAGTTTAACTTTCATTGCAACATCATAACTTTTATAAAACTCAACTTCTCATACTACTACTATCATCTCCCAATATCTTAGGATATGTCAACACCTGTTCACTAGCTCTTTAGATCCATATTTCAATTAATTTACTGACATAGTTACTTTAAGTCAAACTCAGTTTGACTTTCACTTATCATAAGGGTACTTGTCAAAATTGATTGCATTTTCTACTTACTGTCACATCATTCATTTAAAATTCACTTCTCATGATACTCTTATGGTTCTTGAGACCCTAAATGGCATAGTATATAGACGATATAGTGTCGTCATTACTATTTACAGTTGGGTAAAGAAACCTCAGGTATTACATTCTACTCCCCTAAAAAAAATTCATCCTTGAATTTTTATAAAGCGATTGAAAATACTTAGGTTACAATCTATGGTCCCCATGAATTTTGATCATTTGCTCACTATCTTCATTATTCCATTTTCTTTGATGAGCTTCCTCAATGTAAATTCTTAGATGTAAGATCTATCATGAAATCAATTTTTCCCATCCATCAAATATATAGTTTCTCCTTTCTTATCTTGCATGCTATAAGCATATTTCCTTTTGCCTTTTATTTTCTATACTTTCCACCATAAAACTTAATTCATCTCACCCTTTCTTGACTGAGTTACTTTCAAAACTTATTATTTCTTATGGTATATATCTTAACTTATTCAATTCTATCTCTTAATTAATTCAATTTCATCATAGAACATTTCTCTTAGATAGGATTTTCCTAATCAATTGACTTCATAAACTCCATTTTTGTTATAACTTTGGTTTCCTTTAGCTCACTTTAATTCCATACTTCGTACATCCTGGTATTTCCTCATACACTCTTTCTCTTAATAGTCATTATTTCTACCTTTCCACGGCTCCATTATTTTGCTTGACCCCATTCAGATTGTATTTCTATTTAACATATAGTCTTCCAGTTTCATACTTTTCTTAGTTTACAGATATTTCTCTCATTGTGAATTCATTCTCAATGTAAGATATTTGTCAAAATCAATCATATTCTTACATTAGTTTACTTTTAGCTTATACCTATCTTCTCTCACTTTCTTTCTAACGACTATTCTGTTACCACACATTTCTTCTTGTAGTTATCAATTTCATACATCTTTCTTTTGAAATGATTCACCATCAAGTCATGTTCCATTTTAGTCCTTTATTGTCCTCACTACTATATTCTCTTAGTGACTTAACTTTTCTATTCACTTACTTAATCGCCTATCCTACAAGTCACCTTAGCACATATATGATCGGTCACTTCCTCCTTTTGATATAGAGTGATCTTCCTTTAAATCACACTTTATTAATATTCTTCCTTCAGCTATACCCAATATTCTCATATGTAACATAAAAAATTCTACTTCTCTTATTGTTTTAGTCTATAGGGTAACACCTATGCCGCAATTTCAATACGCCTTCTTTAAACTATCTCACATATATCTTAATATGTAATATCTATATGAACTATCGATAGTTTCACTTGACTATTGTTGAGTATTATCTATCGTTTTATAACCTTAACGGTTCATAATCTCTTATCATTTCATATAAACATATCATTTCGCAACAGCACATATTATTCAATTCTTTACTTATATTTATCTTAAACCAATTCATCATCTCTTAGATATCTTTCATAATACATTTAAGAAAACATATAGCACTATGATCTAATTTCCTTTCCAATAATCTGATCACAAGAACACGAAGAAGGAAATCCATGAAAGTACTAGTCAGGATAACTTAGCTTCAATTCCAAGAGTATGAGAATGATACATTTCTTAAATTAAAACCTTAAGGTGTACATCAATACTTGATGACAATAATCTAAATGAAAGGAAACTATCACATATAGAGTTAAACATGGCCATAAGGGGGAATTTCACAAATCTTTGAAAACTAGTTATAGGCTCCAACACGACTAGAGACATGCCCGTGTCATTGGGCGTGTCAGGCTACTGCCTAACCATGTTAACCCCTAGCAATTTACATGGCCAACGACACGCCTGTCTCACTGGGCGTGTTGGGCTACTGCTTACCTATATCCATATCAGCAATTTACACAGCCAAGGACACACCCGTGTTGCTGGGCGTGTCTTGCTTCTGCCAAATTCCAATAATTATATGGGTAGGGACACGCCCGTATCACTGGGTGTGTCAGCTTCTAGAATTTCTAACCTTCATTACTTTTAATACCTTTGAGCCTTAAACTTATCATACTTGGAGCCCCATCTCATTCATGACTTCTTATTTGTTTAGAAACTAATTTCTAATTAGAAAACTCCAATCTTTGCCTAAAATAAATCCCATATTCTCTCATTATCATTATGTAACTTGTTTTAGGATATCTTATATTGTAAATATTGCACTTACTACTTATTCATATCTCTATTTACATCTCATGAAATCACATTTAGATTTTTCACTTAATAGCATTTAGCTAACTACTGTTGTGCACAAATTTCATAAACGTAAAAGAATTCCATATACCTTTATCATTGTTCATACTATATACGTATTTTTCAAATCATCAATTGCAATAAACCATGTCAATAATCAACAGTTACTTATAATAGGAAATTTATTCCTAGTAAGACATACACATATTCATTTAGACACTTTCACATAAACAATCATTTTCTCATATACACAATTTGTCCATATCATTCCATTTCCATGTAGCACATAGCTCAATCACATATATCAGTTATATCCACTTAGTATTCCTTTTTCAAAATCATTATGCACATATCATATATCATACTAGGAACTCAGACTTTTACAGATAACGTGGATCTAGACTTATCTATATACTTCAAATGACAAGAAGGAATTCCTATGTTCCATGGTTTAACCTATAACCCATAGTACTTACAAAGTCTAAAGTAGACCTAAACTTTTGCTCATTAGATCAAGGTTTGTTTAATTCTTCTATTAATTAAATCTTACTTATTGTGAATTTTTATTTTATTTTATTTTATTATTTCGTTATTTTGTTTTTTTATCTGTTTAGTCATAAAATAATATTAGTTTTTGTTGTAATAATTTTCTTGCTAATTTTTGCATATTTGAATTTTTTTTCCCAGTTTCAATAGTACTGAGTTGAGTTCAGTTGAGTTAAAATAGTACTGAAAATTTCAATTAGATTACTGTAGCAACTTTGTTACTATTCACGTGTTTTGCATGGTCTCGTATTGTTCTTGCATGGTTAGTTAGTTACTATGCATAATTAATTTGTTTTTTATTTTTTTGCAAAAAGTTGTTTTAATTTATTATTTTTTTTCTCTAGCTTTTGATCATAAAGTTCTCCATATATTTATTAATTATTTTCTTTAAAAAAATATTTTTAGCATCTTTATTGTTTAAAAACAAAAAAAAATTAGAATTAAATATTTTTTTTTGTTACGTTGAATCATTTGAATTTTTTTTTTTTTTTTTTTGAAGTTGATTCACATTATATATTTTATTTTTCTTTCTCTTTTGGTGTATAAGTGTGATTAAATGCACAACTTGATAAGCTCTATCAAAAAGGCCAATTATTTATTTGCCCAAGAAAACTGGGATTTAAGTGGTCCATTGTTACCCCTGATTTTTCCTAGAAGCTTTATTAATTGCACATTTTTCATTTTTATAAAGTTTGAAAGAGAAATTTTATTTTATTTTATTTTTGCTGCATTCTGATTATTATTATTTTTAGTTTTATTTTCCTTTGTTTCATTTAATATTTGGTATTAAAATAAGTTAATTTAATTTTATTAGTTTATGCTAGCTTGAGAACGTGATTCACAATGTCGTTTGGTTAAAAAAGAATTATCCTTAAGTAACATTAAAATTGAATCATGAATAAAAATATTCGGAGGTAAAATAAATCGTGAAAATATAGAAAATCCAAAAGATAATAATATCCATATTGAAAGAGAAAAAACTCTTATAAAATATTTTTCTCCTGTCACTACCAACTCTCCTTCTTGCATAGTTTTACTTGAAACTAATGCAACTCATTTTGAGATTAAATCAAGCATAATTAATTTGCTACCATCTTTTTATAGTTTAGAGAGAGAAGATCCATACATGCACGTTAAAGAATTCTTGAATATTTGTTCCACATTTCGCTTTCAAAATTTTTCTGATGATTCAGTTGGGCTGAGACTATTTCTATTTTCACTAAAAGATAAAGCAAAAACCTAGTTAAATTCCCTTCAAGCAAGAACAATTACTAGTTGAGATCAACTAGTTAATAATTTTTTGTCAAAATTCTTTTTCATGTCCAAAACTGATAGTCTTATGAGAGAAATTTCCAAATTCTACCAAAAAGAGGAAGACGAATTTTATGAGTATTGGAAAAAGTTTAATGATTTGATCTTAAAGTGTCCCCATCATGGTTTTAAAATTTGGAGATTGGTAAAATATTTTTATGATGGTTTAATTTCATTAAATTGTCAAATGATTCAATCCATGCATGGTGGAAAATTTTTGCATCTGCAAGATAGTCAAGCTTGGGATTCACTTGAAACATTAGCTGTAAATTCTCAGCAATGGAATTGTTTAGATCCTTGAGCCAAACCCAATCATGTAACTAAGAGAGGAGGCATTTATGAGATAAGAGAGAGAGATTAAAGTGATTTGAAAACTACTCTAACTAGTTTGTCTAGGAAAGTGGAAGCCTTAGTATTAAGTCAATCCATGAATCCTCAAACAAATACTAGGAGTGAGTTATGTGTCTTATGCTCTAGTACATCTCATACTGCTCAATTTTGTCCTTCGATGCCAAACTGCTACGAAGCATTCTCTGAATAAGCAAATGCACTCTATTCTCATAAAAAATATCTGATAGCCCATATGCCCCCATATATAATCCAAATTGGCAAAATCATCCCAATTTTTCATGGAGACAAAACCAGCCTCCAATGAATCAAAGTCATTAATATAATATGTCCAATCAGCACATTGGTCATTCAAATCTATCATATCCTCAAAAGGCTTATCAATTCTCTGCTCCACAGCAAAAGAAACCTTCTTTAGAGGATACTTTATAATAGTTTATACAATCAACCCAACAAGTTTTGCAATCAAATTCTCAATCCATTCAAAAACTTAAAACACAATTGGACTAACTTACAATTGTTGTAGCTGAAAGGGAAAAAGGAAAATTTTCCAGTCAACTTGTTCCAAATCCAAAAGGTCAATATGAGGTAAGTTCATCAAGTTCTAATGAAGAAGTTAAATCTATAACTACTCTTAGGTCTAGAAAATGCATAGTCAAACCTAATTATACACCTGAACCTCAAAAAGAGATTCAAAAGAGTCATCTTCAAATTTCATCATCCAAAGACTCAGTTGAGAAAGATAATCAATCATTGCCTTATGTTCCGAAAGCCCTTTACCCACAAAGACTTGTCTTAAAAGAGAAAGATATAGTGAGATTATAGAGGTGTTTAAGTAAATTGTAGAGGTGTTTAAGCAAGTTAGCATTAACATCTCTCTTCTTGATGCTATTAAACAAGTACCTGCTTGTGCCAAATTTTTGAAAGATCTTTGTATGGTAAAAAGGAAAACAATTGTTTCTAAAAAGGCATTCTTGACTGAACATATGAGTTCCATACTCTAACATAAAACTCTTGTTAAGTATAAGGATCCCGGTTATCCAATAATTTCTTGTACCATTAGTAATCATGAAATCAACCGAACTTTACTTGATTTAGGAGCAAGTGTGAATTTGTTGCCATATTTTATTTATTAGTAACTTGGGTTAGGAGAATTGAAATCCATAACTGTGATACTCCAATTAGTTGATAGGTCTATCAAAATTCCTAGAGGTTTCATAGAAGATGTTTTGGTCAAAGTTGATAAGTTTTACTTTTCAGTGGATTTCATTGTTCTTGATACTCAGCCTATTAAAAACACAAAACATCAAATTCCTATCATCTTACGAAGACCATTTTTGGCCACATCCAATGCAATCATCGATTGTCGAAGTGGTGTTTTGAAATTGTAATTTGGGAATATGACTGTTGAACTTAATGTGTTTAATGTTGCTTATCAACCAATTGACAATGATGATTTGTATGAAGTTAACATGATTGAGAGTGTGATCAATGATTTTTTTTTTGAAAATGAATAAAAATGATCCATTTGAGAAATGTTTAACTCAATTTGGCATGGACTTAAATGTTGAAAATTCAATTAGTGAGATGAATTCTTTATTAGAATCTGTTCCACTAATGGATACAAACAATTGGAAAGCCAAAATTGAACATCTATTTCCTACAGAATCTAAAAAGTCAATTCCTGAATCATAAAAATTAGATTTGAAACCATTGCATGAGTCACTGAAATATTCATTTTTAGGATCATCATAAACTTTGCCCATTATCATAACATTTAATTTAGAGGTTGAACAAGAAAACAAGTTGATTGATATTTTGAAAGATCATAAAGAAGCAATAGGGTAGACAATTTCAGACACTAAGGGTATTAGTACTTCTATTTGCATGCATAGATTTCATTTAGAAGACAATGCTAAACCTAGTCGTGAATTCCAAAGATGACTAAGTCCCAATATGAAAGAGGTTGTTAGAGCTGAGGTGATAAAACTTTTAGATGTAGGTGTCATTTATCCTATTTCTGATAGTTCATGGGTGAGTCCTGTACAAGTAGTTCCAAAGAAATCTAACATAACAGTACTGAAAAATGATGAAAATGAACTAATTCCCACTCCAATCCAAACTGGATGGCATGTTTATATTGATTATAGGAAGTTAAATGCTGTCACAAGGAAAGATAATTTCCCACTTCCTTTTATTGATCAAATGCTTGAGAGATTATCTGGTCATGCATACTATTGTTTTCTTGATGGTTGCTTTGGATATAATCAAATCCCAATTATACTTGAGGATCAAGAGAAAACCACTTTCACTTGTCCTTTTCAAACCTTTGCTTATCATGCCCTTTGGGTTATGCAATGCACGTGCTACATTTCAATGATACATGATAAGTATTTTTTCTGATATGGTTGAGCATTTTCTTGAGATATTCATTGATGATTTTTTTGTCTTTTGCTCTAGCTTTGATGGATGTTTACATCACTTGACCTTGGTTTTGATTAGATGTAAAGAAAAAAATCTTGTGTTAAATTGGGAAAAATGCCATTTCATGGTTAAAAAGGAAATTATTCTGGGTCATGTAGTGTCACAATAAGGAATTGAGGTAGATAAAGCAAAGATAGACTTAATCCCTGGTCTTCCTCCACCCACACTGTAAAAGAAATTCGATTCTTTTTAGGTCATGTTGGTTTCTACCATAGATTTATCAAAGATTTTAGTAAAATTTCTCACCCCTTGTGTAACTTACTTGAAAAAGATATACCTTTTATCTTTGATAATGAATGCCTTCAAGCCTTTGAAAACCTTAAAATCTTATTGACATTTGCACCCATCATTAAACCACCTAATTAGAGTATTCCTTTTAAGATCATGTATGATGCCTCTAATTATGCCTTTGGTGTTATTTTAGGCCAACTAGTCAATAAGCTACCCATCCTGATCTATTATGCAAGTAAAACTCTTACCGATGCATAACTCAATTATTCAACCATTGAGAAGGAGTTGCTTGCTGTAGTGTTTGCCTTGGACAAATTTAGATCTTATCTTATTGGATCCAAAGTCTTTATCTATATTGATCATGCTGCATTGAAAAACCTTTTGTCCAAAAAAGATGCTAAGCCTTGCTTGATTCGATGGATTTTGTTAATAGAAGAGTTTGACCTTGAAATTCGTGACAAGAAAGGTTATGAAAATATTGTGGCTGATCATTTATCTAGATTGATAGTGGAATCTATTGATAAGGATTGTCCCATCAAAGAGACTTTTCCTGATGAACAACTCATGTTCATATCACAGTTACCTTGGTTTGCTAATATTGTAAATTATCTTGTTACTGGTCATATGCCAAGCCATTGGAGTAACCAAGATAAAAAAAAAAAATTAGCTGAGGTAAAGAAATTTTTGTGGGATGATCCATAGTTATTTAAATATTGTCCAGATCAAGTGATTAGGAGATGTGTACCTGAAAGTGAACAAAGAAATATTATCTACTTTTGTCATAACCATTCTTGTGGAGGCTACTTTAATGCAAAGAAAACTACTGCAAAAATCTTGCAATGTGGATTTTATTGGCCTACATTGTTTAGAGACACTCATGTGTATTGTAAATCTTGTGATTGATACCAAAAATTAGGAAGTATTTCCCATAGAAACATAATGCCTTTAAATCCAATTCTTGTGGTTGAATTATTTGATATTTGGAGTATTGATTTTATGGGACCTTTTCCTAATTCCTTTGGTAATTTGTACATCCTTGTTGCTGTTGATTATGTATCCAAATGGGTAGAGGCAAGTGCATATCGAACAAATGATCATAGGGTTGTGGTGAAATTTTTAAAAGAATACATTTTTTCTAGATTTGGTACACCATGAGCAATCATTAGTGATGGAGGAAAGCACTTTTTTAATAGGCATTTTGAGCATTTGATAAAGAAATATGACATTACTCATAAATTAGGTACTCCTTATCACCCACAAATAAATAGTCTAGTTGAAATTTCAAATAAGAAAATCAAATGCATTCTTGAGAAAATGGTTAACCCCACTAAAAAATATTGGTCTTTGAAATTATATGATGCATTGTGGGCTTATCATACAACATTTAAAACCCTTATTGGAATGTCCCCTTTTAGACTTGTTTATGGAAAACCATGTCACTTACTAGTTGAATTGGAACATAGAGCATATTGGGCAATCAAACAATTAAATTTCTCTTTAGATAAAGCTGGTGCTCAAAGAATGTTTCAATTGAATGAGTAAGAGGAAATTAGAAGTCATGCTTATGATTGTGCAAAATGGTATAAGGACAAAATGAAAATTTCTCATGATAAAAATATTTTGAGAAAATCTTTTACTCCTGGTCAAAAAGTCATTTTATACAATTCTCATTTGCATCTATTTCCTGGTAAGTTACATTCTCAATGGTTAGGCCCATTTTTGGTTCGCACTACATTTCCACATAGAGTAGTTGAAATTAAAAATCCAAAAAATGGTGATGTATCTAAAGTCAATGAGCAAAGATTGAAACCATTTTTGGAGCTGGAACCAACAACAGTGGAAGAAGCACTTTTGAGTGATCCTATTTATTATGATCAATTCAATTCATTTTTGTCATTTTTTTCTGTGTGTAACTAATTTTTGTTTATATTTAACATTTGTTCTTTATTTTGTAATTATATAATACAAACTTTTTAGCTAGATATAGAAGCATCTCTTGCTACACTCAGAAACAGGTTTCCAACTCTTCCCCAAGATGTACTTAGAAAAATTGACAAATGCAGACTAAAAAGAATGAAGACATTTAGACATCTGAATCTTCCTGAAGATATTCGCTGAATCATAAAAGTCAAAGTATAACTGGCAGGTGAGTTAAATGAATTATTTGTTAAATGTTTGCGAAGTACGGGGAGAAATTCTTACTCAAAGAAAAGGAGAGAAAAGAGAATAGGAGTCTGCTACAAGTGTGTAAGATGGAATTGCAACACACGCTGTAGAAATATTAGATATGCATTTATAAACCATGAAGATAAAATTCAATTCATAAAGGATGGATTAAGTAAGAAGTCTTTATATAATATCCTAATGACTCTTGAGATGCATTTATGTGGACAAGTTTAACGTACTCTTTTAGATTTATGGAGCTTATTCAAAGAAGAGAAATAGCGTTACAGTCTAGGAAATTTGACATTAAAAGACCCAGTTTGCCAGTTAATAAGAAAATTGGATGGGAAGCATATCCTCGACTCATAGAAGGCATTTAAGTTGCTACTGGACATAAAACCAGAGGAAGATGTGAGCCACAGTCACAACTACTGCTCATGATCAAGTGTATCACTAACTTTTTTACTTTTGTGCATTTTTCAACACTTTGCAATTACTTTTTGAATTTTCCGCACCTAGATTTTTTTTTCTTGCAGATTTTTCTATTTTAGTCAGCTTTTTAGTCTTTCAATATCTGCTTTTAGTTTTTCAATATTTTCTTTTTGACATTTATACACACAACATTGATTATTTTTGTTTTTATTATTATTATTATTATTTTTTATATTTTTTTCTGTCAATAATTATTTTACCCCATTGAACTATTCTTTTACTCTGTTGGTTTATTTATATACACATTCGTTATTTTCAATATGCACACAACTCCTTGAAGAAATTGTGAACCAAAAAAAAATGGCAGAACCCTTAACACACAAATTCAAAAATATTTACGTCCTTTATAGTCCAAACACTGGCAAGAAAATAAAGTACTTGATAGCAACTAATGAACATGGTAGGATTTTAGCTGAACGAAAAATTAATTTGGTGTTTGAGGGAGGTAGTTTAGGGTTAAGAGATTGTGTCGCAAGTTCTACATATATTGAAGGTAGCAAAGTCCTAGAAATAGTTCTAAAGGCTTTGGCTCAAAATAAACACATCACCAGTGGAACTATAGGTAATGAGTTACAAGTCATGAGCATGTACGAACAAATAGCATACATGAATTTCAATGTTGATGCTTTTACTGCATTACCTGGTGGTTTAGAAACATTTGAAGATATCTTCACCATTGCATATTAGACCCAATTAACTGTTCTTCAGAAGCCATTGGGATTACTTAATGTTGACGGTTTTTATAATGGTTTGCTATCTTTTCTTAATCATATTGTGGAACAGGATTTTATGACACTGGCGAGTCAACACATCCTAGTCTCTGCTTCAACTGTTGATTAATTGATTGACCAACTGCAAAAATTTGTGTTCGAACCTTATCCATTGATAGCGCAAGTAGTTTGGCACCCCAGGGCCAGTAGCAACGAGAAGCGTGGACTAGATTTAAATCTTCGATTGTAACTTCCCTAATTCTTATAGTTTTTCTTATTGCATTTTTTTTTTGTTACACCTGATCAAGCGAAGTCCTCTACTCCTCATTTATCTATAGTAGACATTGGGGACAATATCTCAGCTAAGTTTGGAGGTGGAGAAACTATTATTTAAAAAAAAAGAACAAAAAACAAACAATTATGTTTTCTCAATTGTTTCTAAGGTTCGATTCACTAAAAATTCAAATGGCAGAGTAAAAAGTTACTTTTGTGCTCTTGATACGCATCTGTATTTTTTGTGATTTTCTTTTCTAATTTCAAAAAAAAAAACTTTCAATTACTACGATGAGAATTAAGCTTTAATGTCATGGCTTTAACTGGTAATGTGTATTGATTTAAATTTTGATGACATTCTTTGGTTAATTTATTTTCACAATGATTATACTCAACTCTTTTCTCACAATAGCCATGATTATTCTGTAGAAAGACAAGTATGCTAGAATAGGTATGTTCTTATATCTTTACCTTGATGATCATTTTAATTTTGATTTGAAAGAATTATTTATTGGAACTTTCCCATGAGAACTTTCAAGGTGAACGACCAATCAAGTATCACTTGTGAAATGATTAAGGCATTAGGATTTTCACCGCAAAGCCAAATAAGCCATCCCCCAATTGATGTTCCAGAAGAACATCCCTTTAGTGAGCCAATTTGAATCTACATTGACTAATTGTTTTCTTTTGTAACCATATCTCTCACGTAACCTAAACATGATTATATCTTTACCTTTATTCTAAAGATGAATTAGAGCTAAAAAGACAAATTTCATGAGCAAGAGACATTTCTTAAAAGTTTGGGATAGAAATAATAAGACAAATATATGGAGTAATGAAAATTTAAAAAAAAAAAAAAAGAAGAAAAAGTAAAAAAAAAATTTGTGCTCTTGATATGCATTTGTATTTTTTGTGATTTTCTTTTCTAGTTTTCAAAAAAAAAAAACTTCCAATTACTGTGATGAGAATTGAGCTTTAATGTCATAGTTTTGGCTGGTAATGAGTATTGATTTGAATTTTGATAATATTCTTTGGTTAATTTATTTTCATAATGATTATACTCAACTCTTTTCTCACAATAGCCATGATTGTTCTGTAGAAAGACAAGTATGCTAGAATAGGTGTGTTCCTATACCTTTACCTTGATGATCATTTTAATTTCGATTTAAAAGAATTATATATTGGAACTTTCCCTTGAGGTCTTTTGAGGTGAACGACTAATCGAGCATCACTTGTGAAATAATTAAGGCATTAGGATTTTAACTGCAAAGCCAAATAAGCCAATTCCCCAATTGATGTTCTAAGAAAATATCCCTTTAGTGAGCCAATTTGAGCCTACATTGACTTACTGTTTTCTTTTGTAACCACATCTCTCACCTAGCCTAAACATGATTATATCTTTACCCTTATTCTAAAGATGAATTAGGGCTAAAAAGATAAATTTCATGAGCAAGAGACATTTCTTAAAAGTTTGGGATAGAAATAATAAGACAAATATATGGAGTAATGAAAATTTCAAAAAAAAAAAAGAAGTAAAAAAAATCTTGAGTCTAAAGATCAAAACTTAGATATTACAAACGGTGGTTAGAATAAAGTAAACGCCAACACAATAATAGTTGGCTACGTTTTATATGCTTTTATACATTTTGAGAAGTGCCTCTTACAAAATACTATGATGTTTATAACTCTATGAAGTCTTTAGAACTTGTATAATCTTCTATCCCTTTCATTCTTTAGCCACATCAATACCCTATGGCCCCATTACAACTAATATTAAAGACCTTTTGATCTTATATGATGCAATCAAAGTAGTGGAGATTTGTACCAAAAAAGAAGCTTATGATACTTAATTCTTTATTGGAAATTGAATGAATGTTATTTGTAAGGCTATGAGAATTTTACTTGTTTGAAGCATGTATATCACATTTACCATTAACATTGGCTATTTCACACTCACTTGAGTATGATTGTTGCAAGATGAATTAGCTTTTGAATGGATATGTATTCAATTTAATACTTATTTGATTTCCAAGCTGCGATATCTTATTGATATCTAAGATAAATAGTTGAAAGTTTAGATTTTTATAAGTGTTTGTGGGTATCACCACTGGAAGCCATCACGAGACTACAACTTGTCCTCTATGAGCCACCTAGAGATTTAAAAGCTTGTTGTATATACTAAATGCAATCGAGATTTCTTACGAAAGTAGACCAATTTAGGTTTTATTTTATGCTCGAGGACTAACAAAATTTAGGTTTGGGGGTATTTGATGAGCATAATTTAATACATATTAATAGCTCTTAAATTTATTTTTTGTTGTTCATTTATTAAATAAATATTTTTATTTAATGATATTTTTATGAAATAGGAAATAAAATGATGAAAACTTGAAAATTGAGTGAAATTATAGTCTTTTACTTGCATGAATAATAATAATAATAATAATAATAATAATAATAATAATAATAATAATAATAAATTTTGTGAAAGAAATAATTTTTCAATAAAATCAACTAAGCCATTTTCTTTTCTTTTGACAAATGACACCATATTCGAGTATGCAATGGAAACTAAAGAGCTCACCAACCATTCTTATGCAAGCCAACAAAGGAAAACAAAGGATTCAAAGATCAAAGTCATACATTTGATGCTAAAGAAGAGAAAAATTGTAAAAATTTAAGTCATCACCAAACATTCATATGCAATGCAACTAAGGAAAACTAAGAATTCAAAGTTTAAAGTCACACATTTCATGCTAAGGAAAAAAATCATTTGAAAATTGGCTTCTTTATCAAGTTGTCATCTAGCCATTCATGCTTATAAATAGAAGGAAAATGGCTTAGCAAAGAAGAGTTTATGAAGGAAAGAATTGAGAAATAAGGAAGAAGTTGAGATTTCAAGATTGATTATCCAAATTGTTAAAATAGGTTCTTTTATCTATTTTGTTGTTTTAATTATGTCTTTCTAAGTTTTAATTTTACTAAGATAGATGATGAATCCATGTTAGATTATTAATTTTTATTATGCATTTATTCTAAATATTTTGCAATTTAATGTTTATGATTTTTGGCTTTATTTGATAATATCCAATTCTATCATATATTTTTAATTATTAGGAAAATTATCTATACTTGGTTTTTATTGAAAGAAAATTAATTTTCTTTGATTATGTATTTTTTATTAAATTATATACATATAATTCTTAGAAATTATACTTTTGAAGTGAAGGAAAATCTATTTAAAAATTTAAGAGCTTAGTGATAAAATCAATAAAAGATGGAAAAATTGATATCTAAACTATTTTCTGAAAATTAAAATTAATACATTATAAGAATTATTAATTAAACATTTGTGAATTCTAAAACTTTGGTAATATTTTATTTGAATTTTATTTTACAAGTTCAATTATTTTTAATTGTGTTATTTTGACGTGTCTACTTTACATCTTTTTATCATTATCCATAAAAAAATTTATTTGAAACTATATTAGAATTAAATTAATGTGGTTTAATTAAGTTTTTCTATAATTTTTTCGATAGCTGTCTCCACGAGAACAATCTCATTACCACTTATCTACTAAATCAGTAATTCGTGCGCTTGCGAGTATAAATAAAATTTCACAACACTAGTAGTGATAGATTTTTTTAAAGAAAACATACCATTATAAATAAAAACTTTGACATTTGATAATGCAATAATATGATTGCTCATTATTGTTAAATAAATTTTTAATTAGTGTACTTTCTTTTCTATTGCATCTTTCTATATAACTAAAAATAATTTTTCTATTTTACAATAGAATTTTTCAAAGTTAAACTAAAATTTTTTTAACTTGTTCATATTTAAACAATCAAAGTAAAATTAAAATTTCTTTAACTTCTTAATATTCGAAATAACATAAAAAAAATTAATTATTTTGATTAAATTCATTTATACAAACTATTATTTTTTTTTGAGAATATAAAATTATTACTGATGACTAAAATAATTAATTTCAAAATTTATAGTAGGATAAAATAATAATTTACACAATAAAAATTAAGTTAGATTTCTCGAGCTTGTTAATATTCGAACAATCAAAGTCAATTTAGAATTTCCTTAGCTTCTAGAATTTTATTTTTTTTCAAATATAAAGAAATTTTTGAGCAATCGGCCTTAATATTTTTTCAAATATTAAGAAACTTGCTCAAAAAATTTCTTAATATTCAAAAAGACATAAAAAAAAAATTAATTATTCTAATTATTTTTTATTTAAATTAAATATAATTAATTATATATTAAATAATTTTTATTTTTTTTTTCCTTATTCTAATTGAATTCATCTTTCCTTATTGAAATTAAATATAATTACAATTAAATATAATAAATTCTATATTAAATAATAATTATTTTATTTTTTTCTTATTATAATTTAATTCAGCATTCCTTATTTAAATTAAATATAGTTACATAATTATATTACTTAATTAATAAATGACCATATTACGCATCATAAATGCACGATTAAAAAATATATAATGAAGATTTTATGTAAAGTTGCTTATCCCCTTACATACATTTATATATAGTATAGATATGATCACATAATTTTCATAAATCAAATCATTAATTAAATTATTTTATTTTATTTTATTTTATTTTATTTTATTTTATTTTTATAGTTTAGCTATTTATAGTTTGAGTTAGATTTTTAATTTAATTTTTGTTGTTGTATTGTCACGCCCCGAACCCGAGAGCACGTGACTGGCACTAGGACACGGGAAATGCACATAGTTATCAGCGCCCGTAATAAGCCTAACAGAAACACACAACAGAAAGCCCAAAACTGTAAAGGGCTATGGGCCCAACTAAGTTAAGCATATCTAAATAAATATCAATACAAAATAAAATCACATTAGCCCAAAAACTCGCTTATCTCATAGATGTAATAAATTACAAAGGATTCTGCTTAACAACATCTCTTAACTCAATAATTACATAACTGAATATTAAACAAGATACAAGTACAAGATGTAACATTGCGAAGTTCTAGAGTTATAATTATAAATACATATATATATATATATATATATATATATATATATATATATATATATATATATATATATATATATATATATATATATATATATATATATATATATATATATATATATATATATATATATTACATACATTTCTTAACACCTAATAATACAAACTACTACCGAAGGGAAATTGACAGTTTACTCAATTACAACTCCTTCACAGGCTCATTTCCTGACCTGAAAATAACAAAATAACAAGAATGAGCGTCCGACTCAGTGAATGATACCAGCTAATATATTAAACTAGTGTCCTACAGACAGATTCTAATGCTCATATTATGCACTGTGCCATAAAGACAAACAAATCATACAATCAAGTAAGGATGGGATATGGTCCACAGTACCACACTAATACTCAATATAGGGAGCCGATCCCCTATCCTAGCTCTCTAAATCCAATAATCTGTCTCTTATACCCAATAGGCATGGCCAGCACTGGTCTGTATCATGCGGCCCTGACCCGACTGATAGCGGCCCTGACGATGAGCAGGCCCGGCTAGCATTCACCAGTCATAGCTCATCTTCTAAATCTCAACAAAATCATAATCATAATAGTATCCATATCCATATTCATATCGAAAGTTCCTAGGTGGTACTGCATCCTCCCAACCTCCATTCGTCAATCACAATCACAATACAATATAGAATAAGGAATATCAATTCATCATTTACAATCAAATTTACATGCATATATGCAATAATAATGCATAATATACATATATATATATACACACAGTAATGCGAATGTATATGGAAACAGAATAACATATTAGAGAGTATCACTCACCTAACTAACGACTCGTCCAACTGGCTTCCCTCGGAAGTGCAGCCTTTGGAATCAGGAGGATGCCAGAACACCGATACCTCACAACAAAGGATATCATCAGGATAAGAATAACTCACTTAACTAGATACAATTTAAAGACTATTGAGATTCTGATCAAGATCTCTACAGAACTATACCAAACTCAACAACTCATAACAACCACTCTATAGTCTATTAAACATAATATAACTTATTTAACAACTGAAATACAAGAGTTTCAGGTTAACCTTCACGAATTTCGATCATACGGATATCGATAGTCATGCTGGAACGACGAAACGGAGCTGCTGGACTACCCCACGCGCCAACACTGGTAGTGGCAGATCTGGGTGATCTCCACACCAGCAGGTTCACCTCGATGCCAAGATCACAAAAACCACAGCCACTCACCCCCAGTTGCCGCCGTTTCGCCGAAAAATGCCTTCAATAGTGTGGTTTTACATTTTCCAATCTCCTCTTTCGGTGATCATCAGGGGGCAAGGTAGATACCAAAAGGAAGCTCTCATCCTCAAGAGTTGAACAAAACCAGAATCGCCAGATTCTGCCGCCGGATTCAGCCGAAAAATCAAATTGAAGAATCGGCGCTAGTGGAGCTTCTCTCCTCACGTACGCCGCTGTCTGCCGCCCGATCGGAGCACCGCTGCCTCCTTTGAGATCGCCGAATGGTAGGCTAGCTACTGGTGGGACGGGTGGTGGCTCACCACCACTTCTAGCACCCTCTCTCTCTCTCTCTCTCGCCCGTCTCTGCTTCCCCCTCTCTCTCCCCATCTTCTTCTTCTTCTTGGCTGCCAGCTGGCAGTCAACTGCCTCTCTTTTTTTTTTTTTTTTTTCTTTTTCCCTTCTTTTCTTCTCTTTTTCTTCACACCAACGTATACTAATATATATATATAACACTAATAATAATAATAATAATAATAATAATAATAATAATATAATAATAATAATAATAATAACCCATAGTTATGTATAATAATGATAATAAGAATAATTTATAATTTACATACTAATAATAGAATTAATAAACTTATTCACAATAATAATAATTATAATAAAATTCTGAACTTCCAGTAATATATATAATTAGCAATATAAGTTAGATTAATCAAACATAATATTTATATTCAAATATCAAAACATAATTTCTCCAATAACCATAATAATATCATAATAATATACATATATAATATTGTAATAAAATTACTATTAATAATACATATTCAAATGGTATAAATATATATTTTAATAAAATATAAATTTAATATTTGCTTAAACAAATAAAAAAATAGAATAATATCTTTCCGTACAAAAATAAGATTTTAAAAAATAATAGAAAATTCAGGGTATTTCATGTACAGTTAAATTAAATTTTGATAATGCATAAATACATGTGATTTCTAAATTTTGATAGTTCATAGGTCTGAATATATTTTGCAGAGAAATTAATTTTATTTTTCTTGATGAAGATTTCTAGCTTCATCTATGTTTGTAATAATTAATAACTATTAGTATTGAGAGTAATTAAGAAACACTATTTAGTTAAATATTAGCATTATTTATTAATATTGAGGAGATTATAAGTGCTTAATTACTAAGTTCTTCAATTTATTAAATGAATTAATTTAGTAGTTATGAGGTAAAAAGGATAATGTTAGATCATTCAAGTAAGGCTACAAATGAGTTGAGTAGAGCCGAGTTTTAGTTTTCTCTCAACTGTTTTTTTTGGAGCTCAAGCTTTCAAACGCAAAAATCATATTCAGACATCGGCTCATTTAGAATTCGAGCTTAAATCTAGTTTAAAAATTATGTTCAAATTAATATAAAAGCAAAAACATCTAATAAGTTAAAAAAAAAAATCTAATCATTAAATTGAGCATTATATATTTTAAAAAAATTTGAAGTATGTGTATTTTAGTCAAATTGAATTACTAAAAAGATTATAAGAATATTAAAATATATTTTTTGGAATGCCAAAATTATTAGGCTAATAATAATAATAATTATTATTATTATTATTATTATTACTATTATGTAACATGAACACTTTTCTTTAAAGTTAAACTTTTTAACTATTTGAAAATTTATAAAATATAATATTAGTGAAACTAATTATGTACACATAGCACTATTAATTTCATAATTACAAAACATAAATTATAAACGTATATATTAAAATATTTTAAATAAGCTTAAACTTATTTACAAGCCTATTAACAGAGCTGTTAATTAGTCTAATCGAATCGAGCTTAACTTTGCTCAAGTTTGACTTGTTTATTAATCAAGCTTTGAATTAAGAATTAACTTTGAACAATAACGAGCTTTTACCAAGCTAAATATCGAGCTACTCATAAACAGTTTGATTTATTTATAACCCTATATTTAACTTATATAAAAAAAAATGACACAAACTGATAAAATTTAAAAACATCATAAAGTAAATAACAAATAAAGTATAATTATCCTTAAACACATCATAAAATTATATAAAAAATTACATAGTTACTCTAATAATATCAAACACAATTACATTATTTAAAATTATCCAAGCTAAAAAGTTACCAATTACTCTCAACTACTAAATGCAATATCCTCTCTTCATTAGACCCATGACTTAAAAATTATATATATTTGTTTTAATTTTATATTTTAATTAATTTATATTTATTTTTTATCAATACATCATGTAAAAAGGTGGTGATATCGAAATCTTGGCAGATGGATTAGTTTAAAACTAATAAGGACATTAATCGAGATTTGGCCCGTTAAACAATCTCTTGCCTTTTACTAATGTTTCATTACCCAAAACTATTTTACATTATTAATCATACGTACAAAGAGTTTGTTGCATATCGCATGGCCTTGCTACTAATAACTACTATTCCCTCCAATCTTAAAAAATATATATATATATATATCATTAAAAATGTTAGTTTTATTCATAAATAAATACCATTGAGCAACCCAATAAAAAAATATGATAAAATTGCTAATTTACCCTTTCATATCTCAAATATAAGAAATATTTTTCTCATTTATACTGCAATTAACAGAGATCTTTTTGACAATTTATGATAAAGTTATTACTATTTTAAAAATAGTGATTTTTTATTAATAGTCACTTTTTTCATAATGAAAGGAGTACTAATTAGTAATTATCAACCATACGTGATTAATGGATCAATGCCAAAAGAAAAAAAAAAAAAAAAAGAAGTTATAATAAATTTGAAAATTTTTAATTCGCTATTTCTGATTTCAACCTCTTATAAAATAAAATAAAATAAAATAAAACAAAATAAATCTTGTTCGAATGAAAGCATACAAGGTTTATGAAATGAAAAGCTTTTATTGTGTTTCTACTTTTAAATTTATAATTTCATGTTTCTAATAGAGAATTTATGCCTTGTTTTTAATGCTATAAAGATTTGGCTTTTTGTTTTTTTATAAATTTAAAATGATAATAAGATTGGAATTCTTTTATGTCACATTATTCAGAATTATTATAATTTTATCTTACTTTATACAAATATATAAAACAAAATTTCATCAATAAAAAGTATATTGTTTGTTAATTAATATAACATTTTTTTTTTTCATATGTTCACTAATAACACAAAAATTTTAATATAAGTAATAATATCATTTATAGATAATATAAAAATAAATTTTAATTATCCCGTGCATTTTTCCATGACAAAAATAATAAAATGTATCCTAATTTTCTTATTGCAATTCTTATTTATAGATAAAAAATAATAATTTTTGATAAATTTAGTTGAACTAAAAATTAAATTTAAATCTTTTTAAGTTTAAAAAGAATACCCTAATATTATTAAACTAAAAACTCATTCATGTAAATAAAAATGAATAAATAAAGCTTAATGATTAAAAATATAATGAAAATAAATATATATATAAAGTAAAAGAACACAAGAATAGAGAAGAAGAAGAAGAACAACTTTGTATTACTTTTTGGTGTATATAACAATGCTAAAAGTCCCTCTATTTATAGGGTAAGATTAACATAAGTTACAATACAATTAACTTGAGAATCAATTACAATAAAAAATATGTAACCTAATATAATAAAGGGATGAGTTATAGAATTCTAAAAGTCATGAGTTATAGACATCCATTATAATTTATTCATAATACTCCCCCTTGGATGTCTATCCTTGCAAAGAATATGCCTCATTAAAACCTTACTAGTAAAAATCCAGTGGGAAAAAAAAAACTAGTGAAGGAAAAAGAGTACAATATTTTTGCATGCGAATAGTACACTGCCTCATTAAAAACCTTACCAGGAAAACCCAATAGGACAAAACCTTTGGTTAAAGAAAAAAAGAGAACAGTGCTAAACTCCCCCTATTCGCAATATCATTGAAGATCTTTGAGACGACGCATTCCAATATTGTGAACTAATTTCTTAAATGTTGCAGTAGGTAATGCCTTAGTGAACAAATCTGCTAGATTATCACTTGAACGAATTTATTGAATACTAATCTCGCCATTCTTTTGAAGATCATGTGTAAAGAAGAATTTTGGTGAAATATGCTTTATTCTGTCTCCTTTAATATATCCTTCTTTTAATTGAGCAATACAAGCTGCGTTATCTTCATAAATTGTTGTTGGGATTTCTTTATCTGAATATCGACCACACATTTCTTGAATATGTTGAGTTATTGATCTTAGCCAAACACATTCTCGGCTTGCTTCATGAACTGCTATTATCTCTGCATGATTTGATGAAGTAGCAACTATTGTTTGCTTTGTAGAACGCCAAGATATAGCTGTATTACCATATGTGAATAAATAACCCGTTTGAGATAGAGCTTTGTATGGATCAGACAAGTATCATGCATCTGCATAACCAATCAATTGAGGTCTAGATTCATTTGTATATAATAAACCTAAATCAATTGTTCCTTGAAGATATCGCAATATGTGCTTAATACCATTCCAATGTCTTCGAGTTGGTGAAAAACTATATCTTGCTAGCAAATTGACAGGAAAAGCAATGTCAGGCCGTGTATTATTAGCAAGATATATCAATGCACCTATTGCACTAAGATATGGCACTTCAGGACCAAGAATTTCTTCATTATCTTCTCGAGGCCTGAACGGGTCCTTATTCACATCAAGTGATCGAACAACCATTGGACTACTCAGTGAATGTGCTTTGTCCATATAAAATCGTTTAAGAACCTTTTCTGTATAATTTGACTGATGAATAAAAATTCTTTTTTCTAAATATTCAATTTGTAAACCAAGACAGAACTTTGTCTTTCCAAGATCTTTCATCTCAAATTCTTTTTTCAAGTTACCTACTGCTTTTGGAAGTTCTTCAGGAGTTCCAATAATATTTAAATCGTCAACATATACAGCAATTATGGCAAATTCAGATCCATATTTCTTTATAAAAACACATGGACAAATTGGATCATTTTTATAACCTTCTTTTATCAAATATTCACTAAGGTGATTATACCACATGCGTCCATATTGTTTTAATCCATACAAAGATCTTTGTAACTTAATTGAATACATTTCTCGAGAACTTGTATTGCATTTTCTGGCATTTTAAATCCTTCAGGGATTTTCATATAGATATCATTATCAAGTGAGCCATATAGGTAAGCTGTGACTACATCCATTAGGCGCATATCAAGTCTCTTATGCACTACCAGACTAATAAGATATCTAAAAGTTATTGCATCCACCACAGGAGAGTATGTCTCCTCATAATCAATTCCAGATCTTTGCGAAAATCCTTGTGCAACAAGTCTTGCTACCTTGTGATTTCATTTTTCTCATTTCTTTTTCTCACAAATACCCATTTGTAACCTACTGGTTTCACACCTTCAGGTGTTTGGACTACTGGTCCAAAAACTTTACGCTTTTCAAGTGAATTCAATTCTGCTTGTATTGCATCTTTCCATTTAGGCCAATCATCTCTATTTCGACATTCTTGAACAGATTGTGGTTCAAGATCCATATTATCATTCATAATATATAATGCTACATTATATGCAAATTTGTAGTCCACAACCATTTCATTTTTATCCCATCTTTTTTCAGAACTAACATAATTTATCAAGATCTCTTCATTTTTACCATCTTTGGGTATTTGTACTTCTTCAGGAAGTTTATTTATGTTAGTATCAACCTTCTCAATAAAATCATCATTATTATTTACAATTTTTCTTTTTCGAGGATTTTTATCCTTAGAACCAATAGGTCTTTCACGCTTCAGGCGTGTTTGAGATTCATTAATAGATTGTCCTTCTGGGACATCAATACGAATTGGAACATTGACTGCTGGTATATAAGATTTTGTTACTCGTTTTGGATCAGCAAGTGCATATGGCAATTGATTTGCTAATTTTTGCATATGGATTATCTTTTGAACTTCTTGTTCACAATATTTTGTTTTAGGGTCTAAATGAGATAATGATGAAGTATTCCATATAATTGTCTTTTCCACCTTTTTATTTTCTCCTCCTAATGCTGGGAATGTGGCTTCATCAAAATGAGAATCTGCAAATCGCGCCATAAATACATCTCCTGTTAATGGCTCAAGATATTTAATTATTGAGGGAGATTCATATCCAACATATATTCCTAATCTCCTTTGGGGACCCATCTTAGTACGTTGTGGTGGAGCAATAGGAACATATACTGCACATCCAAAAATTCTTAGATGAGAAATATTTGGCTCTTGACCAAAAGCCAATTGTAACGGAGAGAACTTATGGTAGCTTGTTGGTCTAATACGTATAAGTGCTGCTCCATGTAAAATGGCATATCCCCATACTGAAGTAGGGAGTTTGGTCCTCATAAGCAATGGTCTAGCTATTAATTGAAGGCGTTTAATAAATGATTCTGCTAAAACATTTTGCATGTGAACATGTGCTACAGGATGTTCAACTTTTATCCCAAGTGACATACAAAAATCATTAAAAGTTTGGGATGTAAACTCACCAGCATTATCAAGACGAATTGTCTTAATTGGATGATCTGGAAATTGTGCTCGTAATCGAATTATTTGAGCAAGTAATCTCGCAAATGCTAAATTGCGTGATGATAATAAACATACATGTGACCATCTAGTAGAAGCATCGATTAAAACCATAAAATATCTAAATGGTCCACATGGTGGATGAATAGGTCCACATATATCACCTTGAATACGCTCTAGAAATGTAGGTGATTCAATTCTAATTTTAGCTGGTGATGGTCTTATAATTAATTTTCCTTGAGAACATACAGCACAGAAAAATTCATTTCCTTGAAGAATCTTCTGGTTCTTCAATGGATGCCCATGTGAATTTTCAATAATTTTTCTCATCATTATTGAACCAGGATGGCCTAACCGGTCATGCCAAATAATAAAAGTATTTGGATATATAAACTTCTGGTTTACTATAAGATTTGCTTCAATTGTACTAATTTTTGTGTAGTACAAACCAGAGGAAAGTGCAGGAAATTTTTCTAATACATATTTCTCACCTAAAATAATGTTTGTAACATTGAGATATTCTTGATTCCTCTCATTTATAGTCTCAATATGATATCCATTGATGCGAATATCTTTAAAACTTAATAAATTTCTATGAGACTTTGGAGAAAATAATGCATTATCTATGACAAATTTTGTTCCTCTTGGTAATAATATATTGGCTCTTCCAGAGCCTTCAATTATTTTTGTGTTACTAGATATTGTAGTAACAAATGCTTCACCCATTTTCAAAGAAGAAAAATATTTTGCATTTTTAAGAATAGTATGTGTGGTTGCACTATCCACAATACATATATCTTCTTCATTTGTCTTGGATTCAATCAAAAGCGGAGAAGTATTCATTTGTTTCTTAATTGAAATAAAACAAAACAAAATATATCAGAAATATATTAGAAATATTATTAATTAATAGGGGAAAACATTACATTAAGAAAACAAAAAAAAAACAATAAAGTAAAACAAAAAAAAACACACATAAAATAAATAAAAGCTTGCACACAAAATAAACTTTTATGATGTCTTGATATTTCTTAATCAATTTTCCTTCTCAACTGGTTCAAAGAAATCAGCCATATCCAAATGTGTTATATCAACAGGATCATTATTTTTAAAAACACAATTGGTCTCTATATTTTTTCCCTTCTCCTTTAATGATGCTTGATAAAGCTCAACAAGATGTTTAGGCATACGACAAGTACGTGACCAATGTCCAGTCATTCCACATCGATAACATTTACTTTGTCCACTTTTCACATTGTCATGTTTTGCATCATTGTTATCCCACTTTTGGTGGTAATTTGTATTTTTAGAATTGAAATTATTATTGTAACCACCATGATAATTATGTTGACCACGACTATAACTACGACTACGACCATGACCGCGGCCATAACCACGACCTCAACCACGGCCACGTCCACGTCCACGTCCTCTTACATTTTCATTATTATTACATGTTACAACATTCACTTCAGAGAATGGAGTAGAACCAGTAGGACGTGCTTCATGATTTTTCATCAATAGCTCATTATTTTGTTCAGCCACAAGAAGGCATGAAATTAATTCAGAATATTTTTTAAAGCCTTTTTCTCGATATTGCTGCTGCAGGAGCACATTCGAGGCATGAAAAGTAGAGAAAGTTTTCTCTAACATATCATCATCAGTTACTTTTTCTCCACACAATTTTAATTGAGAGCTAATTCTAAATATTGCAGAATTATATTCGCTCACCGTTTTAAAATCTTGTAATCGTAAATGCATCCAATCATAACGAGCTTTTTGGAGAATTACTGTTTTTTGGTGGTCATATCTTTCTTTCAAATTTTTCCATAAAACAAGTGGATCTTTTACAGTAAGATATTCGACTTTTAGCCCTTCATCAAGATGGTGACAAAGGAAAATCATTGCCTTTGCACAATTTTGCATTGAAGCGTCATTTTCTTCTTTGATAGTATCTCCAAGACCCATAGCTTCTAAGTGAATTTCAGCATCTAATATCCATGATAGATAATTCTTTCTCGTAATATCAAGTACCACAAACTCAAGTTTTGTGAGATTTGACATGATGAAACTATCACATAAAATAATAATTAGATAAAAAGTAGACTTAAATCATATTAACAATGAAAGAAAATAATAATATAAATTTTTAAAGTTAAATCAAGATGTATATTTAGACATGGCAGTATATGTATATATATATAGTGCAAATATATGTAAATGAATAACGAAAAGTATGTTGCAAAATATTAATTATACGTATAAGATAAATGGAGATATTCCAATGAAAATGCAAATAACAAGAAGATAAATGGAGACCAACAGTAACATCATAATAAACAAATATAAAACTAATGTTATAATGAGTTTATGAGTGAAGAAAAATCAATTGACCATAATAACTTATTGTAGGAGTTTTGTTTATTGGAGAAACCAATAAATATAAAGGTCAAATTTATATATATGCTTCTACTGGCGTTACTTGGTATACATATATATATGCTTCTGTGTACTTGTAACTTATACAATATGATAAAATAAAAAAAAAAAAAAACACATATTATGCAACAAACAAATCCAAAAATGATATATATTTAAATCCTTTATTGTAATAAGATATATATAATATGATAAGAGAGAAAAATAGTTATAAATAAATAATATGGACAACACATGCATAAAAGCATAAAGAAAAATTAGAATAATAATTACCTTAAATTTGTATGCTCAAATAAACAAATGTAGAGTTTCGTGCTGATAACATATTATGAAAATAAATATATATATATATAAAGTAAAAGAACACAAGAATAGAGAAGAAGAAGAATAATAACTTTGTATTACTTTTTGGTGTATATAACAATGCTAAAAGTCTCTCTATTTATAGGGTAAGATTAACATAAATTACAATACAATTAACTTAAGAAATCAATTACAATAAAAAATATGTAACCTAATATAATAAAGAAATGAGTTATAAAATTTTAAAAGTCATGAGTTATAGACATCCATTATAATTTATTCATAATAAAAAATAAATAAAGCGCAAAAACAATTTTATTGCTCTTGCATTGGAGAATCGTTTGCAAAAACTTAATGGATAATTCATTATCATTTTAGAGCCAATTTCCATTTTGTTTTAAATGGCAAATGATTAATGCTCCCACATTTTAAAAAAAAAAAAATTAAGTGACGTAATTATATTTGACTTAATAAAATTAATTATATAATTTTTTAACATAAATTATAATATATATAAAAATAATTATGATATATTTATTTTTTATTATACGATATATTTAAATTATATTAATCTATGTCAAATTTTTAACACAATTTGAGTTATTTAATATTATCAAAAATAATTTAAAAGCCAATAATTAAAAAAAAAAATCGTTTTCTTTATTTTATTTTATTTTTTGTGGGATTCAACAAATGATTAGGGATTGTATAAATTAAGATAAAAAAAAGGAAAAACCCCCAGGAACACGTCTTGTCAAGTTCCACTTCAGCAGGAAAAAAAAATGTAAAATCCAATTGAGAAATACAACAGGTATTGTTTAGCTTCTTGGTCCACATTTTCTTGCAGACCATGCAACACCATCAACAGGACTAGAACAACAATAACAAGAAAAGGGGTAAAGGGGAAGAGGGTCAGCAAGCAATCTGCCAAATTATTGAAAGATTGGAACTTTCTTGGTTTTTTACTCTTGGGATTTTTATTTTCCTCTTTTGTTATATACGTGTTTATAGGTTGTTGTGCAAAGATCTGTTTTTGAAGAGATGGGGAGGCTGTTTGTGGTGAATCTTGAAGGGAGGATCTATAGCTGCAAACACTGCAGAACCCATCTTGCTCTTTATGAGGATATTGTTTCAAAGGTTTCTCTTTTTATATTTAAATCTCTGATTTATTTTTTTTTATTGATTCGTGATAATTTTGTGGAATTCTCATGTGAATATTCTGAATTTGCTTGGTTTCTCTGATCTTTTGTTAGAATTGTCGGGTTGATTGTAGAATCTGATGTGTTTATGTATTGGGGGAGGTGGGGGTTAGGGGGTTTAAGTTAGTTAATCATGAAGGGATTTGTCTGGTACAAATGAAGAATCAAGGGAAGATTTATCTGATGAGTACAGGATTGTTGAGATTAGTCATTGTAATTACATGACATTTTTCATTGGGAGTATCGATTGGTAGATTAGATATTTGAAGTTGATATGGATTAAGCAATAACTCTTAATTAGTGAACTTTTATTGCTCCAGTTTGAAAAAATAATGAATAGATTATTACTCTAATTCTCTTTTTGCATCAATTTGAAAAATGAGGAATAGATGATTATTCAAATTGGGGCAACTTTTCCCCCTTTGATAGTTAAATAATGATCATGATGTTGTGTTATTAGAGATCTTAGTGGGGTAGTTTGCAAGTAGCTCCTCATATTTTGAATTATTTCTGGTTGTACTAGTAAATATCAAATCTAGATATTAAGAGAATCTCTTGTTTGTATAATCGTTCATGGAAAATTGTGTTTCCACTGTTGGTTATGGTTCATGGATGTCTTCTCTTTATTTTTAGTGCCATTGGACTGCTTTTTGCTTTGTGATGATCATATGTTGTGCATTGAGGGCATTTTAGCATATCCCAATTCAGAAGTAAAATCTTAAAAGCATTGATAATGATATTTCTAGCTGTGTGTAAACTTGGAAAGGCATTTTTGTTAATGAAAAATTATTGCATTTACCTGTTCTTATGGCTCGACGTGTGTTTTTGCAGTTTATCTATTTTTGAGTCATTTATGCTTTAGAATTAACTGTCTCACTGCTTGTGTCTGTATAATCATAATCATAAATATCATTGCATCATCTTCCTAAACTTGCTGTTTTACATGCATATCTTTGAGGTGCCTAAATTTGTACATATTGTAGTTGCATGTGTGAGTTAATCTTACATCAGTCAGATAATGACCAAGAAGAGGACATGTATTAAAAGAAAACCATGACCCAATAGCTTGAGTTGTTAGGTCAAAGGCAGAGTCCAACTGTATATGTGACCTGGCAATGCAAGATTATCATCTCCTGATGGTTAGTCTGTCAGTAGCAGAATTGACCGTGTGATGCTGGATGAGTCGAAATGTGAAGGTCTTGGAAACCGAAGTGTGTTCTATCTGCTTCTCTCTTCCTCCTGGTTGATTGGCTTATGAATGTATCTCATAGTTGAGCAAGGTGGTTTGATCTCATTGCTAGGCCTGCCTTATGGTACTGTAGGCTCCTATGAAAATAATGGGCTTCTTCTGATCTGCATAACACACTTGGCTTGCTGGAGGCTTCCGTTTTTGGGGAATCAATTACATGGATGGAATTCACATGTTAAGCGGGAACTATTGTTGTAACTCATATGAGTTATTCAGACTTGGGTTCAAAAGAGACCAAGTGAGGGATCTATATATAAAGGAAGAACCATGACCCAATAGCTTAATCTTTTTTGTGTCAAATTGGTGATCTATCTTTTATATTACTGTGCACACTTAAGTCTTTGTATAAGTTCTGCAGAGATGGTTTCTTCATGTGCTTGTTTATGTGTGATGCAAGTATTATTAACTAAAGGACATAGGGTTTAAGTGAAATCACATAGGGTATGGTAGACATATTTCTTGATATACCAACAACCATAATTTTTCCAGTTATTTCAGATGTCATCTCACTTTTTTCACACTGTCCAACAAATGTTGGTTGGAGTTTTAAACGAAGCAAGTATTCTGACTGTTTTTTCTTTTTTTTGCCTGTGTTCTTTTATTCAGTCTTTCCACTGCAGGCATGGGAAAGCTTATCTCTTCAATAAGGTGTAAGTTTTTCTTGATTTGATCACCTCTTATCATTACTCTCATCATTCCATTTGGAAGTAATTCAATGTTGCTTCAGCGACCCTTAGACTTGCTCATACCATAATCAAATGTCACCAGTGACAATTTGTGCCAGTACCAGCCTGTGCCAGTGCCAGCCAAAAACATTTAGTTCATGTTTTTTAGCATTTAATTCCATGAAACAGAACGAAAATCAAATAAAAGGTCAATAGAAACAATGAACTAAATATTCATTTCATTATCTCACTGTGGTCTACCCAACGTGCCCCATAATTCATTCTTTCATGGACACAGAAATTTACATGTGAACTATGTGTTGGTCCATCTTGACCTATGATTGAAGATTTATAGTTACCATTTGCATTGGATATGGAGTGCAAGCTTCTAATTTTGCAGGGCTAAGCTGCAGGCCTGGATTAATTTGGAGAGGTCTATCATATACATTTTAGAAATTAACATTAAGTTATGGGTGAAGTTCTAAATTTTGAAATTTTTAGAGGGACAAGCAAGGGATATGAATAAAACTGATATGTGATGAGAGGTCCTTGGTCAATATGCAAATGGTTTAGGTAAAGTTAAATTTTAAAATTCTTGCCATCCCTACAAGTTAATTTGTTTCCCCTCCTAGGACCCTACAGTAAAAAGATGAACATAATCCACGTACTGCCAAAATAGACATAACCTTATGCACATGAGGTTTACAAAAATGTAATTGTAAATCGCAAATGAAGAATATTATATTCTTTTGGAAAGTGGTTATTTATTTTTCTTTAATTATGTAAATAGGAGTGTGTGAAGTAAGAAGAGAATACACATCAACCTCCAAACATTAATCTCTTTATTCTTTAAATGCCATTGTAGTCCGAGTATTTGTGAACCAAACAACAGATTATAATTACATGATAGTGTAAGCTGCTGTGTATTGTATTTTAGTTGGTGAAATGGTGAACTGGGTTGATCATGAGTTATCTGGACATGTTGTTTATCACCAACCTGAGTTGTAGGACATTGTATGTTCATAATTGTTGCTCTTTTAGCTTCAATCATCTTCCCTTGTTTGACAGAGTGAATGTCTCCGTGGGAGTGAAAGAAGAGAGAATGATGATGACTGGGCTGCATACTGTTGCTGACATTTTTTGTGTCGGATGTGGATCAATTGTGGGTTGGAAATACGTAAGATTAGGCAGCGAGATTTTATGAGAATTTGATGGTTTTTGAATGTTTGTTGTTATCTTTAGTTATTTGGATGATTTATTTCAGGAGACTGCCCATGAAAAGAGTCAGAAGTACAAGGAAGGAAAATCTGTTCTTGAGCGGTCAGTAGATAACTAGATCATTGGAGGAAGTTACAATTCTAGATTGAAGTGATCTTGTAAATGAAGGTCACATTTATTTAGAAAAACATTAAGACTATATGGATTTTGTTGTGGAGCAGGTTTAAGGTGTCTGGTCCTGATGGAAGCAGTTATTGGATCAATCCTGAAGCGCACGTTGGTGGAAGTGATGCAGATGATGTTTGATTACCCATCATTTCCAAATTGTACATTCTTTCTCCTCTGATGTTCGTATTTAACTCTGTGAACTAGGAAACTAAATTCCTCATTTTGACAGTATATCGATCATGATGCTGTCAATAACATGATTCTAAACGTCGGATTGTTGATTTGATAACTTGATTCTGATCTAGTCAATGTTCAATTTGAAGGACCAGTCCATGTCAATAACATGATTTCATTGTTGAATATTTACTGCAATTTCAAGGATCAGTTCTTGGTATCTCGCTGCTCTTTGTCTTGACTTTAGTTCTTTAGCTATGTTTCCATTCTTTACAATTAATTGAATAGTTCTTTAAAATGTATTCAACACATATGCAAAGAACTCGGTAATGTGGATAGTTTACAATAGAATTAAAATGCCAACTTGTTTGATGGCTTTATTTCAACTTTGTTTCAAACAACACAAAAATATATGCACATGTGCTTTTGGACATTGTGAAAATTCATCTTGGAGCTCTTCAATTGATCGCTTCTTTCCTAAAATTTATTTATTCCATTCATTTCAAAATATCAAAAGTTACTAAATTGTCATAATTTTCTTGAAATTTTAAAATAACAGATATTCAAAAAAAAAAAAAAGCTCTGAAAATATATTGGAACAGATGGAATATTTATTTATATTTATTTCTTGCATTGAAAACTTTGTTGATGGTAAAAGCAAATTAATGAGAAATTAATTAGTATTGCTTTCATTTCAAAATAATTGACATTTAGGGTAGTGGTACAAGAATTAAGGAGCGTAGTAGTACAAGAATTAAGGAGCGTATTAAATAGTCTTTAATTGTAAGGAAAAATTACTATATATGGTTCAATTATCCTTTTATTGAACTATTTAAACTCTATTAATACTCTTCCATTTCATAATAATATACTCACTTTTATTTTTTCATTTGTCTCAAATTATAGTCTATTTTATTTTTAATAGAGTAAGTAATATATTAGTTTCAATTTGCCCTTATTTATTGTGTATCTTTATCAATATGAATCATTTAGTTTTAATATGCTATTTAATATTCTCTCAAAAAAATGTCATTTAATATTAATGAAAGAGTATATTAGGAAAATACTACTACTTCCGTTTTAAATTAATAGTCGTTTTAGGATAATGCACATATATTAATAAAGTCATTTAATTATCATAATTATAAGTTAAAAAGGCTAAAATGTACTTTTTTGATTTTAATGCAAAGAAACAAAAGTAATTAATGTGAATATTTAATAGAGAGATAAAAAAAGGATAAAGTTGAAAAAAATAATAAATATTTTTTTTGAAATCTTAAAATGACAAATATTTTGAAACAAAGTAAAATTTCTAAAAAAATAATTATTTTGAAACGAAAGGAGTAATAAAATTTATTGATTTAACTAGATTAACTATATTTTTCTTAATTTACGTGAAAGTCAAAATAAGTATATTTTTATAAAACAGATGAAGTTTTTTTTTTTTTTTTTAATGGAAATATAAGCTTCTTCATTAATTTGAAATACCAACTAACAAAGCAAAACAGAATATAGAGCACTGGGAATATGGGATTCCCAAATAATACATCCAGACATAGAATTAGAATTTGACACTCTAGCTAGAGCATCATGTTACGTCCTGCGGGTGGTGCTACGCACCAAGCCCGCAACAATTGGCCAAGGCAGCCTCACCTTGGCAATAAACTGACTGACGAACAAGTAATTGGCGAGAAAATGGAATGAACGGGCCTCGCCTAGGCAAAAACGGGCGCAGCCCAGTGCCAATCTGTGAGAAACACGCAAGGCTGACATGGTAGGCCAACCAGCGTGCACGTTGAGCATAGCAGCGTGCCAACGCTTAGCCCGCCTGTGTGAGACATGCGGAATTGGCGAGAAGCCTCGCCAAAAATGGCCCAAGCAAGCGACAGGCGCGCGCAAGCAAGTGCTAAGTGTTACCAACGGCCAGCAAGCCAATGCGCACCAGAAGAGCCCAGAAGATGCTAGAACTGTCTAGCGGGCGCTAGAAGCTTCCGCCAGCGCACCAGTAGGCCTGGTAGGCCAATTTGCGGCAGAATTGGCTAGACTTCTCCGGAAAGTTCCACAAGTTTGTGCCAACAAGCCAACCGACCTTGAAGCTCCTAGAAACTTCTTGAGCTGCATTTCTAGGGAGTTTCCTTGTACATAGCTTAGAAAATTCTAGATGCTAAATACTAGCCACACATTTGGGGGAGCCAACAAGTATAAATAACTATCCCCCTCATTTGTAAACTTTTACATTGGATACCTTGCATACTCAAAGCTCTTGTATACACACACTTTGAAGTGCAATATACTTACTCCTTTGAACCTCCTTGTGTTCCTTTGATTCTAGCACAACTCTTAGGCTTACTTAACATCTTTTGACAAGCAAAGATCTAAGTGCTATGTGAGTTAGTCAACATAAAAAGCTAACTCCGTGGCAGGTGGTATCAGAGCAACGGTTCCAAGACCTAGGTACACCTATGTCCCTTTCCTTTGCTAGAACAAATGGCAACCGAAAAGGCAACTGTTGGTGTTGAAATCCCGCAAGAGCAACCACGCGGACGTGGGGAGCAACCTAGCCATGCCAAACGTGGCAAGTCCAAGCAACCAGCTACTAGTGACTCTCTTGAACCACGTCTTGCGGGCTTAAAGCAATGCACGACTGATGTGGAAGCTTTTGTTGGGAATCTTATTGAACAGTTGGACAACTTAACAGAGGAGAATGCCGAAATTACAATGGCTGCCAAGGCCATGATTGAAGAACTTGGCAGTGCACTTAGGGGAGAACTACGCTCTCTCACTCAAAGCCTTGTTGACTTGCGGAGATTCATGGAAGGCGAGCTCAGCAGGCTTCGATCAGAGATGGATGAGATACGTGCGGAGTGGGACTCCTTTCGTAGGACAAACAGCCCCGCTTCGACTAGCACCATAAGTGGAGGAACACACTTGCTTAAGGTGCCCAAGCCTGCCATGTACAATGGCACGCGTAGTGCCACTACGGTGAAGAACTTCCTTTTTGGCCTTGAACAATACTTTGAGGCCATGGGGGTGACGGATGACTTCACCAAGATAAACAATGCCCCTACATTCCTTCGAGATTTTGCCCAACTGTGGTGGCGAAGGTAACATACCGAAAGAGAGAAGGGCCTGTGTACCCTCAACACTTGGGAGCAATTCAAGGCCAAGTTGCGCAAGCACTTCCTACCCCATAATGCGGACAGTGAAGCTCGAGCGAAACTTCGTAGGCTAAGGCAAACTAGTAGTATTGCCAACTATATCAAAGAATTCACTGCCCTCATGCTGGAACTAGAAGGGCTATCTGATAGAGACTCCCTCTTCTTCTTCAAAGATGGGTTGAAGGATTGGGCTAAGGTGGAGCTTGAAAGGCGCAATGCACAAACGTTGGACGATGCCATTGCTATCGCCAAGTCCCTCATTGATTACTCATCCCAATCCAAGGCTAAGAAGGGAACTTCTAGCAAGAGTGGGGGAGAAAAACAAGGGCAACGGAAGGACCAAGGCCGCAAAGATGGAGGACGCGAAAAATCCATTGGCAGTGGTTCCAAGCCCAATAAATATAAGAGTGGTAAGGGCAATGCTTCCAAACCCCCTAAGCCTTGCTTTATTTGTGATGGCCCTCATTGGGTGAGAGATTGTCCCAACAAAAAGATAATCAATGCCATCGTTGCGGAGTTCCAACGAGACAAAACCCAAGAGGAATCCCAAGCTGTTATGGGATCGCTCCAACAATTAGGTGCTCTACGCAACTTTCTCACCCCAAGCAATTCCAAGGAAAAGGGGTTGATGTTTGCCGAAACTTATGTGGGTGACAAATGAACTCATGCTTTGCTCGACACTGGCGCTACGCATAATTTTATCGATCCTTTAATAGGCTAAACGGTTGGGCCTCAAAGTGACCAAGGGGAGTGGCACCGTTAAAGCCATCAACTACAAAGCCAAGCCAGTTGTGGGCATTGCGGAATTGGTGACAGTCCAGATTAGCGATTAGCAAGGTACGCTAGGCTTTTCTGTTGTTCCAATGGATGATTTCAATGTTGTCCTTGGTCTAGCTTTCTTCCATAAGGCCTATGCCTTCCCCATCCCTTCTTCAAGCTCTCTTATAATCTTATATGATAACTATAAGATTCACGCTATCCCGGTTAAATGTGTTGAGAAATCAAAGACAAAATTGATTTCTGCAATGCAATTTAAATGGGCTTTTAAGAAAGAAGAGAGTTATCTTTCTACTATAAGAGAGCTCAATGATGGGGAAGATGTTGTGGCACCTAAAGAACCCTTACCAACTGTTGTGCAAGCAGTGTTGGAAAAATACAAGGATATAATGCCTGTGGAGTTGCCTAAAAAGCTTCCTCCTCGACGAGAGGTGGATCATCAAATCGAGTTGGAAAATGGTGCTAAACCTTCTGCCATGGCACCTTATCACATGGCACCTCCCGAACTTGTGGAGTTGAGGAAACAACTCCAAGATCTCTTAGATTCGGGCTATATTCAACCCTCCAAAGCCCCTTATGGTGCGGCAGTCCTCTTTCAAAAGAAAAAGGATGGATCCCTTCGTATGTGCATCGACTATCGAGTACTAAACAAGATCACTATCAAGAATAAGTACACAATACCCTTGATAACTGATCTCTTCGACCAATTAGGGAAGGCAAGGTACTTTTCCAAGCTAGATTTGCGATTTGGTTACTACCAAGTTCGCATTGCTAAAGGAGATGAGCTGAAAACGACATACGTGACACGTTATGGAGACTTCAAATTTCTTGTCATGCCTTTTGGTCTCACAAATGCTCCTGCCACTTTTTGCACCTTGATGAGCAAGCTGTTCCACCCCTTCCTTGACAAGTTCATGGTGGTATACTTAGATGACATTGTGGTGTATAGCACTACTCTCGAAGAGCACATGCAACATCTTCAACAAGTCTTCCAAGTCCTCTGCGACAATGAGCTATCTATTAAGTTGGAAAAATGTTCATTTGCTCAAAAGGAGGTGGACTTTCTTGGTCACAAGATTAAAGATGGAAAACTGATGATGGATCCAACGAAGGTGCGGGCTATCCAAGAGTGGCAGCCTCCCACTAAAATGCCCGAATTGAGATCCTTCCTTGGGCTGGTAAACTATTATCGTCGATTTATAAAGGGGTATTCAGCCATTGCAGCCCCATTGACGGACTTACTTAAGAAGGATTGCACTTGGCATTGGTCACAAGCATGCCAAGATGCCTTTGAGGAATTGAAGAAGGTAATTTCTCAAGAACCCGTCATAGTGTTGCCCGATTATTCCAAACCCTTTGAGGTACACATCGATGCCTTCGATTTTGCTATTGGTGGTGTACTTATGTAAAACAGTCATCCAATCACTTATGAAAGTTGCAAGCTCAATGATACTGAGCAGCGATACACGGTCCAAGAAAAAGAGATGACTGCCATAATTCATTGCCTACGAACTTGGAGGCATTACTTGCTTGGGAGCAAGTTCATTATCAAGACCGAGAATGTTGCTACAAGCTACTTTCAAACTCAAAAGAAGCTCACACCCAAACAGGCTCGGTGGCAAGACTACCTTGATGAATTTAACTACAATTTGGAATATAAGCCAGGCAAGGCAAATGTAGTTGCTGATGCCTTTAGTCAAAAGGCGGAACTTGCTGCCATTAGCGTGAGCATGCCCCGAAGTGACTTTTTTGATCGAATCAAGGAAGGCCTATAGTATGATTCAATGGCAAAGGACTTGATCAAATTGGCCAGCGAAGGAAAAGCTCGACGATTTTGGATGGACAATGACATACTTTGCACGGTTGGAAATAGGTTATTCGTGCCAAAGTGGGGGAGCTTGCAAAGAGAAATCCTCAAGGAATGTCAAGACTCCTTCTGGGCTGGATACCCAGGTATGGCATGAACTTTGGTCCTTGTTCGAAATAATTACTATTGGCCACACATGCAAGACGATGTGGAGGCCTATGTACGGATATGTCTTGTGTGCCAAGAAGATAAGGTTGAGCAACATTATCCGGCAGGATTGCTAGAACCCCTACCCATGGCTAAAAGACCTTGGGAAAGTATCTCAATGGACTTCATTGTTGCCTTGCCCAAGTCTGAAGGTTGAGGAAGCATTATGGTAGTGGTTGATCGATTTAGCATGTATACAACCTTCATCGCAACCCCTGCTGATTGTAAAGTGGATGAGGCAGCTCACTTATTCTTTAAACATGTCGTGAAGCTATGGGGTGTCCCTAGAAGCATAATTAGCGATAGAGATCCCCGCTTCATCGGCAAATTTTGGCACGAGTTGTTCAAGTTATTGGGGCCGGATCTAAATTTTTCTACAAGTTTCCATCCCCAAAGTGATGGCCAGACCGAGTGCATCAATGCCTTGTTGGAGTTATACTTGCGGCATTATGTAAGTGCCCATCAACAAGATTGGGCAAAGTTGCTAGACATAGCCCAATTCTCTTATAACCTCTAAAGAAGTGAATCAACGGGCAAAAGCCCCTTTCAAATTGTGACAGGCCAACAACCTTTGACTCCTAATGCCATTGCCTCTACTTATGGGGGAACAAATCCATCGGCTTACAAATTTGCAAGGTCTTGGCATGAAGAAGCGGATGTTACACGAGCATGCCTTGACAAAGCTGCTCATAAGATGAAAAAGTGGGCTGACACTAAGAGACGTCCTAAGGAGTATTCCGAAGGCGACTTGGTGATGGTCAAGCTCCTGCCCAACTTGTTCAAGTCCTTACGTAAAGTCCATAAAGGGTTGGTTAGGAGGTATGAAGGCCCATTTTCTGTAATAAAACGTGTTGGGAAGGTAGCTTATTAAGTTAAACTTCCTCCTAAGCTCAAGATTCATCCTATCTTTCATGTGAGTATGCTAAAACCATACCACGAAGACAAGCAAGACCCAAGCAGAGGAGAGTCCAAGTATGCCCCGATAGCGGTAGTCACCAAATTCGACAAGGAAGTGGAAAACATCCTTGCGGACCTAGTGATACGAAAGAGGGGAGTTCCTAACTACACTAAATACTTAGTAAAATGGAAAGGTCTACCCGAGAGCGAGATTAGTTGGGAACGAGAAGACCTCCTTTGGCAATTTGCTGAGAAGATAAAACAATACAAAGAAGAAGGCGTGATGAGGACGTCACGAACTTGAGTGGGGGAGGGTGTTACATCCCGCAAGTGGTGCTACGCACCAAGCTCGCAACAATTGGCCAAGGCAGCCTCACCTTGGCAATAAACTGACTGACGGACAAACAATTGGCAAGGAAATGGAATGAACAGGCCTCGCATAGGCAAAAACGGGCGCAGCCCAGTGCCAATCTGCGAGAAACACGCAAGGCTGGCACGATAGGCCAACCAGCGTGCATGATGAGCGCAGCAGTGTGCCAACGCTCAGCCCGCCTGCACGAGACATGCGGAATTAGTGAGAAGCCTTGCCAACAATAGGCCAAGCAAGTGGCAGGCGTGCGCAAGTAAGTGCCAGGAGCTACCAGCAGGCCAATACGCGCCAGAAATGCCCAGCAGACACTGGAATTGTCCAGCAAGCGCTAGAAGCTTCCACCAGTGCACCAGTAGGCCTGGTGGGCCAATTTGCAGCAGAATTGGCTAGACTCCTCCGGAAAGTTTCGCAAGTTTGTATCAACAAGCCAACCGACCTTGAAGGTTCTAGAAACTTCTTAAGCTGCATTTCTAGAGAGCTTCCTTGTACATAGCCTAGAAAATTCTAGATGCTAAATACTAGCCACACATTTGGGGGAGCCAACAAGTATAAATAGTCATCCCCCTCATTTGTAAACTTTTACATTAGATACCTTGCATACTCAAAACTCTTGTATACACACACTTTGAAGTGCAATATATTTACTCCTTTGAACCTCCTTGTGTTCCTTTGATTCTTAAACAACTCTTAGGTTTACTTAGCATCTTTTGACAAGCAAAAATCTAAGTGTCGTGCGGGTTAGTTAACATAAAAAGCTAACTCCATGACAATCAGCTGTCAAATTCGCTAAGCTGCCAAACTCCATTAATATTAAGTAGTGGACATAACAATGAATCAGAGTAAGATTGAAAAAAACATCATTAATGCCTTATTGGTATTTTTAAACCGTCAATTATTTTAGAACAAAAAAAAAATTCTAAAATGTCAACTATTTTGAAATGAATGGGAATATTATTTTACAAATTACTAAAAAATTATTCTTTCTCCGTCCTAAAAAGATTATCCACTTTTTTTTCTTATACAGTTTAAAAAAATTATTTTTTATTTGTCAACTCATAAATTTTATTATATTTCTCTATTTATACCCTTATTTATATTAATTTTGAAAATATATAAATATTACATTTTTAAATTAATAAGAATAAAATAGATAAATACTTATATTTAGTTTTACAGTGAACAAGTATTTTTAAACATTTTAAAAGAAAATAGTGGAAAATTTTTTTGAGATGAATGGAGTACGTTTAATCGATAAGATTCGAATTTTTTTTATTTGAGGCATTAAAATGTTTTTTTTTTTTTTAAATTTTGGTAACTTTAAGTAATGTTTTTATTATGGAACAAATACAATATTAAATAATAAATTAATGTTACTAGAAAATATAAATAAAAATCAATGTGTTTTTCAATTTATTTTTTTTTTAAAGGAAATGACATAGCCTTGAAGGGCTTTGAACTTTCACACTTTGAAATACTTTTGCCTTAACCTAACTGGATAGCCATCTAAACATAATTTTTCGATGCAATGCATGTCAATATTTTGATTAATAATAACAATAACAATAATAATAATAAGGCTAATTCTATAGTACACCTTATTTATAAATAAACTAGACACTTTTATCTTTAATAGTATATCGTAACATATGGAAAATGACTGGCTATTCAAATTAAATTAAGTTTCTTAACTTGTTGTGAGTCTCACTTTAAATTATTATATAATTTACTTTTAATGTGTTTATGTGGTGTGGTTCCACATAAATTAAATGCCTACAACAATAGGCAAAGAAAAAGGAAAACCAACGGTTTTTTTATTTTTTTTATTTTTTCTTTAAATAAAATATAAAATGAACTATTGGTCATCTCTTCCTATAAGAAAAAATGACCAGTCATAAGAAATATGTTATTAGTCATCCTTTCTTATAAAGAAAGGATGATTAAAAGCAAAATATATTTTTTATTTTTAATTAAATTTAATTAAAAGGAATAAATAAAAAATATACTTTAAGTGGAACCCACAAATAAATACTTTAATTATATTTTTATTTTAAATAAAATATAAAATAGGCTATTGAACATCCTTTCTTGTATACTTTTTACTTGTTTTCTTTTAATTATATTTAATTTTAACTATTTATTATAATCACTTTTATTATTCATGGCTATTGCAATATGTACGTTCATTGCATATTAGATGGACTCCATTGTTCTTTTTTTTTTTTTTTAATTATTATTTTAATTATGTTTAGATTTCTCATTTAAGAATTTCACCATAATGTCAAGTTCATATATTAAAAAAAAATACTAATATATATAATTCTAAATTTATTTTATTGCTTTTATTGGCCTTTGAAATTATTTTTTAATCAAATTTGCGATTAAGAACAAAAAATAATAAAAATATATATTAGTGGATGTCCAATTCATATGAATATATATATATTATTAAGCTAAACTTATTTACAAAAATAAATTTAAATAATATGATGGAGATTATGCATAATATTTAAATATTATATAATTATTGAATATCCCAATAATTTTTAAATATAATTTAAATTTTTATACTTATTAAATTAGTTATAAAACACGTTCTTAACATAAAATCTTTTCAATAGATTAAAAAAAAAATCCCAACATTAGTGTTTAACTCAAAGTATATCTCTTTTAATACAAAGATATGACACTTTGTCTCAAAGGTCATCTATTTTAATATAAATAAACTCTTAATTTCAATTATTTAATATTTTTAGTATATTCATATGAATTTGATGGCCATAACATATAAGCTTATGGATATGGGTGTTTTATTCATATGGATATAATATAAGCTTTTTTTTTTTTTTTTTTATTCATTTAATTATGTTTAAATTTTAATTATTTATTATTGTTATGTAAAATGGATATGAATGGCTTATTAAATTATAATAAACACATTTTTACATAAGACCTTTTTCTTAAATTTAAAAAAAAAAAACATCTAATCTTAGTATTTGACTCAAAGTATCATTTATTTCGATACAAGAGATGACAGTTTAATTCAAAAATCATCTATTTTAATATAAATATAAATTCCTTATTTCAATTGTTAAATTTTTTAATATATTAGTATTTTTCTTGTATACGAAAATTAAGTCTAGTATAATCAAAATACGATTAAAAAAATAAAAATAAAAAATGTAAATTGGTCGTCCATTCATAAAGGATTGGACGACCAATATTACTTATGGGCATCCAATTCTTTATGAATAGACGGCCATAAACATATAACAATTTTTTTGTTTAAATTTTTCTTTTCATTATGTTTAGATTTTAATTATTTATTATTATTATTATTATTTAAAATACATATAAGTAGCTTATTAAATTAATTATAAAAAACATTTTTTACGTAAAATCTTTTTGATAAATTATATATATATATATATATATATATATATATATATATATATATATATATATATATATATATATATATATATATATATATATATATCCCAACCTTAATGTTTAACTCAAAATATCATCTCTTTTAATACAAATGGATGACATTTTGAGTAAAAGATAATCTATTTTAATATAAATATAAACCTTTTGTTCTTATTGTTAAATTTTTTAATATATTATTATTTTTCTTGTATAAAAAAAATTAAATATAATATAATCTAAACACATGTAAAAGATAAAAAATAAAAAAAAAATCTAAATTGGTCGTCTATTTATAAAGAATTAGACGACCAATATTGCTTATGGGCGTCCAATTCTTTATGAATTGACAGCCATAAATATATAACCAATTTTTTTTCCTTTTAATTATATTTAGATTTTAATTATTTATTATTATTATTTAAAATGCATATGAGTGGCTTATTAAATTAATTATAAAAAAAATAATGTAAAATCTTTTTGGTAAATTAAAAAGTCTCAATCTTAGCATTCGACACTTTATCTCAAAGGCCATTTATTTTAATATAAATGTAAACTCTTTATTTCTATTGTTTAATAATTTTAGTATATTATTGTTTTCCTTGATTGAGAAAATTAAATATAGTATAATCTAAATATAAATAAAACAAAATAAAAAAAAGTATATTAGTGGTTGTCCAATTCATTTGAATTGGATGGCCGTAATATATAAGCATATGAATATATGTGTTTTATTCTTATGGATATAAGCATTTGAGTCAAATGTCATCTATTTTAATATAAATATAAGTTTATTTTAATTGTTAAATTTTTTAGTGTATTATTTTATTTTTTTTTTTTGAGAAAACTAAATATAATCTAATCTGAATACAATTAAAAAATATAAAAATGTAAATTGGTCGTACATTCACAAAGAATTGGATGACCAATATTGCTTATGCACATCCAAATCTTTATGAATGGACGGCCATAAACATATAACTACTTTTTTAATTTTTCTTTTAATTATATTTACATTTTAGTCATTTATTATTATTATTATTATTTAAAAAGCATATGTGTAACGGGGGATTAATCTTGTAATTCTTATGGGGAAATATGATAGATTTTGTAATTAGATCATTTTCATTATGTTATCTTGTAATAAAGGATGACTCTCCTCCTCGCACCCTATGCTTTTTCCTTCTCGCACAACCCAGTTTTCCCTTTAAGCATATATAAGGGAGAGTGACTAGTGAGCCAAGTGATTAGGAAGTCAGGCACTGTTGGTTATTTAGCCCGTTGTAAGGTCCCCCCTACTTACAATGGGCGCACTGTGGCTTCTATGATGTAATGAATTACAAATCAATGAAATGAGATGGGCTTGATGTTGTCCTGTGTTATTATGAATGCTTGGTTACTAAAACTATTGTTATGCTATGTTATCGCTTTCATACTATCATTGCTAACATTGGTCTGTTATTGATATATATCTTACTATGCTTATGCACAAGTTGCTGAACATTTGGCTGACTTGTGATTGTTAGCAAACGCCACACAGTCTCGATGGTGTTACGAGAGATTGGGCCCGTGACATTTGGTATAAGAGCAATAACATATCTTATTATTATTCGATAGCCATGACAAAAACATCTTCGAGGATAGATGTGTTGGAAAAGCGGTTTGATGAACTACTTGAGGCATGGAAAAGTAATATGTCGAAGGATGGGTAGTCCGTGGAGCTGCCGCCGACCTTTGGGCATCTTAGAGATATGGAAAAGCGTATTAAAGCGCTTGAAAAGAAAATTGCTGATTGTGAAGCCATAGTGCTCACTTTATCCCAAGGTGGTGACTCAACTGGTGATGAGAGATTCCATCATCTTGAAGCCACTATCAAAATTTTGAAAGGCTTGAGGCCTCGCTTAGCAAACTTAGAGGTGCTCACTCTTCGTGTTACTAATATGGAGGGTTTAGTGCCTCGTATTGATAACTTGGAGGGTTTAGTGCCCCGTATTAATATTTTGGAGGGTTTAGTGCCCCGTACTAATATCTTTGAGGGTTTAGTGCCTCGTATTAATATTTTGGAGGGTTTAGTGCCCTGTATAACTGAACTGGAGGGCTTAAGGCCCCGTTTTGTAGATTGGGAAGGTACAATAACCTGCTTGCTGGCATTAGAGGATTTGCCTAAAGAGCTTGAGGCCTCATACAAAAACCTTGGCAGATGAATTTGACTCTGTGACAGATGATGCTAGAGAGGCAATCATAGCAATTCACAACGAATTGAAGGAACTTGAGGGCAAGGTCAATTCTTTGGCAGCCAATGCAAGGAATGGCAAAGCAAGACATGAAATAGGAAGGATGAAATTTCCTAAGCTTAAACCTTTTAATGAGGTGAGGGATGCAAGAGAAGTAGATAATTTTCTTTTTAATCTTGATAATTATTTTGATGCTATTAACATTCCTTCTGATGCGAGGAAGCTAAAGTTAGCTCCAATGTACTTAATGAATGATGCCAACGTGTGGTGGCGAACCAAAGCTAAAGGGATTTAGAATGGGTTATATACGATGGAGACTTGGGATGATTTTAAACGAGAATTAAAATCCCAGTTTTATCTGGAGAATATAGCATACAATGCTCGATGCCAGTTGATGGAACTGAAACATACGAGGTCAGTGAATGAATATGTTAGAAAATTTCAATGGATCATATTGGATGTACAAGATATGGAAGAGAATGATAAATTATTCCATTTCATCCATAGGTTAAAACCTGAGGCCAAAACAGAGTTAAGGATGAAAGGCACAAAAGATCTTGCCTCAGCATTAGCAGCAACAGAAAGTATTGATGACTATTCGGATAGTGCTCAGAAAAAGAAAGTACTCATCTTTTGGGAATTTCGATAGAAGGCAAAATAAGTGGCCAAGGCCTTTCGGCAATGAATGCTTCAGGACAAGACCCTCTTTTAATGGAGGGGATAAAGGAAATTTCAATTGAGGTGGGGTTGAAAATAAAGGCACGATCGAAACTGGAGACAGGAAAGTCTTGAATCTTAGGGAAGGAAATATGGTGTCCAAAACCACTAGTACATCTAGCTCTTTTGTGCAACCTTCATGAAACATAACGTGTTTCCCATGTCAGGGACCTCATAGAGTGGGAGAATGTCCTAACCAAGCAGCTTTGAATGCCTTAAGGGCCTTACAGGAGGAAGAAAATCATGAGACGAAAGAAGCAAAAGAGTTTGATTTAGAGGAAAATGAACAATCTGTAATAGGGGCAATGAGATTTTTGGGCGCCCTAGAGAGACAAATGGACCAATCAAAGAAGCAAATGGAGAGAGGACTTATGTATGTCAATGTTGTAATAAATGGAAAATCCTCAAGAGCCTTAGTGGATACAAGGGATATCGATAACTTTGTGGCAGAGACTGAGGCACCTCGCCTTCGATTGGAAATTCAAAAGGATGTAGGAAAGTTAAAAGCAATAAACTCAAAAGCAGTTGAAATAGTAGGCATGAAGCAGTTGAAATAGTGGGCATGTTTAGGGTAGTGGCTTGTCGACTATACCCCTGGACCAATCAAGTGGACTTCACAGTGGCTCCAATGGATGATTTTGATGTTGTTTTGGGTTTGGATTTCTTAACGAAGTCTAGGGCCATCCCAGTCCCAACAGCCAATTGTTTGATACTAATGGGGAAGTAACCTTGTGTGGTTCCCATATCTGTGAGTCCTACCACAAAGAAAAAGGTACTCTCAGCTCTTCAATTTAAGAAAGGAGTAAAGCGAAAAGAGCTAACTTATGTAGTAGTCCCCATCTTAAAAGAACAAGAAGTAGGCTTTGGGTGCCCAGAAGACATCAAGGATGTGATGTTAGAATTTGAAGATGTAATGCCGGAATAGTTACCTAAAGCACTACCTCAACGTCAAGATATAGATCACAATATTGAAATTATTCCAGGAGCAAAACAGCCAGCTAAAGCTCCTTACAAAATGGCCCCACCTGAAATAACAAAGTTGAGGAAACAGTTAGCCTAATTACTAGAAGCGGGATTCATTCAACCCTTAAAAGCTCTTTTTGGTGCCCCAGTGTTGTTCCAAAAGAAGCAAGATGATAGCTTGAGATTATGTGTAGATTATTGAGCTCTCAATAAAGTGACAGTATAAAACATTTGGCTGGCTTGTAATTGTTAGCAAGCGCCGCACAATCTCGATGGTGTTAAGAGAGATTGGATCTGTGACAATATGAGTAGCTTATTAAATTAATTATCAAAAAAAAGTTTTTTTATATAAAATTTTTTTAGTAAATTAAAAAAAAATCTCAACTGTAGTATTTGACTCAAAATGTTATCTCTTTTGATATAAAGTGATGATACTTTAACTCAAAGGACATCTATTTTAATACATATACAATCTTTTTATTTCAATTGTAAAATTTCTTAATATATTATTGTATTTTTTATTTGAGAAAATTAAATATAATATAATCTAAACACATTTAAAAAATAAAAACAAAAAATAAAAAAATGTAAATCGGTCATTCATTTATAAAGAATTAGACGATCAATATTGCTTATGGGAATTCAATTCTTTATAAATTTACAGCCATAAACATATAACAATTTTTTTTTATTTTTTCTTTTCATTATATTTAGATTTTAATTATTATTATTATTATTATTATTATTATTATTATTATTATTATTTAAAATTGATATGAATGGCTTATTAAATTAATTATAAAACACATTTTTTTATGTAAAATCTTTTTGGTAAATTAAAAAAAAAATTCAAACTTATTTGACTCAAAGTATCATCTCTTTTAGTATAAAAAGATGATATTTTGTCTCAAAAATCATTTATTCTAATACAAATATAAACTTTTTTATTTTAATTATTTAATATTTTCAGTGCTTATTATTTTTCTTGAATAAAAAAATTAAATCTACTAATCTAAAAAAAAAAAAAAAAAAAAAAAAAAAAAAAAAAAAAGGTATATCGGTAGTCATCCGATTCATATGATTGGACGGTTATAACATATGAGCTTACGGAAATGAGTGTTTTTATTATTATGGATATGAGTGGCTTAGGGATATAATTTTTTTTTTTAATTTTTTAATTACATTTAGATTTTAATTATTTATTATTATTATTATTATTATTTTTTAAAATAATTAAACATTGCTTATTAAATTAATTACAAAACACATTTTTTACGTAAAATCTTTTTGATAAATAAAATAAAATAAAATAACCTCAACCTAGTGTTTGATTCAAAGTGTTGTTGTCTCTTTTAATACAAAAAGATAACACTTTGACTCAAAAGTTATCTATTTTAATACAAATATAAACTTTTTATTTCAATTATTAAATTTTTAGTATATTATTATTATTATTATTATTATTGTATAAAAAAATTAAGTCTAGTATAATCTAAACACAATTTAAAAATAAAAACAAAAAAATAAAATTTGTAAATTGGTCGTCCATTCATAAAGAATTGGACGACCAATATTGCTTACGGGAGTCCAATTCTTTATGAATGGACGGCCATAAATATTTCATATTTTTTTAATTTTTCTTTTAATTATATTTAGATTTTAATTATTTATTATTATTACTTAAGATGAATATGAGTGGCTTATTAAATTAATTATAAAAGATATTTCTTACATAAATTTTTTGGTAAATTAAAAAAATATTTCAACCTTAGTGTTTTACTCAAAATGTATTTCAATTGTTAAATTTTTAGTATATTTTTATTTTCTTTTGTATGAGAAAATTAAATATAATATAATACAAACAGAATTAAAGAATTGGATCGATGACCAATATTGCTTATGAGCATCCAATTTTTTATGAATAGATGACCATAAACATATAATAATTTTTTTAATTCTTTTCTTTTAATTATATTTAGATTTTAATTATTTATTATTATAATTTAAAATGAATATGAGTGGCTTATTAAATTAATCATAAAACAAAATATTTTTGGTAAATTAAATAAAAAAACTAATTTTAATATTTGACTCAAAGTGTCATCTATTTTAATATAAATATAAGCTCTTTATTTTAATTGTTAAATTTTTTTAATGTATTATTATTTTTCTTGTATGAGAAAATCAAATCTAATATAATCTAAATAAAATTAAAAAATAAAAAATATAAATTAGTCGTCCATTCACAAAGAATTGGACGACCAGTCATCCAATTGTTTATGAATGGACTGCCATAAGCATATAACAAATAATTTGAATTTTAGAATTAAAATTAAAAAACAAAAAATAAAAAAAGCTTAGGTTTCCAATCCTATATGATTGAACGGCCAAACCATTTGAGAGGCATCTCTTGTTCTTGTTATTTATTTTTTAATTTTTTATTTATTTTTCTTTTTAGTTGTTTCTATTATTATTATGATGATTATTATTATTTAAAATATATATGAGCAACTTATTAAATATATATTTTACTTATTTAACATATATTACTAAGTTAAAATATATTCAGTAGATTCAAAAAAATCCCAACATTAATGTTTAACTTAAAGTGTCAATTCTTTTAATACAAAAGAAATGACACTTTGTCTCAAAAATCATTTATTTTAATAAAATATAAACTTTTTATTTCAATTATTAAATATTTTTATTATATTATTATTTTTTTTATTGAAAAAATCAAATTTCGAATAATTTGAATATAAATAATAGAAAAAAATAAAAAACAAAAAAAGTATATTTTGTGAATTGGACGACCAATTTACTTAAGCATATTGGCCATTTTTTCATAGGAATTGGCTTAACCGATTTGCTTAAGCTTATAGGCCATTTAATTATTTATTATTATTATTATTATTTGAAATTGATATGAGTGGCTTATTGAATATATTTTTTATTTATTTAAAATATATTATTTAGTTAAAATTTTATTAAAAATTATATAATATAAATATACATATTAAATATTTTAATATAAAAATATTAAAATAGTTAAATATCTTTTGTAATAACAAAGGATGTCTATAAACGCAATGGACATCCATTGATATTAACAATGGAAGGGCATTGTACAATGGATGTAGTGTACATTGTTAACAGCATTCCCAATATACTTTTTATATATGTCAAATTTTTAATTATAAAAAGAGTTATTTAAAAAATAAAATTTTAATAAATTTTTTATCTTTAAAAAAATAAAGAAAATAGTTGATTTGCTTTTTTATATTTAAAGAGTCAAATATCATATATCACTCTCTATCTAAATTTAATTAATATGAAACAAGTTCCCATGTACTTTATTATATATATAATTTTAGTACTATTTTTTTTATTAGATAAATTTAAAAAAGAAAAAATTAAAATAATTAATTTTTATAGGATAAAATAAAATAAAGAGAACAATATGAAAAGTCTATTAGATTTAAATAAAATTTTATACTTTTTATCAACTAAAATGCCCTCTGTTAAATAAATATACTCTTTGAAATAAAAAAAAAATACTATTAGGGATGCTCTAATATCAATGGATGTCTATTACATAAATGGATGTCCATTATTATTACATTGGACGTTGATTATTATTATATTGTACATATTATGCCTAAACAAAAAATCAAATTTTATAAATTTTTATTTGTATTAAATTTTTAAAAATACTTTTATTCTATTTTAAATTATTATTTGAATATTAAACTGAGTTATGAAAAAATTTACACATATAATGAAGGAGAGAGCCACTTGTTTAAATTCTTTTTTTGGTACAATAATTAAAATTCTTAAATAAGTGAAAAAAGCGAAGGAGAGAGCCACTTGTTTAATTTGTTGAAGTTCAATTTGGATAAAGGCCTTAGATCTCATAAATAGTTATATATAACTAGTTTTATGGGATAGAGATTTATTAAGTGACCATTTTGAGATCTAAATTTAAGTCAATCTCACTACTTAATTGTGGAAAGTTAACTCGAATTTGTGTTCTTCTACGTAAAAACTATGAAATTAAATATTCATATGCTAAGAAAATTAAGGGAAAAAAGTAAGTTATTCCACGTTGGAAAAATGTAAAATTGTAAAGATATATATTAATAGACTTATTCTTAAAATGTAAAGTAGTCAATAATACTTTCTTTTGCGCACATACACGTATGAGTCAAATCCATGGTCCGAACAAGCACATATTCTGCGTACACGAATATCATATCAAAATTAATTAATCCATACCAGCTTAATTTTGCAATTTTTTTATTTATTGTACCACGCACCTGTTTTAATATAAAACGAGTGCCCTGTTATTGTTGTCCAATTTTTTTTCACTCTAGACACATGTTTTAAGTTTAGAACAAGTGCCCTATGTTTAATTTCTAATTAAAAAAATAAGAAAGCAAAATGATTGTCATGGATTAGTTAATTAAATTTGATAAGTTTGAGAAACTTATGTTGGGGAAAGGAAGGAAAATAAATAAAGAAAAATAAAGAGGGAAAAATTTTGAAACTATATTATTTTTCTCTTTTGTTTAGATAGAAGGGGAATGAAAGAAAAAAGAAAATAATTTTATTTCCTCTTATCTTTTTTTTTTTTATTTTTTTTTCCAATTAGAGAGAAAATAATGGAAGGAAAATAGTATTTATTGTTATAGTATATTATAATATTTGATTGATGTCTTTTCATATACATGAATATTCTAATTTTCATATTAGTATTGATTATATTTTTCTTATTAGAAAAATTTCATATTTTTTCTCTTCTGTACTCTATATAAAAGACTTAATATTATTAAATGGAAGAACTAGAAAACTATTCTCTTCTCTATATTCTTTGTTCTTGTTTTTCTCCATTATATTTATAACAAGTTATAAGTACAAATTTGTTATATCATTTTTTTTCTAAGGTATTTATTTTCTCCTTTTTTTATCTAAAATGACATATGAATCATATATGTTCTTAAATAGACATGTACCTATGGCTTAATATGTATATATATTCAAGATGTATTTATCTTATTGTGTCAATTAAATTAAATATACGTTTGTTTTTTATGCTTTTTTATGTTGGCATAAAAACTTTGCATATATGTTTTTTTTTTAACCAAGAAATCATTTTTTTTATTATTATTATTTTGGTGTAACTCGTTTTTTCTAGTAACATATAAAACGATTATAATAATTTCTATAATTCCTTAAATCATTTTGATGTGACTTTTTTCTTTTATGCAAAACAATGATTATGTGCATTTCGTTTTTTTTTTTTTTTTTTTTTATGATGCATGAAATTGTTTTTTCTTTTTTAACATATATTATCATATTATATATCTTACTAAATTCTTTTATAGAGATATTATTTGATATTAATTAAATTCTAGTTCCTGAAAAACTAGGACTATATTTTAAATTCTAGTTCATGAAGAAACTAGTATGATTTATAATTCTTGAAGAACTAATTAAATAAATAACCAAGGTATAAATTTCTAAAAAATTTTAGCCTAAGTTCTTGAATAACTAAGTATCTTAAAATCTAGTATCCCAATTCATTAAAGAATTATTTTATATTCCTGAAAAACTAAATGCATTGTCTACAAATCTTTAAAAGACTGATTTTATTATGATCCTATATTAGACAATGTTAATTGATGGCCCTTGACATCACGAGTAAGAATTATTTATCATGAATACTAAATGTTGAAATTCTTGAATTAGTCTTAATTAATTATTTATTTTATGGGATTCTCATGTCGTGTTGTCGCGGTAATATAATTTGTTGATGTGAAATTAAGAGCAGCAAACCAATATGGCATATTGCCCATTAATTTTGATTTGTTGAATATGAAATTAAACTTAAAACTTAATAAGATCTGTATTAATTAGTGTCACTCTTTCGAGTATTGAAAATCTAATGCTGCTAAAGATTTTTCATTTGTCTGAGAACCGTTTGACAGGTTCGATACTTTAATTAATTTTTGTAGGGTGAACTTCTTGTTTGCTATATTTTATCCTCCTTTAATGATATTCAATGGGTTAAAAATTATAGCGGATATTTGAAATATTCAATTGGTTAATCTATTATATATATACTCTTGATGATTTTATTTTAATAAATGAACAGTATTATATATATGACATATAAATAGAAAATTTTTGTTTTTCTTTTGCATTTTTGTTGGGCATGATTGAGGTAATTGCTTATAAAGAATTTAGTTTATATATTATACAGTAAACTCTACTTATATTAAGAGTATAGAATAGTTATAATGTACACTCTATATTTTGAATACCTAAATCTATGTAATTTACTAATTGACCAATTAATATATTTGGAGTTCCAAAATCTCGTAAAATTGATAATTAACTTAAGTTTACTCAGAAGAGATCTTCACTTATATTCACGATATTTATGTCATAAATTCCTTAGGATAATTATAAATATGCCATGATAAATATGTTGTATATATATATATTGGTTTCTCTTATTAGCAAATATAATTTGCTTGTACCATTGCATATTATTTATTTTTAACTTGAATTTTAGTATAGAGATTGTTGTATAATTTGTCCTCAACTTGCCTTGATGCAAATATATTTTATAATAATTGCCTTATTTTGACTTTTGAGTATAAAATTCATATTGTTTATGTGTTTGGTTTCAGTATGAAATTTGAAATAATTGAAAATTTATTTTTTCATTATAAACATGAATTTATTGTAAATGGTTGAATTGATTTATAAATTATTAGAGTTTTTACATGAAATTAATTCAAATTTCTTCATTTTTTCTCAAAATTGATTGAGTTCTAAATTTTTATGAAAATCAATTTAATATTTTTGTTTTATTTCCAACACAAAGACTTTGATCATATTTATACTATATGTAAAAGGAGTATAATGGATGAATATCTCACTATTTAAGATTTTTGTATTATTTAGAAGAGTTTTAAAGATCGATATGATCACTTGAAAGATGTGATACCACCATAAGTTCAATATGATTGGGTAAATCTACGCCTACAAGACTTGAAGTCTATTTGAAAATATAATTCAACTATGTTTAAAATTACTTCACAACTAAAATTGTGTGATAATAAAGTTACATACTCCTGTAGTAGCAGTATAAAAAGTGAAAATTTACAAATATTATTTTTCTAGTGGTTGCAAAGAATAATTGTTAATAAGAAATCATCAAATAATGCCCATTAGTACAACTGCATTCCCTGAAGTGAATGCTATAAATCATTTGGTAGATAATGAGAATTTTGAAATAATAATTGCTAACGAGAAATCATCAAACAATGTCTACTAGTACAACTGTATTCCCTGAAGTGAATGCTATAAATCATTTGGTAGATCATAATATTCTGAAAGAGAAACCACCCATATAGAGGACACAACTCAATTCAATATTGATGATTTTATATAAACTCCCTGAAGGAGTAATTTGCAAGAATTTTATAAGTTGTGCATTAGAATGAATTATTTCATTATTGTTTTATCCCCCATATACATGCACAATATATTTCATTGAACCTGCAGTTCAAGCATCGAACTTATAGTTCAATAATCAAATCTTGAAGGTTTGGCATGAATACCATTATATATATCATACATACTTTCCTTTGAAACTTGTACAAAGACATGAGCTGCAAATTTTTTGTGCCATGAATATATTAATATTACTATCTCAATGTGCGACAATGGGTCTACAAAAGAGACTAAGAATTTATTTTGATGAGGTACATTCTTGACATTAGGAGGAGAAAAGTACCTGCAGTGCTAAAAAATGTCAAGAAATTTATTTGAAGGAAAACTCTTTAAATAATTTTGATCCACATACAAGTTAGAGTGAACCAGAAGTTCACAAAATAATACAGTTGCAACAAATTTCAACTTAACTGCCAAATGCATTTATAGATGCTAAAAGAGTGGTAAAGTCTCATATTACAGCTGCTAATACTCTAGTAAGGGTTGTGGTTCAAATTGCAAATAGAAAATCAATCAATTTCACTACACGCCAAAAACATGGATAGTAAATTGAAACTAAAAACAAAAAATCCATGGAAAATAAAAGCAGCATTACTCATAAAATCTCTTAAAGAGAAACCTCCTAGAGAGGAAGATCTCAGTCAAAAAGCTATAGCCAATTATGAGACATAGACTGAGACAACGGAACAATTAGATTTTTCAGATATGGCTTCTGGAGTTGATGATCATATAAATGAAAATTATGAGATCTCAATTATTTTTGTGATATAAGAGAAAGAATTGATAGAAATTTAATTATCGTCGACGATGAATTTGCCTCAACAGTAGCTCTTGCTGTTTCAAGAGAAAGTCTGGATCCATAATCTATAATTATAACTGAATAGTAGAATAAACATGATTAATCATCATGGAAAGAGACAATTAAAGTAGAGCTACACTTGTTCTATTATTAACTATGAGAAAAAAAAAATAATTCTCTTATTATGGAAATGATCATGTTCCGTTATTCAATTAGTATGGTAGTTAAAGAAAGGCTTGATATATGCCTTATGAAAATGATATTTATATGAGGTTCCAGAAGGACTAGAGATATCAGAAATGAATATATATTAAACAAGTGACATGTATTTCATCAAATTGCAAAAGTCCTTGTATGGATTAAAGCAATATAGACATGTGGTGTAATGGATTAAAGCAATATGGACATATAGTGTAATTGTTTGAGTAAATTCTTATTGAAAGAAAGATATATGAATAATACAATATGTCCATTTGTATTCATAAAAGACTATAGAATGGTAGATATTATTGTTGCAATATATATTGATAATTTAAATATCAGTGTAACTCCTAAAGAACTGAAAGAAGTATGTATCTATTTGAAAAGTGAGTTCAAAATGAAAAATTCAATAAAATTTTGTACAGGCTTGCAAACCGATTATCAATGAGTCATAATACACTAGTCTACTTATGTGGAAAAAGTATTTAAGCAACTTTATATAGACAAATCTTTTTCCTTAAATATACCAGTGGTGATCCTCTTACCTTAAGTGAAGAGATACCTTTTTATATCTAAATAAAATAACAAAGAGTTATTTGGTTTTGAAGTACCATATATAAATGCTATAAGGGCACTCATGTATATTGCAAATTGCATCAAGCTTGAAATTGCAGTTATAAAAAAAATTCCTAGTTAGGTATAGCTATATACCTATTAAGAGATATTAGAGTGGTATAAAAAGTTATCTTCAATATACTATTAATATTATGATTAATATTTGAAATTAGTCTATATGCGAATATTGGTTATTTACTTAGTCTCCATGATAATAAATTTTAGATTGGCTATGTATTCACTTATGGTGGTACTACAATTTTATAAAGATTTTTGTAGTCTTGAAGTATCTCACTAAAAGATACTCCCATTATATTTTGAGAATAATGCAATTTGCATTGTACAAATTAAAGGTGGTTATATCAAAGATAACGAAGTAGACATAAACTTCACCCAAATTCTTGTACATATATAAGCTCTAGAAGAGATATCCACCAAATTCGCTTGAGTGACAACCTAACAGACTTATGTACTAACTCTTTACCTAATGTGGTATCTAAACGGCATTGTTTCATCAATTAGTATACGCTGTGTTAAAATCTATCCTCATTAGGGGGGAGCGAATTAGTATATGATTATACTCTTTTTCCTTAGTCAAGTTTTTGTCCCACAGGATTTTCTTGGACAGAGGTTTTAATAAGGCAATCTGTGCAATGACAAAATAGCGCATAAAATGTGAAATACCCTGAATTTTCAATTATTTTTCTAAAATCCTATTTTTTGTATGGAAAGGTATTATTCTATTATTTTATTTATTTAAGCAAATATTAAAGTTATATTTTTATTAAATTATATATATTCATACCATTTGAATATGTATTATTAATAGTAATTTTATTACAATATTATATATGTATATTATTATGAAATATTATAATGGGTATTGGAGAAATTATATTTTGATATTTGAATATAAATATTATGTTTGATTAATCTAAATTATATTGCTAATTATATATATATTACTGGAAGTTCGGGATTTTATTATAATTACTATTATTGTCAATAAGTTTATTAAATGTATTATTAGTATGCAAATTAGAATTTATTCTTATTATTATTATTATATAAACTATGGGTTGTTATTATTATTATTATTATTATTATTATTATTATTATTATTGTTGTTGTTGTTGTTGTTGTTGTTGTTGTTGTTGTTGTTGTTGATTTATATATATATATGTGCGTGTTGGTGTTAAAAAGAAAAAGAAAAGAAAAGAAAAGAAAAAGAAAAAGAAATGGAGGTGGTTGATTGGCTCAAAGGAAATGGGAAGAACAGAGAAGAGAAGGAGCGGGAGAGAGAGAGAGAGAGAGAGAGAGTTGGGTGTCGGTGAGCCGCTCTCCGACTGACGGTAGGTTGCACCGCCACCTCCAAGCGGCAGCCCACCTACCGATGAGTACTTGGGAGCTAACAACGGCGAAGATCATCAATGGGAGGTGGCAGAAGAGCTGGAAGAAGCTCTGCTGGTGCCGAGACTTCAATTGCAATTTTTGGCTGATTCCAGCGGCCAAATCAAGCAAGGTTGGTTCCGTTCGACTCCAGAGGATGAGAGCTTTGTTTTGGTATCAACCCTGCCTCCGATCGACTACCAGAGGAAGAGATCAAAAAATACAAAACCGAGACTTTGAAGGCATTTTCCAGCGAGACGGTGGTGACTGGGGGCGAGTGGATCCGTATGATCGAAATTTGTAAAGGTTAATCCAAAACTCTTATATCTCAGTTGTTAAATAAGTTATATTATGTTAGTAGACTCTAAAGGTAGATGTTATGAGTTGCCGAGTCTGTTGTTAAGTTTAGTGTGATTTTGTCGAGATCTCGATCAGAATCTCAATAGTCTTTAAGTTGTGTCTGGTTATGTGAGTCGTTCTTTTCTAATAGTATCCTTTGTTGTGAGGTGTCGGTGTTCTGGCGTCTTCCTGGTTCCAAAAGCTACACTTCCGAGGGAAGCCAGTCTGACAAGTCGTCAGTTAGGTGAGTGATACTTCCTAATATGTTATTCTGTTTTTATATACATTTGCATTTCTGTGTGTATATATATATGTATATTATGCACTACTATTGCATATATGCATGTAACATTTAATTGTGAATGATGAATCGATATTCCTTATTCTATGCTGTATTGTGATTGTGATTGACGGATGGAGGTCGGGAGGATACTGTACTACCTAGGATCATGGGTTTGGTTTTGATTACGGTTATGATTATGATTTGAATGATGTTGAGAAGATGAGCTATGACTGGTGTATGCTGGTGTGAGGCCTCGCCCGAGCATCGGTCCGATCCGCCGAGGGATCGAAATGCTCTTTGGGAGAAACTCCACGATTGGGACTCGCTGTGAGTTTGGAAAATTGATTTTTGTATTTTGAAGGTTGAAAAGTGAGTCACCACTTTAATTTATTTATTTTAATTGGGAAAATTAAAGAAAACCCAACATGATTGACTCCAAAATAATTTGGTTTATCCCAATGGAAAAGTGCATCAATCCACGAGTGACCAAGGAGGGCTCGGGGATCAGGTTTTGGTAATTACACAATTTAAGAAAATGTTATTTTCTTTAGTTTGGCTTGAAATGCAAAATAACTCTTGAAAATGGATTTTTGTGTATGCATGAACAAGAATATAATGATGAATGAGACAGATATATATATATGAGGTGATGGAATGACAATAATAAATAAATAGAAAAGATAAATCCTACTTAATTATTACAATATCAAAAAAAATGAAATAAAGGGGATCTTTCCTCTAGCCCTTATGGGTACTAGGAAAAGCACACATTCCCTAAAATAAACTGAAAATAAAATCACAAAATAAAGGATTAATGTGAATAAATCAAAATAAAAAAAAAAAAGAAAACAATATTAATAAAAAGATTTTTGGAGTTGATGCCCTTCAGAATGGCAGCCTGCGTATCCTATTGAATAGGAATCAAACCCCACGCAGTTCTCCCTTCTTGCGAAGGAGGGGTTTTATAAATGTGTTGATTTGCTTATTAACTTAATTCTGATTCTTAAATTAATAAGTTTTAGATCTTTTCAGTTTTAGACCTAAAGAGAATTCTAGATCTGAATTTAGAATTTTAAAATAAGAAAGGGATTATACCTTTGCTTTTCTCGGCTTTCGAACGAGTGGAACTAGTTTGGCTCCGGATCTCAACTCCACCTTGAATTCAAAGAAAGCTTAGAGTCTGGATCTAGAAGCAGCAACTGTGTGAGTATAAGAACAAAAAATATGCCTGAATTGCTTTGAAATGCTCTAAAATGCTTTAGAATCTGTTAAGAATTGTTGGAAATCGTCTGAAACCGTGTCCAAATGAGGTTGGAGGAGGTTGCTATTTATAGAGCTAACAGAGGAGGTGCCGGCAGTACGGACGGCAGCATCGGCGCGGCACCGGTGGCAGGCGTGGCACGGCTGACACGCCGGCCGTCTGGGCGGCACGCCAGACGTGCCGCCATGACGGCGGCATGATTTCCATGCCACACCGGCGGCATGGTCATTTCCCGGCGGCACGGCATGCGTGCCACCTCCTGGGCGGCATGGCAAACGTGCCTCCCAGTGCCACTCGCGCGGCTCAATCCGTTTCTGTCCGTTTTGGGCCCTTTTCAGCTTCGATTCGAGCTCTGCTTGATTCTATAGGTTCGTGACTGAAAAGCAGTCGACCGGAGGAGAAAAGATTCAAGAAATTTATTTTTCTACGGGGCGCTGCCCCCTTGACCCCTGCCCGCTAACCGGCTAGCGGGACCACCGTATGCGTAGCGCCCTATTCTTAATAGGTGTCAAGCTGCAGTCGAATCAAGAGGTGCAAATTTGAGGGTTCACAGCTGGCTGGGCCTGCTATCGCCAGGGCCGCTACCAGTCGAGTCAGGGCTACTTGGTACAAACCAGTGATAGCCGGATCCATTGGATATAAGAGACAGATTATTGGATTTAGAGAACCAAGATGGGGGAATCAGCTCCCCATACTGAGTATTATTGTAGTACTGTGGACCGTATCTCATCCTTGCTTTTTTGACGTGAATTGTTTATCTTTATGACATAGTGCATAGCATGAGTATTAGAATCTGTCTGTAGGACACCAATTTAATATATTAGCTGGTATCATTTACTGAGTCGGACACTCATTCCTGTTCATTTTGTTATTTTTAGGTCAGGGAATGAGCCTGTAAAGGAATTATAAACTGAGTAAACTATCAATTTTTCTTCAGCAGTAGTTGTATTATTGAGTATTAAGAAATGTATGTAATATATGTATAATTGTAAATATAACTCTAGAACTCCACAATGTTACACCTTGTACTTGTATATTGATTAATATTTAGTTATGTATTTGATGAGTTGGAATACTGTTGTTAAGCAGAATCCTTTTGTATGAGATTACATTTATGAAATAATTGAGATAAGCGAGTTGTTAGGCCAATGTAACTTTGTTTTTTATTGAGATTTTATTGGATCTGCTTATCTTGTATGGGCCCATAGCTCTTTTCAGTTTTGAGTTTCTGTTGTGTGTTTCTGTTAGGCTTACTACCGGCACTAGTAGCCACGTGCATTTTCCATATCCTAGTGCTGGTCACGTGCCCTCGGGTTCGGGGCGTGACAAAGGTGGTATCAGAGCAGAGATCTTGTGACCTCTAGTATATTCAATGTTGTGGATCCTTGTTTCTGTAACATGCGGAGTGTAGGATTCCTAATCATCTTTTTGAGTTTCTCTTGCTTCTAATTCAACGTTAACGTGGTGTAATGATGAGATTTTAGTTAGTAGCAAGCTTAATGCTTATCTATGAAGATTTAATACAGTTGTTAATTATTAGTTATAAATATTATAGAATGGATATGTGATGGACATCTTTGTTTTTCTTAATTATTAGCGTATTAGGTCTGGAGATTTACTTTGTTGGTGTCCCTTAGTACTGAAAGTACCCTATTGCCTAAAAGATAAGATAAGCCCTAGCTTGCTTTATTTCTATTTACCCCGTGGAATAATTTGATTATTTTCAATCACATGCCAATGAACAATTGTCACCTTAGATAAAGTTGAGGACTATAGTTGTTTGACTGGTCTCATCAGTTATATCTAGACAATACTTTGTTATTAGCTAAACCAATTTTCGAGAAAAAGTTTACTGTAGTTTTGTCGGTAAAGAGACTGAGTCTATTATTTATTAGAGACACAGGTATTAGGTAATTCACCATCTAGTTGTAACTTTCTTCCGCATTTGAAAATTTTCTCTTGACCTAATATTTATCCTTTCTAATTATCAGCTTAATTTTATGGCATCTTCTTCATCTTCCTCTCCCTCTGGACCTAATCCTTTCTTTACCAAGGCCTTCCCCCAGAGATTCGAAGCAATATCTCTGAAAGAGCCCTCAAGAATTTAGCTTCTAAGCAAATTTTTAAATATCAAACATGTCTCATTCGAAAGTATAGCCTTCGGTTTGTAAAAGAACTAACTATCCACCCTGAGTATCCTATTCTGAGGCCATATACTTTCATGGATATGATAGTGGATTCATTTTGGATATGGCCTAAAGAATTCTTTTGCTTTCTGTGGTATTTCCTTTATCTCTATCATGTTGATATAGAAATTCAGCTCTTTCATTTTTTGCAATATATCCAGTATTTGGAAGGCAATAATGCAGCTAACCCACATTTGGTTACCTTCCTGTGTTGGTTTAACCCTTTGGACCAGTGGATGAGGTTTCATATTACTAGTTTGGGTAACTCTTTTTGGACAGATGGTCCCACCGTTCGAACTATGCTTATTTTTCATCGTCCTTATACTGCTGTGAGCGATCTTTCAGGCACTCGTCTAGTCATGAATCCTTAAGTTCTTATTTATAAATCATGTTATTTTTCATTTTATAGGGACGTGTTTGATTATTCAGATAAGTTTACTGCTTTTCAACACTTTATGTGTGAGAAAAACAATGTTGCTTTGCGTGAAATGTGGCCCCCTAATGAACCTGATGCTCCGTGATGGGATTTTTCTCCTAAGTATTATTACGAGATTAGTAATGATAAAGATGATTGAGATCAGAATTGTCTTAAGGAATTATACCGGAGAGATGGTCCTCAGCCTATAGTGCCTAATGATGATAAGTTTGACCCTACTAATCACATTTGGACTCACCTTGTTGAGCCTTCTTCAGACTCTACTGATTTTGATAAGACAGCCTTCTTCAGTCAGTATGATGATGATGATGATGATGATGATGATGATATTATGAATTTATCTCCCTCGCATGAGCCTATCAAGAAGTGATAGGTTAAGGAATTTCTTGTGGAAGTCGATGGTAGTTATGGTATGAGACCTACTAGGTTTGCAGGGTCCTGGATCTGTGTAAGTGTATTTCTTTCTTTTCTTGTTGTGATGGAGTAATTTTCTTTTATTTTTGGTGGTGATGTGTGTAGGTGTTGAGGTAGGGAATGGAACTAAAGACACTACCTCATAAGATTGTGTAGGCCTATGTGATGTACCCCTTTTTCTGTATAAATTTATGTTTAATATAGTATACAAGAATAATTAAGCATAGGTGTATTTTGAGTAAATTATAGTGATTGCGATGATTTAAAGAGTTCATAGATTTAAGTGAAATTAATTTGATAATTATAACGAAAGTAATTTTGATGATAATTGTAGGGACTATGATTATGAGGTTTATTAAGTTTGGATATTCTAATGAAATAGAACAAAATTGTGATATGGTTTTAGTTTAGAATTTAGGAAAATATAAGAAATTGAATTGAGGATATTCGAATTGTGAATTTAAGGATCCCCGAAAACTTAATCCAGAAGGGTATAAATGATTTTGTTCAAAATTGTAAATGATTTGGAAATAGAATGTTTTAAATGAGTTTAAACATGATAATTGATTTTAAAGTGTAATTTTAAAGATAACTTTTAGACTTTATTATTTGGGACTCTGTACTTGTGTCCAGTGTATCTGTCTGTATGCGTCAAGTCAAGCATTATAAAATCATGAGTCATTGTTCATACATCATGTCCCTCATTAAGCATTGCATTAAGGTTACATATTGTGTGGCATCCCTGGACGCAGTACCATGAGTTCTAAAATAAAAATAAAAATTTTTTAATTATTACAATTGATTTTAAATAATTTTGCAAATTTAAACAATTCTGGATATACCTGAAATGGATTTAAGTTCTCAGAATGAGATAATATTTTGAGGTATTAGATTCTATAATATGTTGTGGGAATGATTAAAGATTAGGTATTAATTTTTATTAAGGAAAGAATTTTATTCAAGAAGTGAAGTTATTATTCGGGAATACTTATGAAAAGTATATGTTTAAGTTGAGATCAAAATAGAATAGCATAGATTAAGAAAGATATAAAACCTGCATGGAGATTTTATTGAATATTAACAATATTAGTGAATTCATCATTTTTATGTGGATAAATTGAAGGATTAGGAATATGAAATATAATAAGATGTTAATGGGAATTTAGAAATAAGATAATGTATGGATTAAATATACTTGATTGCCAGGCAATAGCTCCTTAAGTTAGGATATTGATGTATATTATGGAAAGAGAATAAGTCTAGAATAAATTGTGGAATTACTGGTTGGTATACTAATTATTGTGTACGCATGTGATGATGTTCAATTGATAAGATAAAAGTATATATACATTAAGGGATTAGCTAGAGTAAGTAAGAGAGGAAAATGAATTATTACGTTTTGGATATATTTTGACGGATGCATGAAATGAGTAAGGAAATTATTATTAGAGTTGTTGTCATGATTAAGTATAATATGAATTATAATTTGGATAAGATTTTTAAACATGAGAATATTTATTGAGATTATGAGAGATTAAGTAATCAATGGAAGAGATAATTTAGGAATTCATATTAGCAATAGTATGAATAAGGATTTAAGGAAAGGATAAGTTTAAGAGTAGCATTGATTAAAGGTGAAATTAAAAGTTATACTAGTTTTGTCTAAGATTAAATCGACTTTAGGAATAATGATTTATGAAGGAATTATTTTAAGGTTTAGTTAGGCGAGATATTGATATTAGAATAAATTATGTTGGAGGTTTATTTTTATGATTTTGTATCTTGTTGAATTTAATATCTTACCTTACCTATAGTTTAGATAGTGTATCAGAGCGCGCAATGGAAGCATGGTGGAGAAATTTAATTATAAGGTGTTGTGTTTGAAAATTCGAGGACGAATTTTCTTAAGGGGGAAGAATTGAAATATCCTGAATTTTCAATTATTTTTCTAAAATCTTATTTTTTGTACAAAAATGTACTATTCTATTATTTTATTTATTTAAGCAAATATTAAAGTTATATTTTTATTAAATTATATATATTCATACCATTTGAATATGTATTATTAATAGTAATTTTATTACAATATTATATATGTATATTATTATAAAATATTATAATGGTTATTGGAGAAATTATATTTTGATATTTGAATATAAATATTATGTTCGATTAATCTAAATTATATTGCTAATTATATATATATTACTGGAAGTTCGGGATTTTATTATAATTACTATTATTATGAATAAGTTTATTAAATGTATTATTAGTATGTAAATTAGAATTTATTCTTATTATCATTATTATATAAACTATGGGTTAATATTATTATTATTATTATTATTATTATTATTATTATTATTATTATTATTATTATTATTATTATTATTATTATTATTATTATTATTATTGTTGTTGTTGTTGTTGTTGTTGTTGTTGTTGTTGATTTATATATATCTGTGTGTTGGTGTTAAAAAGAAAAAGAAAAAGAAATGGAGGTGGTTGATTGGCTGAAAGGAAATGGGAAAAACAGAGAAGAGAAGGAGCGGGAGAGAGAGAGAGAGAGAGAGCTAGGTGTCGGTGAGCCGCTCTCCGGCCGGCGATGGGTTGCACCGCTACCTCCAAGCAGCAGCCCACCTACCGACGAGTACTTGGGAGCTAGCAGTGGCGGAGATCATCGACGGGAGGCGGCAGACGCGCTGGAAGAAGCTCTGCCGGCACCAAGACTTCAATTGCCATTTTCGGTCGATTCTGGTGGCCAAAACAAGCAAGGTTAGTTCCGTTCGAATCCTGAGGATGAGAGCTTTGTTTTGGTATCAACCCTGCCTCCGATAGGCTACCAGAAGAAGAGATCAAAAAATGCAAAACTGAGACTTTGAAGGCATTTTCCAGCGAGACGGCGGCGACTGGGGGCGAGTGTCTGTGGTTTTTGTGATCTTGGCATCGAGGTGAACTTGCTGGTGTGTAGATCACCCAGATTCGCCACTGGCAGTGGGGGCGCGTGGCTGGCCGGCGGCGACAGGTGGGGCAGTCCAGCAGCTTCGTTTTGTCGTTTTGGCGCAACTATCGACATCCGTATGATCGAAATTTGTGAAAGTTAATCCAAAACTCTTATATCTCAATTGTTAAATAAGTTATATTATGTTTAGCATACTCTAGAGGTAGTTGTTATGAATTGTCGAGTTTGTTGTTGAGTTTAGTGTAGTTCTGTCGAGATCTCGATCAGAATCTCAATAGTCTTTAAGTTGTGTCTGGTTATGTGAGTCATTCTTTTCTAATAGTATCATTTGTTGTGAGGTATTGGTGTTCTGGCATCTTCTTGGTTCCAAAGGCTACACTTCCGAGGGAAGCCAGTCGAACGAGTCGTCAGTTAGATGAGTGATACTCCCTAATATGTTATTCTGTTTTCATATATATATATATATATATATATATATATATATATATATATATATATATATATATATATATATATATATATAATGTTATATGCATATATGCAATAGTAGTGAAGTCAGTCGAACGAGTCGTCAGTTAGATGAGTGATACTCCCTAATATGTTATTCTATTTTCATATATATATATATATATATATATATATATATATATATATATATATATATATATATATATATATATATATATATATATATATATATATATATATATATATATATATATATATATATTATGCACTACTATTGCATATATGCATATAACATTTTATATATATATAACATATTAGGGAGTATCACTCATCTAACTGACGACTCGTTCGACTGACTTCACTACTATTGCATATATGCATATAACATTATATATATATATATATATATATATATATATATATATATATATATATATATATATATATATATATATATATATATATATATATATATATATATATATATATATATATATATATATATATATATATATATATATATATATATATATATATATATATATATATATTATGCACTACTATTGCATATATGCATATAACATTATATATATATATATATATATATATATATATATATATATATATATATATATATATATATATATATATATATATATATATATATATATATATATATATATATATATATATATATATATATATATATATATATATATATATATATATATATATATATATATATATATATATATATATTATGCACTACTATTGCATATATGCATATAACATTTGATTGTGAATGATGAATCGATATTCCTTATTTCATACTGTATTGTGATTGTGATTGACGGATGGAGATCGGGAGGATACAGTACTACCTAGGATCATGGGTTTGGTTTTGATTACAGTTATGATTATGATTTGGATGATGTTGAGAAGTTGAGCTATGACTGGTGTATGCTGGCCAGGCTTACTCATCGCTAGGGCCGCTACCAGTCGAGTCAGGGCTGCTTAGTACAGACCAATGACGGCCAGGTCCATTGGATATAAGAGACAGATTATTGGATTCAGAGAGCCAGGATAGGGGGGATCGGCTCTCCATACTGAGTATTAGTGTGGTACTGTGGACTGTATCTCATCCTTGCTTGATGACGTGAATTGTTTGTCTTTATGACATAGTGCATAGCATGAGTATTAGAATATGTCTGTAGGACACCAGTTTAATATATTAGCTGGTATCATTCACTGAGTCGGACGCTTATTCCTGTTCATTTTATTATGTTGAGGTCAGGGAATGAGCCTGTGAAGGAATTGTAAACTGAGTAAACTGCTAATTTTCCTTCGGCAGTAGTTATATTATTGAGTATTAAGAAGTGTATGTAATATATGTATAATTGTAAATATAGCTCTAGAACTCCACAATGTTACACCTTGTAGTTGTATATTTTTTAATATTCAGTTATGTATTTGATGAATTGGAATACTGTTGTTAAGCAGAATCTTTTTGTATGATATTACATTTATGAAATAATTGAGATAAGCGAGTTGTTAGGCCAATGTGACTTTGTTTTTTATTGAGATTTTATTGGATCTGCTTATCTTGTATGGGCCTATAGCCCTTTTCAGTTTTGAGTTTCTGTTGTGTGTTTTTGTTAGACTTACTACGGGTACTGATAGCCACGTGCATTTCCCATGTCCTAGTGTTGGTCACGTACCCTCGGGTTCACGACATAACAAAATATACTCTTTTTCTTAGCTATGTTTTTTCCAACTAGGTTTTCTAGCAAGATTTTTAACGAGACATATTCATAGTACAAGTAATATCCTAAGAGAATACTATAAATAAATTATTATATGTGGATATTATTTAAATATCATTAAGTATACGATTTGACAACTTCACATATTTGTTTACAAAGGCACTCCCTACAACCACATTTGAAAAGTTAGTCAATAAAATTGGCATGTGCCGATTAAGAGATATTTGATAGAAATAATATTTTTATGAGGGGAAGATTTTGGTACACTGTACTCTTTTTTCCTTAGCTTAGGTTTTATCCCATTGGATTTTCCTAGCAAGGTTTTTAATGAGACAGTATTATGGTACAAATCTCTACAAAAATAATGTACCATTTTTCCTTCACTAAGATTTTTTCCCATAGGATTTTTTTTTAGTAAGGTTTTCACGAGGCATATTCTTTGTAAAAGATATCAAGAGGGAGTGTTATAATATATTATAGGATTTAATTGATGTCTTTTCATATACATGAATATTTTAGTTTCCATATTAGTATTTATTGTATTTTTCTTATTAGAAAAGTTTATTATTTTTTCTTTTCTATACTTTATATAAAGGGCTTAATACTATTGAATGGAAGAACTAAAAAACTATTATCTTCTCTATATTTTTTGTTCTTATTCATCTCCATTATATTTATAACATTTATTTTCCTTGCTCTTTTATTTTTCTCCTTATTTCCAAATAAGGAAATATGTCAATCGACCACTATTTTCCTTTTTTTGTTTTTTTTCCCTTCTTTATTTCCTCTTATCTAAGTGGCAGATTTAATCTCTTAGTTTTGCAAGGAATTTTTCTAAAAATTTTTGGAAGTTAAAATTATTTTTTAAAAATTTAGGTATTTTTTAATATACATTAAAAAATTTTCAAATATTTTTAAGATGATTACCATGCAGCCTCAAGATCCTCCACTGCTGAATTTAGAAGCTAACAGTGGTACTTATTGATTATGCCCAAAGAGTACTGAGTGACTCTACTTGTCATCTACTTTGTAGGGAAATACAGGTCACTATCTCCATGAATACTGAAAAAGATTTTCTTATATACTCCAAAAATTGGTGTTACCGGAGACATCATTGACAAGATGCAACAATTGCAACGTTAACTGTCTGCCATAGTTCGCTACTATGAGCTCGGTTGATCTTATGATGTGGAGGAAACCAGTTTCTAACGAGTTGGGTTGTAAAAATTGAAGAAAATTCAAATAATTTTAGAAATTTTATAATAAATACATAATAAATTGTAATTTTTAATTCATTGTAATTTTTTAATAAAAAAAATTGATTTTTGAGTCTTATTATATTCTAACCCAAATAGTCCAGATGAGGTCATTTTGACCTCCAAAATAAATTATTTAGGCCACTTTTACACTTTTTTAGTTTGGGTTAGTTATAAAAATCAATTACCAATTTTCGCAAAAATTGCAATTTTAGATCAAACTTTTAATTTTGGCAATGAAATCACGAATATTAAAATTTTTGCAAATTGAATCATGTGAATAGAATCCAACCATATGTTTATGGTCAGAACTAATATGGCATTAATTTAATTATATATTATCCACATCATCTTCTTTCTCCTCACTTCATGTTCTTTTTTCAAATCAACCTCTCTTCTTTGCCCATATGAGAATCAGGTCAAGTTCCATTTCCTTTCGCATCAGCAACCTCTACTCCAACTATTCTTTCGGATGGTCAGAATCCGAGATCAACCCCAAATGCCACGACCATGACAGTAATCCTCTTCCTAGAACAACCCATTTGCTTGTCCAATTTGAGGAGGTCATATTAAAGCCTGTCATAAACAGGAGCAGAGCCATCTAGCTTATGCGGACTTGGAAAATGAGATGAGGGTGATATTTGTGGTGGAGGATAAGGAGAGAAAAGTGAAGTGGGGAGAAGAACTCAATTTCAATTTTGAATTCATGTTATCTCAAGTAACTCAGCATTCACATCTAACCAATGCTTAGCCTATGAACACAATCCGCTTTGTATCCATGGAGGAAACATAAAATAAACAACAGTCAAAGAACCAGCTATTTTTCTCTTTCTTTGTCTTCATCCCTTCCCTTTCTTTAATCTCTCTCACAAAAACCTTTCAAAGATCAATATATACAACATATGCTGAAAAAAAAAAACAGAGTAAAAAAAGCAATGATCTTTATCTCTTTCAAGAAACACCATATCCAAGAATAATGAGTTTCCTAACCCAAATGCCATTAATGCACCAGAGCTTTAGATATGAAATAATGACGCTGTCAATAATGGAGTATCAGAGGGTTCAATGGAAATTAGATCTTTTTGGTGGACTCAATCTCTTGAATTCAGTTGCAGTAAAGATCTTGTTTCTAGAAGCTTGGAGAAATCGATAAATTAAAAGCAACCAAATAAAGGGGAAAGAGTTTAATTGTGAGTTTAAGATCATGAAAAACTGAGTACAAAATTCAAGCATCAGAGCTAGTTGCCACTATAGTAAAGTCTAAACAGTCAGCGAAAAAAGAAGCTGACGTGGATATTATATTATTAGAATTTGATTTATTGATCCTTAAAATAGATAATTACTGAGAGTGGAATTTAAATAAATTAAATTAATGAAATTGATATGGAATTCAAAAAAAATAACTTATATTAATAGTATTATTAAGGTAGATATGAGAGTTAGTAATTTTAAGAATTACCGAATCATTCTTCTATATATTTCTATTAATGTATGCCCAAATTTTGTTCACGTGACCCAATTTGCAAAAATTTTAATGTTTGTGATTTTAATTAACAAAATTAGAAATTTATGCTAAAATTATAATTTTCACGAAAGTTAGTTTTTTTTTTTTTTTTTTATAATTAACTCTTTTAGCTTAGACCTAATTTTAGAATTTTGTAATTTAATTTTGTTTAGCTTTATTTTGTTTCCTTATTTTTAACGTTTTACTTGCTGCATCATCTTAGAAGTGAAAAATAAATGAAAATAGAAGTCTAAAATCTATTTAAAGAAAAAAATAAAATAAAATAATGATAATTTTAAAGCTTATATCTAAAAATGCATGTAATCTCAATAAAAATTTTAATTATCAAATTAAACCTCATCTTAATTGATTGATTAATCTCGAATTTGATTACTTATATTCATCAATATAATGAGATTTTTCACTAATTGATACTGTTGTGAAAAAAGAGATGCTTGCTCCTACGTATAACCTGAAATGTGCTGACCGATTTAGCCTTTTAATGAAGAAAAACAAAATCAAAATTTTCAAATATGAAAATATCATCATCAACCGAACAAGGAATGGAATCCTAAACTGCATTTCAATCTCATTCTAATTCTCATAACAAGGTGCAAGTATCTCGTCTATAAACACTACACGGTTCTTTTTCTGAAAAAGCCCCATGGGATTCAGTTAAAAGCATATAATTGCTCAAAACAATGACTTGAAGGGATATCCTGAGCATATATCGCATCTGATATCATGAAGACATTCACCATTTGTTGTTTCTACACGATCATAAAAATGCAAAATAGGTGAAACATGATGGAAAATAGTTCAACAAAGTGTCTAGAAAGGAAACAGTCTATTATTTGTAAAATTTCATTTTGATGCAGAGAGCATTCAATATTCTAATTGGAGGGGCAAAACGCCTTTTATAACTTAAATGACCTCAAATGATCACAAGATCAGACAACTCATTCACCTTCATTTCATTTGGCACAGGGAGCAATCTGCTGGAGAAATACAAGACGGTACAAACTGCAGAATATACCTGAGTCAGTAGCCGATCATCATGTTGAATAGCAATAATCCCCAATAAAAGAAATGATGTAAATCCGCAATAGTTCCCTTTCAGCCTTCAATATGACAACCAGACATGACTCAGCTGATAACTCCAGCTTCCCAGGCAGAATATGCATCTCTGATGATGATGATGATGAGATAATCCCATAGAAAAATGGAATCACCCAAGTGAGTAGACTATTCGCTCAGACAACTCTGCACCCACAACCCTCTTGTATCTGTGCAACTGAGATTCCAAGTAACTCCTTTCACTAGCACCAAAAGCTCGTTGTAGATCCTTGAAGAAAGTGGTGAAATAGTGAGAAAAATCACACTTATACCATATCCGGAACAGTGGAAGTCTGCTGAAGGCTCATGAAAACTTTTTAGGGAAAAAAAAACCTTAATTATTTGCTAAATATCTAAATTATCCTTAAAGTTCTAAAGAACAAAGTAATTCTAATGTATGACTGTTAAATATTAATTTCAAATAGTCTATAATTGTGAAACACACTGAAATTTTTTCTTTTAAGTTTTCTCAAGTCAATATAAAATTCCTAATTAAATCTCTTTGACAAGTAGGATCAGTCCGCTTGCGACTAAATTATGATCCAAAATTTTCAAGTTCTCAATTTAGGAACTCCTAAATTTTAATTCTGAAAACATTTTCAGACCACGATCATGGGAGAAATAAAGCAGAGTTTAAGTACCTTGTATCTTACACGAGATGCTTTTAACCCAATTAAAATATTACCAACATCACCGTCTTCTAATGTCTGACTAGTGGTTTCAGGACCTGATTCATCATCAGAACTTTCAGATTCAGGTTCCATTTCTTCATCATCATCTATAAGAATATCATTTGGATCATCACCACCACTGTCATCATGCTGCACTTCAATGGCATTTTCAGAAGCATGAGGTTGTAAAGAGTCTCCAAGAAGTACACAATCTGACAAAACAACGTATGGCTTTCTATCGAGGAAAGGCCTTGCAATCTCAAATGGGACCCACCTGGAGATAATACATCAGCTTGTCAAACTTTGACTCACCAAAAGACTGACTAGTTTCAATAATGGAACACAGCAACTTGAGTACACATGTAGAAGTTTAAAAGCCTCAGCCTCATAAATGAAGCTCAAGCTGACCAGGCTTAAGCCTCTCATAAATCACTGTTGTCCCATGACTCTATCCCTCCCCCGTACACCCAGAATCAAAAGAGAGAGAATTAAACTCTTTCCTACATCTAATGCATGTAACACTTAACCTGAATTTTCTACCCTTCCCAAGTTTGAATGTATTTGTAGGAAATCTCTCTGTATCAACAAGAACTAGCTCTGCAACTGAAAATTGTTTGACCTAAAAATTATAGGGGTAGGTTATATATCGTGAATTAATTAGAGAACAGAAGTGTGGATAGCCAATCAACTTGGGCACTATAGCTTATTTTATAGCTGAAGAAGTAAACATAATATGATGTCTCGGAGCAGGACCCAAGCACGCTTGTTAAATAGATAGCTAGCAGATGTCAAAAATAGAAATTAAAAAACTGCTCTTAAATGATGCCCACAGGATTCAATCTAAATGCTGTAATCAGAAGCTTAGGATTGATTCTACTAGTACAGACACTACGAAGTCACTAGAAAGGCTCATAGGCATTATTCAATATTAAGTTGCAAGATGCAGAAGAGCAACTTACTGATAACGGAGAGGACAGAGAAGCTCAGAAGGGCGATATGCTGCTTTATATCTCATCTTGCTGCAGGAATGAATATAATATCCAAGATAATAGTACTGAAGACTAGGGCAATGGACTTGATTCTCCTTAACCCAACCGATTTCCTGCAAGGCTGCATACTTGCCTAGTGATAGACAAGCAAAATCTGGATCCCAGAATAGATATTTACTCGACAAACATTTAGGAAGAATATCTATTACACCAACGGCAACTAGCTTGCCATCAATAACATATTGCTGATGGAAGGAGCCAAATCCACAAGGAGGAACTCTGCCATCACCAGATGGCAGGACAGGAACTAAGGGAGTATCAACCAGAAACATCCGGTATGAGCTTTCAGTAACACGATCAGGTGTATCATTATGCACTTTCATCTGATATCTTCTATACAATGCAAACTCTTCTGGATCAAAGCTGGATCTTTTCAAACGGATCTCTAGCTTCCGCCTTTTTCCCTGAGAATGTTTGGCACTCTTCCTCATACAGCATGCTTTTCTTTTACAACCTGCAGCAGATTCTTTGGAGCCAGCAACACTTTGAGGACCTTCACCAGAAGAAGCTTGTGTTGCAGATGAATAATAATTAATGTGTCCATTGCAAGCCCTGATTGACAACCCACTAGTTTCTGATGACTGATTTAAAGCAACAGCCAACTTTTCTGCAACAACTTTAGGAGATAGAGTGTCATCTTCTGCACTATGCTTTGCATCCTTTCCAGCTGATTGAACTTGCCTTATAGCAGCTACTATTTGAAATGCAATGTTGCTAGAGTACATGAGATCTTCTGCTCCTTCAGCTAGCAGCTTTCTTTTGGCTTGTGAAACCTGTTTGACAGAAGCTTTTGGTAATTGTATACTACAAGGAACCTCCCCACTTTCTGCACAAGTATGGATTGCATTGTCAACTTGAGCTGATAAATAACTAGCAACATTCTCTGCCCTATTCTTCTCCTCATTTTTACTAGACAAAGCTTCCCTTGTTCCTGAGCTTGAAACTTCATGACAGGCACAGCTGCATGCACCTTTGGAACTATTTTGATCCTCTACAACGTCCGCTGTTTTTTTCACATCCAGTGTGCCATCTAAAAGCCTAGGCATTTAGTACTATTAGTAATCAATATGCAACTAAAGTTTATCAAACAGAAGTGCATTCAGTAGAACTTAATCTGGGTATAAATTTTATAAGCCATTCCTGAATAATTCGAGCAATTTTCGACAACGAAAATCTCCAAGGTTGGCAACTCTAACGTGGGTTAGGAATACACCCTTTGCCCTTAGGAGAGCATCCCAAAATTCAGTGATTAAGTTGCTCATATTTGTTAGGATCATACAGTAGGCAAAGCGAAAATATCTTCTATCAAATCCTAATAATCAAGATACTTTTACATGTCTTGGAAGAAAAATTTAACAAACTAAACTGGGATCGCTTTAATGAAGTGAGACAACAGTTGCATACCTCTGCACTCTTCTAGAGACACGGAGTTGTTCCTTGGAAGGGACAAAATCACTTGCCTTCAAACGAATAGTATAAGATGGGCAGCATGTCCTTTCCATCTCAGGTTTGTAGAGGAAACAGCCAGATCTTCTCCATCCCCGGTCAAGAAGATCTAGCAAAGGAGCATCAGTTTAAAGGGACAAATCAAACAAAACTATTCCCATTTCAAATTTAACATCATACATAAACTGACGGCTACAACACAACGCTGCAGAACAAAAAACCAACAAAAAAAAAAAAACACCTCTTAACCAACAATGATACCTCATGAATCATACCATTTAGCAACATTATACTCTACCTGCTAGGATTAAGATCACATGCAATAGAGGTTCTTCCCACGCATAAAAATGTGAATAATTAAAGAAAATAAAAGATGCAGATCATCAAAGTTCAAACATACCTTGATAATCATCAACTGTAATGCTGTGCGCCCACAAACCTAAAATAAAAAGCAAAAACTCATCAGGTTGATGTCTAGTTAACATGATTGATTGATTGCAATAGAAAAACTTAATTATAAGGAACTAATCTAATAATTCACATGATAAATTAGTATGATTATTAGGTAAAGAAAAGCAAAAACAAGTTAAGCTAATCCATGTTTTAATCATCAACTAATTATATCTCATTATAAAAAAATAAAAAAATAAAAACACCAAAATTCACATCATCTCAAGCAACATCTAACAATCTAAACGCAAAACAAAAAAAAAATCAAATCAAATCAAAGAAATTCAAGTAAACTAATAATTAATCCAGCAATTAACATTTTAAATTAACGAAAAAAAAATGAACGAACCATGAGAAATACTGGTGCGACCGGTGGATCTGCAATAACCGCAAGAGCTCCGACGGCGGCCGCAATCAACGACGACGGTTTCTCCTCTGCTATTGCTGCTACTACTGCTAGAGCTCGCTTCGCTTCTTCTTATCTTCCCTGCCATTTCTCTCCTTCTATCTGTCTCTCTCTCTCTTTCAATCCTTTGATTACCAGCTCTGCCTCATAGATGATTAATTTTCATGGTCTAATTTTCATCTCTACCGCTGTATTGACTAAGATTTTTTTATTTTTGGGGGTTTAAATGTAATATGCAATAAATAAAAGAAATGAATAAACGAAGAGAAAAAGGATACGTATGTGAAACGAAATAATTTCCGTTATGAGAGAGTTTTGAATATTTGCTTGTAAGTCCTTTTCTTTCCCATTATATACTTTTAGGCCAGTTAGTGCTATTATGAAATTAATAATGGGGCAGGTTTTATTTTATATATTTTTATAAGAAAATATGTAAATTTGATGCTACTGTTTATCATATGGAGCATATGATTTTTTTTTTTCAACATATAAAAATATCCTAACTTTATAAAAATTAGGTTGTTAGACCCTTCTTCCGTCAACTTTCTCTCTCTAACATTTAATATTCAGTTTTTTTATTTTTAGCATTTAATATTTAAATTTTTTTTTATGTATAAAAGTGTGAATTATGTCACATACTAAAATATTTTAAAAAAATTTTTATCATATCTTAAAACATTTTTAAAAATTATAAATTAAATAAAAAATATATAAAACAGAGAATGTGACCTAAAACTAGCTAATTAATATAAATCATGTTTTGAGTTAATTAATTACTTATTCTTTTAATAACATGAAAAGTGAAAATTTTAAAATTTAATTGTTTTAAATTGAAATTTATTTAATAAAAATTATTTGAAGAAAATATATTATAATTAATATAAGAATAGTTACAGTATTAATAAGTGAGTATAAAAATATAATTAACTAAGTAGAGAGAGAGAGAGAGTTAATAGAAGAAGGGATGCAGTGACCCAATTTTATAATGCTAGGATTATTTTTATACTTTAAAAAATAAAAAAGGACGATATGCTCTATTGGATAAATAGCAGGATCAAATTTACACATTTTTCTCATTTTTATTCTTTAGTCAATTAAGAAAACTAGAAAAGTAGAAAACATGTATAGAGAAAAGGAAAAAAAAAAAAAAAAACTCTCTCCTCCTTCTTTCTAGCTTTCTTATTAGGGGTGCAAACGAGCCGAGCCGAGTCGAATTTTAACTTATTTATATTTGATTCATATTTTTTTTTTCGAACTCGAGTTTTAGATTAAATTTGAAAATCATGTTCAAACTTTACTCACTTAAAACTCAAGCTGAGCTTGAGTTCAACTCGAACTCGACTCGTTAATAAATTATAATCGAGTTCGACTCATTATGAAACTTATTTATAATTTATCAAAATACTTAACTTTCTAAATATTTATTTTTAATAAAATAATTATAATGAAAATACTTAAACCTAATATAAAAGTAAAAACATCTAATTAGTGAAAAAATGTAATCATAAAATTGAGTATTATATGTATTATAAAGATACTAATTAATAAAAAAAATTATATAATATAAAAATATTAGATTATGTTAATCAGGAATATATATATTTTAATCAATTTGAATTTTTAAAAAATTATACAAGTGTTAAAATATATTTTTTGGAGTGCAAAAATTATTAAGTAAATAATAATAATAATAATAAAACTATTTATGAGCTTATTAATCAAGATTTTTTCAAGCTTGTTCATGAGTTTATAATTGAGTTGTCTACGAGTTTAATCGAATCGAGTTTTACTTTACTCAAACTTGGCTCATTTATTCACCGAACTTCAAAATAAGGTTCAAATTTGGCTCATTTATAAAGTGATTTGAACGTGAACGAGTTTTTATCGAGTCGAACACCAAACTAATTGTGAACAGTTTAGCTTATTTACACTCCTATTCCTTACTGAGTTGTTTCTTGAGGTGTCGCCGATCAACATGGAAAGGAAAAAACTCTTTGTCTCTTCTTTTTCTCTAGCTTCCTTACTAAGCTATTTGGCAGTACCTCCTCTCTTTTTTCTCTTCTATTTTTTTTTTTTTTTTTAGCTTTCTACCCCTATTTTAAAGTAATTGTACCATACTTATATGACTAATAATTTGGGTTTTAATACCCTTAAATCTACTCCTCCTTCCTTAGGAAGGATGTGAGCAAGGTGATTATTTTGAGCACTAGAGTCTATTTTCCTACTAAAAGATTGGTGCTTGAATGATGGTGGTTCTTCAATGGCTTAACTCCTCATATTCACATATCTTATCAATAGTGGAGGTAGATATGGCTCTAATGATGAGTGTGAGAGTTTAAATGGCTTGGCCCTCTTTATTGATAGACTAATCCTCTACCACTCCATCTTTTTATTTGCTTAAAACATTGAGATCCTAGTTATCACCAAGTTGAATCTACAAATTTTATTGTTGTAAGAGTTCTCAAGATTCATAAGTAAAATAGAATTTTTCCTTTTATCTTTCTATATAGATTTAAGGTTTTCTTCTTTTACAGATTTAGACAATTCTTATATCTAAATTTTTTAGTTCTCTTGAATCTCTATTGTTGAACCTTATATGACAATTCCTAAAGCGGAATGAATAAGAATTTGTATTTCTAATATAATTTTACATCCTAAATGATATTTTTTAACAAATGCAGCAATACATAAATTAAAAGAGATAAAAATAAGAAAGTTTAGTCAATTTTTATAGTGATTCAAGACAAACTCCTCTCCTACGTCCACTTCTCCTAAGTCCACGAATTAGGGTTTGACTATTTCTTTAGGATTATGTTCAATGCTTACAATATACTAGTTGATATGATATTTTGCTCTTACAATAGATTTCACTTAATAATAGATTTACAGAATTTCACGCAATACTCACAAAAATACAAAAATAAAAATAAAATAAAAAGAGAGAAATTTTGAGATTTAATGTCTCCTAAGACTTACAAGGAAAGCTAATGCAAAGATTGCATTTAAACTCAATAGCTTTTTTAAATGAACACAAAAGATATAAGCTTATAGCACAAGGTGTTCTAAAAACATATATGAATTTAAAGTTTAAGGATTTGAAGTGTAAACACTTGAATATCTTGGAAACTCTTGTTCTTCACTTAGCTAGAAATATCTTCCTTTTATAGTTTTAGCCTTCAAATACAAAAATATGGTTGTTCTTATCAGAAAAATATGTTTTCATAATTGCATCATCAACTAACAACTATAAAATCTCAACAAATTTTACTAATAACGACTGTTAATCCTTAGTAACGGACGTTACTTTGCTCTGCAACATTAATAAACTTCAGTTAATGAATGTGAGTTTTGTTTTTGTCTAAAATTCCCAAAACAGTAACAATGGTGAAAATTTGTTAACAGGTATAATTGGCGATGGTGGAGAATTGTTAATGGGCGTTATTGGCAATGGTGGAGAATTTATAACAATGTTACAAATAAGTAATGAAGATGAATTTTGCCTACGTCCAAATTTGATCAATTTAAGGATAAAGTGAAAAAGCTTTATCAAATAGTAATGGACATTACTTCCTGGAGAAGGGGAAAACACTTGGAACAAAATATTAAGTGAAAGTAAATGAATAAATTAAGTTTTGGCATTATCAAAACACACATGCGGACAAAATATTCTTAGTAAAGTTAATGAATTCTATTTTTTTTTTTTAAATTACAAAGAAAGGAATATGGGTGCGAATGTTCACATATTGTATTTGTCATTTAAAGTTTATTAAAAAATTAAATTTTTATATGTAAAATAAAATTATTATATTATAATAATAACTTCTAAAGTAATTAGATAGTCTAATTCACCTTATGAGCTTTCATTTTAACATTAATAAATTGCACATTTAAATATTAATTTAACTCCTAATTTAAAAAAAAAAATACATTTTCTCCTATATATTTTTTTAGGGATAACAACGAATCAGATATAGAGTGGGTTTTGAAAAACTCATACCTGACCTATTTAAAAAATAAAATGCCCGCTCGTCGCCAAGTAGCAAGGCGGGACGGGTATACCAGATTATATTTCTTTTTAATTTTTTTTTGTGTATATATATATATATATATATATATATATATATATATATATATATATATATATATTCATCTATATTTTTTTCTACACATCTACATAATATAATTTACATTTCACATAAAAAATAATTACTAAATTTCAAAAAAAAAAAAATTAAATACATATAATATTTAAAAACAAAAAATTATAGATAATGGGATCGGATTGTATCATTACCCGAATCTGACTCCAGTTTAGATTAAAAAACCCGCCCCATCCCAAGATACCTGATCCATTAGGGTCAAGTGAAGGCAGATATTTAGCAAGACAAATAAAAATGTCATCCTTAATTTTTTCTCCTCTTTTGGTGCTTTAAAAAGAGAGAGGGGAATATAATAAGATTATTGTTATTATTCTAGTTGAGTTAAGTTCTAATTAAAGTTCAAAATTATAATTTTTTAGCAATGCAAATGATTCTTAGTGTATCACCAAGTTATACTTCATTGGTATAAAATAAAAATACTAATTCTAGTAATTAGTTTGGTTTGGAAATGCCATCTAATTTTAATTTTGTAAAATAATTTATTATGTAAACTTTTGGAATTGACTTGCAACCAATTTGTGTGTTATGTGATATATTATTTTGGGTCAATAATTTCCAAGACCTAGAATCTCAAGCCAATGATTTCCAAAAGCTAGAATCACAACACATAACAAATTAATTTGTATTGACAAAAAAAATAATCTTTTTAATGATAGCCTGATTGACCGAATAAATTAATAAACAGAAATTGATTATAAAAAAAATAATAAAAAAAAGAAATTTTCCATCTCATAAATGGATTTGTATTGAGATTAAACAAACATATTATGCACATTATTTCTAATAAATTCTAGTATAATTGAGCAAATTTTGAAAAGTATAAACTTAACGATCAAGTTGATAAGTGTACTAATATCAATGATCAGTCATAGATTTACATGTGCTTGATGGGCTGGATTACTTGTATGAACCTTGAACGAGTTCTATCAGCCTACAAGAAAGATGAAGAATGTGAGAGCGCTAAGGCTTATATTTGACAAAAATTTTCCAACACCCTAGTTAGCAATGGAACTCTAGAGATGGTAAGGAAAATGAAGACTTCCTTGTAACCAATAATATTTGAGTGAGTTAAAAAAGGGGATAAGAGTATGGCAAAGTAGCTACTTCAAATTGAAGAGGGCCTTTGGCTTTTTGCAAAAGCAATAGACATATCTCGATACCCACAATGAACTACTTGGTCCTTGAGAATTGATGAAAAATTTTATTTTAACTAGTATCACTTCATAGAGTGACCTCATTAAATGATTGAATGACTACTGCTACAGTGAGCTGGCCAGGTGACTCCTTGCTCACTAGCAAGGAAGGTGAAGGGTGAGGGGGCACCTCGCTTGATGTACAGCTGATATCTTTTGGGAGATCTTTCTCCTTGTGTTTAAATTAGAAACTCAAGTGATGTTCTCTTAATAAATTGGACTTTACGTGATCAGACCCATTAAGGCAATGGATAATTTTAGTCCTTATCAATTTGAATCAATGAACTTAACGAGAATTAGCCTTCTGAAAAAAGTTGGTTTTGAATTAAAAATAAGGAAAAAAAAATAGCAACTTGTCCTTTGATTTATAGGCCAAAATCAGATTTTGAGCAAAACTCATATTTGAAGTTGTATCCAAAATTAGCTTTTGATACATAAAGATCAAAACATTAATAACTATTGTCTATTCAACCATAAGATTTTTCCTTTGCTTTCAGTTCAAAATCTTTTTTTTTTTTTCTGAAAATAACAATTATTTAGGAATGTAAATAAAGCCTGGATAGTAGCATTAGGAATGGGCCAAATGGCTAATACTTGGAGATTAGAGAAGCTGCCAAGTTGTACAGAAAATTTCCAAGGTAACTCTTTGATGCTTGTGGCCGCATTTAACACCTTCCCGCTGGAAAATGTTAATATTAGTTAATAGCTCTCAGTTATCATTTGTCATGATAATTTAAATAAATTGCTTTATAATGACAGGTCAGGTTGTGTAGTTTTTAGGTTTCAAATGAAGTATATGAAAAAAAAAATTGAGTAATTGAGTTTGACAAGATTGAAAAGTAGCAGTAGTAGAGTTGCAAGTAACTCTAATAGAGTTATAGTTATTTTAAATTTGATCCACTCCTTTCGTAATGACTCCTCTTATAATTAATTTATATAAAATTCAGATTGATCAACTTGAGAAAAATTTGTGCATTCGTTTAAATTCAGGTGGAGTCAAGTTTTTGATACAAATTTAAGATAATCAACATTAAAAGTCATCTTGCATATTCTTAATGACAGATCTGGAAAAGTTTTATGGTAGGATAGTGGGCTTTGGAAGGGAAGTCAACTTGCATATTTTCTTCTGATATTGTTTTTTTTTTTATTTTTTTATAATTTCAAGTTATTTACAAATTTGTATATTTTATTATGTATATATATATATATATATATATATATATATATATATATATATATATATATATATATATATATATATATATATATATATAAAATTTTCAACATCACATGTTAATATTTGAAAAAAAAATAATTTTATGTAATATATAATCAGGGGCAGATCCTGAAAATTTTGTGAATGGAAGCTAAACAAAATACACATGTAATTTAAGAATATTATTCGAGGTCAAGGACATGTTAAATTTATTATATAATGAATTGCACTTACTATTAAATTGTGTTTGAGTATGCTAACTTGATCCGAATTTAAAAAAAAAAAAAAAAAGAAACTGTAGCTTGATCCAAATTTGATCCAACTAAACTGGCTATGCCGGATCTTTTGCTTTCTTTGGAAGCTTTGGAGTATGTGGATGGTTTGAATGAATGCAACAAGTAATAGCTCTCACGGATCAATAAGGCTCCACGCCTCCACCGCCGGGTCACTTCAGCCTTAAGCTTCAGTCAACCCAACCACAAACTAACACCTTTCACTGATTTCATTTCACTTTATATTTGAGCCCAAGCGTTGTCAACATGGCTCAACTTGAAGTGGTCACAACATGTTTATTACATTACAATTGCATAGAAATTCAATTTCTCAAAACTCTATTTTAAAATATTTTAACATATAAAAAAATGATTAAAAGAAATCATTACTTACACACTTATATTTTTTTTTTCAAAATTCTTATTTAAAAAAAAAATGAAGCTTCAAATTCACATTTTTTTTAAGATATAATCTTTTTGGTATCCATTTTATTTGATACATTTATGTAGAATTATTATTTATTGATACATAAATTATCTGATCTACACAGTAATTTAAATATTTTTTTTCTTTTTTCCCTCTTTTAGGGTTTTGTTCTCTCTTCTCCTTTCTTGCTCGCCGCTAGGGTTCTTTCCTTGGGGTTCTCCTGATGGCCTTGACCGTCAAAGGTTTATTCACTTTCTTTTTCTTTCCTTTGTTTTGTTGGTTTAACTCCTTTAATAAGCCAAAGATAGATTTTTTGTGAGCTCTATTGGGATCCTGTTTTCATCGGGCTTTTGGACTTTCATTTGGGTTTCTCTAATGGCAACAATGCCGTTATGATCTAGTGCAACGTTCATCCCTCTCTCTTATTTCTTTTCTTGCGGTGTTTGAGGAAGAAAGAAAATAAAAGGGAGGGGGAAGAGAGAGTTGGTAAAGGCTTTGAAGCTTCATGTTTTGGTTTGGATTTTTGTTGGTTTAGCTTGTTGGCCTTCGTTCTTGGAGCTCTTCTCTTCTAGCCATGGTTTATTTGGCAAAAAGAGAAAAAGCTATGCATGTCTTTATCCAGGCCCTTTGGGATGGATTTGCTTGAAGCTCTGATAGTACAAGTCTATGTGGGGATATCCTCTTTCACTCCTTCAATGCTTAACGATGGTTTTCTACCCTTCAAGACCAAAGACGATGGCTTGTTCATGTAGACAGGCAGTGCTAAGGTGACAAATCGAGTAGGTTGATTCTCAAAGGTGTATATTTGTAATTTTTTATCTGATGAGGCCATTAGGATGTATTTTTCTCAGGCTCTAAGCCTTGTGTTATAAATCCATTGTTAGGGTTATTTTCTTTAGAATCTAGGTCCAAATAATTTATATCCTTGAGCTAGATTTCCATTTCAGTTGTGTACTCTGTTTATACCTTTCTAGATTTTAAGCCCTATTAATAATATCAATTATTCTCTTCCTTGGAAAAAAAATTATATAGAATTTAAATATTTACAAACTACTTGGAAATTGATAATATAAATTTAAAAATAATTATCAAGTTTTGAATTTAATGTATTAAAATGAAGACCTTCATAACGTAAATTATTATTTAAATATACAATTAATTACTTGTATAAAATTGCTAATTAGTTTTATATTAAATATGGAGGTATTTAAATTTTTTTTTAAGAATTATTGAGCTTACAAAAATATATTACTAATTAAAATTTATAAATATTTTAAAAAATTTTGTTAATTAAATATACATATAAATTAACATAGATTTGGATAGTTCCATAATCCATAAAACAGATAAAAGTACTACAAGATAAATTTGGTACAAATTCAAATGATAAAAGTATTAAACATATTTAGGTATTGATAGAATAAATTTCACTAATACTCTATTTGTGAATTGAGACTACAGTTTTCATTTTTTGTCTTTTTTGTTGAGAAAAAGAAAAGAGAAATCATGAGGCAATTTCCAAATGCAAATTGAATAATTTATACGTTGATCTTATCAAGTTGAGTCACTATATTTCTTGTTTTAGAATAAGCAACAAAATAATAGTCTAAGTGAATGCACTAAAATCATAAAATTGGCAAACACATCAAAACATAGTGTAATCCAAGCAATTTTTAAAATCTTAGCAAACAACCAACCACCCACCAAGCACCATGTATCAAATTTAGTAGAGGTCTCAAAATGAGTTAGTTTGGTAATATCATTTGGAATTCAGACCATTTTGAGTTTTTTTTTTTTTTTAAAGAGTTCAAATCGTGGATATATTAAAATTATTTATTAAATAAAAAATTAAATCAAATTCAAGTGGCTTTAAGAGTTTTAAATCGAATTATTCATATTTTATAAAAATATTAATTTAAAATTAATTTAAATTAGGTTATATTCAGATTATTTTGAATAAAAATTTAAATAAATTATATTCAAGTTAGATTATGGATCGCATTAAATTATACATATTCAAGTAAAAAATTATGGCCCCTAAATTTTTAGATAATAGAAAAAAGATTATTTGAAAATTGGCAAAAAAAAAAAACTATCGAATTATATCAAAAAGTACAAGTTAATCCTTTTGAGCTTTTGTGAGTCTATTAAATCATTTTGCTTTGTATTTTGGCTCAAATAAGCCAAAAGTTAACTGCTATTATGTTTTTTGTTAGTCTTGTGGACTCCACTAATAAAATATTATTTATTTATATAAGAAAATAAAAAATAAATAATGCTAAAAAAATATAAGATTAAAAAATAAAATATTTTGAATAATAAAAAATTAAAAAGAAACATAAAATCGAGAATCAAACATGGCTTGGTTCTCACAGAGGTCAGCATGGAGCTTTGATATGGATGACCAGTCGCAGTGGTTGTGCAGCAAGCTCTAATCTACAATTGAGTTATTCTTGGCCACGATGATGGCAAAGTTCGATCTCGTGGCTAGTGGAGCTTGATGAACGACTAAGCTTGGATTTTAGATGAATGGTGTGAGGAGCTTAGATTGCACTTGCGAAGTCCAATTGATAAAAAAGACTCTCAAACTTGTGATTCTAGCATCGCCACTGGCAATGCTATTGCTCTTGACTATGTAATGATACTTGATAAACTAGTTGTCTGGAAATCGCCACAAAGGAGGAAGAAAAAAATAAAATTATAGAGAAAGAGATTGAAAGGAAGTTCAATAAAACTAAAATGAGAAACTCTTAAATTCTTCCATGGATGATGGTGATGGTGGTATACGATCTATTGTTGTTGCTGTTGTATGCTAACAAAGGAAAACTACCATAGATACTCTAATGGCAATAATGGTCCAAAAATTTAAGTGGTGAAGAAGATTAGTTTCTTATAAGAGTCATTATGAAGGATGAGCTATTGAGCCCTAAATCTAAACCACTTGGATGTTGTGGTTGCTCCCAATATTTTCATTGTTTTTTTCTTTTTGAATTCAAATAAATAAATAAATAATTATTTATAAATATGTAGATAAAAATTTATTTTTTAGTCTTTTTGGTTTTTACTTTAGCATTTATAGTTATTTTTTTTATTTCCTTTTATAAGTATACAATATTTTGTTGGTCGATCCCATAACACTAACACAAAACATAATAGTAGCAATTTAACTTTTGGGTTTATTTGATCCAAAATACGAAGCAAAATGGTTTAAATGTTTAATAGACCCGCAAAAACTCAAAAGTATAGCTTCAAAAAAAAAAAAAAAAAACTCAAAGGGGTCAATTTATACTTTTTGGTATAATCGAGGGCTTTTTTGTATTGTTGCCTTTTGAACAATGGTGTGAACTACAATCATGAGAGAAGTGAAGGACACAGTTGCAAAACTTCAAAATTTCTAAAAAACCAAATAATATTTAAAAATGAAGGGTAGTTTGGTGATTGTTATCCTTCCACCTAAAACGAGAATCGAAAACCCGAAAAAACGTAGGATTTAAGTGAGAGAAAACAACCACCAGACAGACAGCACCACAGTCTCTCTCTCTATCTCTCACCCGTTACAGTTGTCGTCTCTAACAAGAAAATCCCTCCACACCCATAATCCACTCAAAACCGCCTTCTTCAATTCCAACAAGAAACCTCTCACCTTTCTTCACATTTTTACCATTTCACCCTTCACTTCTCCTCTTAATTACTATCAATGCCACTCCTCTTCACCTTTCTCTCTCTCCCTCTCTATGCTTCTCACTGTTAATCTGTGATCTTCATTTCTTTACCTTTCTCTCTCTCTCTTTCTCTCTCTAGAAGCTTCTCCTTTTTCTGTTTAGGTTTCAGCAACAATGGCGCTTTCTTTTCAGCTTGCTTCTGCTTTCTCTCTCTTCTGGTTTTTACTTTCTTCTTCTCCTTCTTCTTGTTCCAGCTGAGCTTTATCTATCCTTTCTTTTCTACAAAGAAGTGAAAACGTGAAATGCCGCCATTGGAGCTGGATTTTAGATCTAATGTTTAACTAATTTTATCTGTATAAAGAAGTTGTAGATGTTAAATTTGACATTATTACGCGTTTTCTGGTGGTTGGAGGTGTGAGCAGGAAGCTAAGCTAAGATAGGTTTTGAGTTTTGTTTGTTTTTAGTGTTCGATCTGTGAATTTTTGTGACTTTTTTTTTTAGAGAGAGAGAGAGAGAGAAAAAAAGAAAGGTTTAGATAAAATTTGTGGAAATGAATCGTAGTTTTAGGGCTCAGGACTCGCAAATGCAAATGGCGGCCGTGAAGCAGAGACAACAGTTAAGAGCGTCAATGATGAAGGAGAAAGAAGAGGAGCTCGCGTTGTTTTTGGAAATGAAAAAGCGCGAGAAAGAGCACAATAGTCTTCTTCTTAATAACACTGAAGAGTTCGATGCACCTTTAGGTAATTTTTGTTTTTTAAAATGATGCTTTGGTTTCTAATTTTTAGGTTTTTGTGGTTTCGATCTCTTGTAGGTTTTGATTGATTGAACTGTAATTAATTATGTAATTAGCTGTTTTCTGGTTTAAATTCCTTGATAAATATTGCTTATCAAATGATTTCAGCTTGATGAATTTTGGTATTCTTTCGAAAATTGCAGGGTCGAAACCTGGTACTTCACCTATATTTAATATTTCTTCTACGGCGACGCCTGCAAGAAAAAACAGTGGTGCTGATGATTTTCTCAATTCTGACGGTGATAAAAATGATTACGACTGGTATTTGGAAGCGTTACTTTTTAATTTTGCCTTCTTCGGGTCAGTAGGGATTTTTCTGTTAGAACAATGGAGCTGGACCTCTCACGCTTTAGGAAAAATGAGCTTTTATCTTATTTTATTTTACTTGGTCTTTAGTAGTTTGTTCCTTTCATGAAAGCATAATTTGAACGTTTATGTGAATGGTCAGTTTCCACCCCAACGAGATAAGGAAAGGAAAGGAAAGGAAAGGAAAGAAAAGTGTAACATAGGTTAGGTGCTCTTGATAGAGGTGGATACTGAATACTCATTATAGATGTGACTGATTACAACTTTACACATCTTTAGGCAGCAATCACAGAATCCCTAATGTTAATACTTTGGCCAACCCAACATAACTTGCTGATAATAACGTGATAAGATTCTTGCAGATGAATTTCTCTTGCAAGTTTAAGTTAACATTGGGAAGGCTTTGGTCATAACTTGTCACTTGTTTAAACTTCGTTAAAATCTGTATTCATGCTCTGGCTTTCTCAACTAATTCAATAAATGTGTTATTCTGCACATGAATTGATGTTTCTCTACTGGTAGAGAGAAGTATTAAATGCCTCCTCTCCTTATTTCTTTATGATCCCCATGAAAAATAAGGTTTTGAGGTTTCTAGTGCCAATACTGAGAGAAATTGATTTCTATAAAAAATTCGGTTTCATGACATCAACAAAAAAATTCATACTAATTAAACCTGTGTTACAACCATTCATACATGCAAGTTGTTTGACATTGCCAAAGAGTGATACCTAGAGAAGGTTGGGCCTGCACCTTATTCTTGTCTTGGAGGGCAGATGGCAGTTTGTCCTTCTTGGGCCTGATCATATTTTTCTTTGTTGTAGGTAGAAGTCAAACTTTTTGAGAACTTTTTAGCTGCTTGACTGATAACATTTTCCATGTTATGGTTTGTGCATGCAACTTTTGAATAATCAGTGGATGTCATTAGGCACAAATGTATACTGAATTGATTTCATTGTTTCATAGACCCTTAGCAACTTAAAGCTGATGATAATGCAAGTTATCTTCTGTTTTTCAGGCTTCTAACACCTCCTGGCACCCCTTTGTTTCCTTCTTTGGAGATGGAATCACAAAAGACTGTTATGAGTCAAATTGGTACTCCAAAGGCCCGCCCCACTGCCCTGAAATCTCGAGTAAGTGCATAATCTTGCAATTTTAAGTTGGATAAAACTCCTGCATCGTTTTTGGTTATGTTGTAACATGTTGGTATAATTCATTATGCGGGGCAGAATTGTTTGTTCTGCTTTGTAATAATGAAAACTTGTCACATTTTGTGCGGCATGTCATCAAGCTTTAGAAAAGGAAAGGCCATCTTGGGAAACCACAGAATTTCCTATTCATTGTTAGCCATTAAAATATATGTAACTTGCAAGATTCTTGCAAAGCCCAAGTAGCGTTTCATGCACGTTAATTACTGATTTGTTCCCTTGCTTGAGTGATGGACTTGCCCCAAACATCAAACTTTGGAAGCGATAAATAAATCTCTAGCTGCTAATGAAGTTGAGAATTGAGATTGCTAAGAAGTTACAGAATGTTTTCTTTCTTGAACATTGGTTTCAACACCTTAGATAATCATGCAAGTGTTCTTTCATAGCTAACGAGTTGGGAAACTGTTGATGAGTCCCATCAAAAGCATAATTTCTGAGTCAACAATTGTGGTTTTCGTGCTAATGTACTCATCAGACTTTATAGGTCTTATGATTATGTTATTCATGAGGTGATGATACCAAGTTAATTTTGCATTGTTTAGCTAGCAAACCCTCAGCCAGAACCAGCCACAAGGGGCAACTTGGCATCTAAACAGTCAGCTTCCTCCCCTGGGTTGAACTCTTCTAGTGCAGGAATTCGCCGGCCTTCTTCATCCGGTGGCCCAGGATCACGACCTGCAACACCAACTGGACGCCCTACATTGACCTCGGCCAAACCTTCTAGATCTTCAACACCTACTCCTCGGTCCACCTTGCTTTCATCGAAGTCAGCAGTTTCTGCAACTAAGCCAACCATCTCTACTGCCAAGCCTGCTGCTTCTGCAACAAAGCCTGCTACAGTTCCTGCAAGATCTTCAACACCATCAAGATCTACTGCAAGATCTTCAACACCTACCTCGAGGCCTTCTGTACCTCCTTCTAAGTCCACATCAAGGGCGTCGACCCCAACTCGGCGTCCATCTACTCCATCAAGTGCACCGACTATATCTGCTCCTCCTGTTAAGTCATCTAATATATCTGCTCCTCTTGTTAAGTCATCTAATATATCTGCTTCTTCTGTTAAGTCATCCACTTCAGTTACCAAGACAACTCCTACAACAGCAAGAAATCCAGTGCTATCACGTGGCACTTCTCCAACAGTGAAATCTAGGCCATGGAAGCCCTCAGAGATGCCTGGTTTCTCACTTGATGCTCCCCCAAATTTGAGAACATCATTACCTGATAGGCCACTTTCAGCAGCTAGGGGTAGGCCTGGAGCACCCAGTTCTCGATCTTCTTCTGTTGAACCTGTTCCTAATGGGAGACCAAGACGGCAATCATGCTCTCCTGCAAGAGGACGAGCCCCCAATGGCTTTATGCACCCCAGTGGGAGCTCTGTTCCTGCAATTAATCGTGGGCACTCTAAAGCTAATGACAATGTGAGCCCTGTTCTAATTGGTACCAAAATGGTTGAAAGAGTGATAAATATGCGAAAACTGGCTCCTCCGAAGCAAGATGATAAACTTTCTCCTCATGGTAACCTGTCTGGGAAGTCTTCATCGCCAGACAGCTCAGGCTTTGGAAGAACGCTTTCAAAGAAATCTTTGGATATGGCTATACGACATATGGTATGTATTTGTTTGCTTTAGATTTGATCTCCTTGGTGGAATATAAATTTGTACATGCTTCTCATAATGAATTATTACAAATCCTGATACCATGTCATTATTGTGTGAGACAATTATCTTCCTTAATTTAAGTTGAAGAAAATAGAATTGCCGCATGTCCTCTTTTTATCTAATTGTTATCTAACAGAGGGATTGAGTGAAGCAAACTCCAGGCATGCTTACATTTATTAATTTGTTTATTTGATCTGATTTTATTTTGAGCAGGACATAAGGCGAAGCATTCCTGGTAATTTACGGCCTCTGATGACTAATATTCCAGCATCTTCAATGTATAGTGTGAGATCAGGGTCTACACGAAGCAGAACAATTAGCGTGTCAGACTCTCCTCTAGCAACTAGTAGTAATGCTAGTTCAGAATTGAGCGTCAACAACAATGGTCTTTGTTTGGATGGGATTGAATTAGAAGACGAAATTGGCAATGAGAGAGGCGGACGGTCTCCCTTACGAGGCAGGTGATAGTTGAAAAGCAATATCTGTTATATCAACGGGCTTTTTCTAATCGCGTAGTGTATTATTTTGGTTCCCAACCAGCTCGACAGCTGAAAGAGGAACCAATTCCGGGAAAGAGAAAAGATAACTGACCAAAGTCCTGCGTCTGTGATGTAAAGTTTGCTCGATTGCTTGGCGATTTTCTGTAATCTATGGTCTTTGTATTATTAGGCAAAACCAGTTATAAGTCCTACGATTTTTCATTCTCATTTTCTACAAGGTGAGATATTCTGCACCAAAGTGAGAAGTAAAAAAACATTTAATTCATCCCTCTGATCTTCATTCTTTTCTATAATTTTCTTTTCTTTTTTTGAACTCATATCAATCATTTGAGTTAAAGATCACACGTGAAAAAAAAAAAAAAAAAATTCCAACTGCACAATGGTTTAAGAATTTCATCTTTCTTTGGAAAGAAAAAGACCAAGGCAGAGCCTAACAAGACAAAGCAAAAGAGCTTTCACCTTTCTGGCTTGTAGTGCAGGTGTTATTATTCTGCAGCACTGTGTCACATGGGTTAGCAGATGAGCCATGGCCCATGTGGTAACCACACGGATGAGTACTTTGTTGGATGCTCTCAATAATACTTATTTTTTTGATCTAATAACTGATAAGCGACGTAGCTGAATAAATGCAGGATCAAAATGATGCTTATTATCCACCTGTACATATATTGACATTAATTTAACTGCAAATTGTGGAAAGTTTAAAAAATAAAAAAATAGACTTAACTGATTAAGTGTATTTTTTGGGAAAATTTAGCTCTATTAAGATTTATCAACCTCAATTCAATAACATGGCATGAAGTCATCACAAAATTAATAATCGTATTCATATCAATTTTATGTTAATCCAATTATGACATGATAATAATTACATCATGTTGCAGGTTGATTCATTAAGTCAAAAATGACACCCTTAATCCATATGTTTTATGTTATATTAACACATTTAATATAATATATTTTTAACTTGTAAATAATGTATATATAAAAGTTGCTTTTAATTTTCTTTATAATTTTATATTTAATTTTATTTTATGTAGTAATATGAATTAATGAGTTAGTTTAGTAAATTTGATTAGTTTAGTAAATTTGATCATTTTTAAATATTAAATAAAAAAATTCATTAATTAAAAAATTTCAAATGTGTTATTTACGTCATATTACCCATTTTTGTGTTCGTATTGATTATTATTGTATAATAGATATAGATCAATAATATGACCCATTAATACAAATTGCCACTTCTAACCTTGAACATAATCCCTATACCGCTAAACTAGATAACTCAACAGCAGTTGGTTGATTTTTTGATATGCTACTAAAGTAGAAAAATGAAAAGAAATTTAAGGGAAAAAGAAAAGGAAAAAAGAAAGTGCTGTTGCACATGGGATGTAGCAAATATCTATTTCTGCAGGTCGTTGATGGAAGCAATCCAGTATGACACCAAAGGGACAAGAGATAACAATAAACCAATAAGAAGAGAAGAGGTCATATGCAATGGAATATCTCAAAGATTGAAATGGACCACACATATTACAGTGAGAGATACAGCAGTTTAAACATTATCGATTAACTGCAGTCTGCATACAAATGGGACTCTCTTTGGTACTTGATCTATTTCCAGATCAAATTATTCAGTAGCTGGACCACAATCCTCATCTGAAAATTGTATTAGTAGTTATAATTGGACCACAGAACCAGTACCCATAGGCCATTGACATCAAAACAATCTAAATCATTAACTGCTGTCAAAGAATCATCATAATTCATAAACCTAAATCCAAAAAGCTAGGAAACAGAGATGAAAACTGGATTTCTTGGTCACCACAGCTTTTAATTCAAGGTCAAATACATATCTACTCTGTCTTGGATTGTAATTATACCAATACGAACTCAAGTCCTCCAGCTTTTCTACATATTTCAACCTTGTAATTATAACTGCATACTTGTCCCAGGCTAGCATTTAAGAGCAATAGATTGCGACATTTATGCCATCTAGATAACCCGAGTATTTTTTTTTTTTTTTTACACAGGAAAGACGAGAAATGTAATCTTGCGCAATCTGAATTAAGTTCTTTTTCTTTTTACTCCTAGAACATGCTCACCAGACAAGCATGAAACTACCCTACAAGGTAAAGTGTAATAAAGCTCTTACATATCTTTCAATTTGAATACATATAAACTAACAACAATGCTGATAAGAAAATGATCAAGCAACAGCTACAGCCTGGGGAGTGGTTGCCACAGTGGCAGCCTTGGCAGATGCAGTTGTAGCTGCATCATCACCGCCTTTAGCATCCTTAGCAGGGGCTGAGGCTGGAGAAGGCTTTAGGTGAGGAGGTGTGTTGTGCTTCAATTTTATAAGTATCTGCCGCATCCTTGAGAGATCTGTGGGCTTCCCTGGTTTTGGACCCTGGACCACAACAATGGCAGGCTTCTTCTCCTGGTCCTTCTTTCCTCTCCTCTTCTCTATGGCTGGCACTTCATTAGGAATGAGCTCTGCAATGGCCTTCCAATAATTCTTATCAGCCTCAGCATGGAATTTTTCCTGGTTGGCCACAAATACCTGACACAGAAGAACAAAAAAATGAGAAGAGTATATGTGTCATTGTTCCATATGCCCAAAATACAACTTCCTGTTTAAAATATATATTTTGGGAAGCCTTTTCTCGCAAAAAGCAAAGTTCACCCTTCACTTTTGACCCAAAAGAATATGAGCATACAACCAACCAACCAGCCGAAGGAGTAACATCCAATTCCAAGCTACCTAACCAATAACCATTAATTCATGCTCATGCAACAATTTGGGTTTCACCATAATAGTCTCAATCATTTCCCCTCAGTCCACATCACATGGTTGGCTGTGCAGCCATCCTAAATTCACGGGTATTGTCAAATAGAAAAATTTACAATAGGTAACTCACTTCCACAAAATCATACAATATTAACATTCAATAGAAATGGGGGTCGTTCCGAGCCAACAAGGAGCTAGAGTGAGTGATTTTATACTGCTACAAACTAATAGATCCGGAAAAACCCAAACAGCTTTTCCGGAAGCCACAAGACAGGTTGGAACATACCTATGATTAAATGGACACAATCACTCTTATAGTAAATACAAATTTGTAAAAGCCATAAAGGAAAGGACCATGCTAAGTGCCAGAATCTTTTCACTCAAAACAGATATTCTTTTTTCCCTTTCAGGTAAATTGCTATTCTTTTTTCCCTTTCAAGTAAATTGCTTAGAATGTTTTGCACATGCGAACATGACTTGCTAGTGGTGTGTGTTGCTCTAAAACAAAGGGCTAAGCCACAGAACTACATAATTAAGATTTATGAATCAACCAATAGATGACAGAAAATGTGGGACAGGAAAAAAGGGGATCTAATTACGTGATAGTAACTCTACTCACACGGCTTGATGTACAACCAGGATCAAGATGCCTAAAATTAGTGACTATCCAAAGTTCTCATATTCAGTAATTTGTGCAACTAACATCCTATTATTTAGCCTTGCATGGTCTATCATTTAGCCTAATAAAAGTTTTGATGTCAGAGACCTTCATGGTACATTTACCAAATCACAAAGAAAGTCAACCTTTATAGGGAATCCATAGACTCTTATCTCTGGCAATAATTTATTCTGAAAAATTATACAACAACCTTCACCTTTTTGGTTATGCTATGATTATTGCTCTCAAGTAAAGCAAACTGGTAAATAAATATAAACCGGAATTCATCCAAGTCAACTACACCCCCGCAAATACACATCAAATTCCCACCAATTAAGATTATCATTCTAACCACAAAGAAGTAACAAAAGCATGACATGGATACAACAATAACACTCTCTTCTACATGCATAATCCTAAGTCATCACCAGTGCTTAACTAAACTCCTCTTCAACATTTTGCATCATATACACTGAAATTGCAAAAGTTGATAACATATTTCTGAGAGTGAGCTAAAAGCCTAAAACAAGAGCCTGCACGACCACAAACATAAATGTATGGTGCATAGACCACCAAATTACTCATAAAGTTATATGAAGTAGGAAATAAATGTTATCAAGCAAGATGCCATTTAGAACAGAAAAATAGCTGCAACAACTAGCTCAAAGTACAACATCAATCTCCACATTTACCTTCTCCTTTTCCCTGTTAGTAACTTTATTTTTCTCACAGGTGATCTCCCTCTTCTTGTAGAACTCAGCTTTGAATTCCTCAGCTTCGTGGAGTATCTGATTCAATACCTCTTTTTCCCTCTTTTCTTTCTCCTCCAATCTAATTGCATTCTCTCTGCAAAATCCACCATAATAAATCAGTATCATGATCTATATTGAATGAAACACAATTGGGTCAAATTCTGGTCATATTAACAGCATCGAAAGCAAAAAAATGATAATCAATTACTCAATTTGAAATCCAACTTAGTTGGGGAAAACGAAGAACCAATGAAGCTAAAACCTCTCTCTAATGTTGATTATTCAAAAAATTCACACTTGATCCATGATATTAACAAATTTCACTAATTCAAACAAATCTCAAATCCTTTTAATTAGTTACTGCTCATAAGCCCAATTAAGCTTCAGCCCAACAGAAATTAACTTCCTACACTTCAATTCATTAATAATTTGGAAAAAAGCAAATAATTTTTCTCGAGAAACAATCAGAAAGATACAAGTAGATCTACCTTCTCCACTCTCTGAGGGCAAATCCCTCCTCAGCTTCCATCTCCGTCGGAGGAGGCAAAATCGGACCGTCCGATCCACCAAACTCTCCATCGAACCCCTTCCCATTCTCCTCTGGTGCGAACTCTCCGCCGGTACCGTAGACAGGCGGATGTGACTCAAAAACGTCGTCTCCACCGGAAAAAGAGTCAAATTGTTGAGAGTTGTAGCCTGCATAGCCACCGCCGTTGTCTTCATCGAAAGGGTGAGTTGACTCGGGTTGAGGAACTGAGTCTTCGAACGAGTCAGACAGAGAAGACATTGGTTTTTGTGCCAGTTTTTTGTACGGACAAGCGTAAAGTTCTCCCGGGGTCGTTAGCGATATGTAAAAGGTGAGAGTCTACTGTGAATCATATCTGGAGACAGCTACGGCCTCGGTGTCTCTATGGACCGACTTGTTGTGATTACAGTACCTGTGTTTCGTGGGCTAATTTGGGCCTAAGGTCTAATAAGAATAGAATAGAAGTTGATGCTCCGCAGGACTTGGTATATCATAGATCCTTGCCCATCATATATTATAAATTGGGCCCATATTATATATGTAGGAATTTTATAAAGACAAAAAAATGTGATTTTTTCAACATTTCAATTAATTAGCGTGTTTTTGCTTTTCTTTTTTCTTCATTTTTTTTGTTCTATCACCATTTTTTCTTTTTTTTATTAATTTTAAATGTTAATTTTTTTTTTATTTATTTTAATACTTAAAATTGAATTGTTATAATTAATTATATAAATTATTTTTATTTCTCCCATCAAATAATTATTATAATTCTAATAAATATATAAATTATAATTTATAATTAAATATATAAATTAAATTATTATATATATATATATATATATATATATATATATATATATATATATATATATATATATATATATAAAATTAACAGGTGTAATATTGTTCAAAATGTAGCTATATTGATGTTAAATTGCATGTACATTACATTTGAACTGTCAGTTAATGATAAAATATATCTTTAATTACAATATTAATGATAAAAGAATATACTGATAATAATTAGTCTATGTACATTAGTCTTATACTATGAATATATTGTAATTTAACTACATGTACATGACTCTCCAACTACGTATAATCATTACTTAAAAGTATGTATATTGGTATTGAATTGCATATATATTATTTTTTAACTATTAATTAATGATAAAATATATCTTTAATTGCAATATTAATGATAAAAATATTCTGATAACAATTAGTCTATACACATTAGTTTTGTACTACAAATACATTGTAATTTAATTGCATGTACATAGCTTTTCAACTATAAGTACATCATTATTTAAAAGCATGTATATTAATATTGAATTTCATATATATTACTTTTAAACTGTCAGTTAATAATAAAATATATTTTCAATTACAATATTAATGATAAAAATATTATGATAACAATTAGTTTATGCACATTAGCCTTATACTAGAGATACATTGTAATTTAACTGCATGTATATGACTCTCTAACTATAAGTACATTATTATTTAAAAGCATATATACTAGTATTGAATTGCATGTACATTACTTTTGAACTGTCAATTAACGATAAAATATATCTTTAATTACAATATTAATGATAAAAATATTATGATAATAATTAGTTTATGCATATTAATCTTATATTAGAGATACATTGTAATTTAACTGCATGTACATAGCTTTCGAATTATAGGTATATTATTACTTAAAAGTATATACATTGGTGTTGAATTGCATATACATTACTTTTAAACTATTAGTTAATGATAAAATATATTTTTAATTAAATACCAATATACTTATAATATAATAGTAATGTATCTCAAATTCAATATTAATATACCAGAAAAATAATAAACAAAATTTAATATTTCTGCTCTAATAACTTGAGTTATTAAATATTTTATAATAATAATTTTTTATAATCATTTAAATATATTTAATTAAAATTATAACAATTATTAGATGGGATAAACAAAAATTAACAATTATTTTTTTAATTCCAAATATTGAAATAAAAAAAAGAATAATTAACACTTAATTTAAAAATTTTTATGGTCTATTAATAATCTTTTGGAATGTTGGATATTTTAAAAAATAAAATAATAAAAAAAGTGAAAAAGAAAAGAGTAAAACACTTAACAAAGAATCGTATAAAAAAAATTGCGCATTTTCATTTAATGAATACTCTGCACGTGTATCTTGAATCCATGTCTATGTTGCAATATGGACATGAGTTCACAATATAATTTGCGTCGATTGTTGGCTTAAAAAAATGTGATTTTTTTTTTTTAAATTTGATTTATATTCGTACTCAAAACCTTCCTATCTTTAAAATAAAATATTGTAAGAATTAGGATTTGTGTTGAATAAAATTATATATATATATATATATATATATATATATATATATATATATATATATATATATATTAGAGAGGAAAATATTCTATAAAAATATAATAAATTACATAATAAAAAGATCTCTCATTTCTTACTTTTTAAAAAAAAATGAGAATACTAACTTGATATTTCTGATAGGCATAATATCATTTATATTGAGTAAATTAGAAACTTCAGATATATAAAATGATTTATAAAGACAATTCTCTCCTTTTTTTTTTAATTGTTTTTAATTGAGTTAAAATTATTTGTCGATGAAAATATTGTATAAATTTTAATAGTATCAGAATATTCACTGAAATAGAGAATATTTATACAAGAGTTCGTTTTTGCTGGAAAATAAAGAATGGAAACAAATCCCACGTCAGGCACACAAAGAATTAAAAAGAAACATATAGTAAAACCTCTATAAAATCACACTTGATAAATTAATAATCTCTATTAAATAGTAATTTTTTTTATTTTAATTTAAAATAACAAATTAAATTAATAATTTTGATAAAATAATAAGATAATATTTTTTTTTGAAAACTTTACATAACTCATTAGTTTCATTCATATCATAAATTAATAATTCACTAACATTACATATCATGTTTTCCTAAAATATGAGTCTATTATTATTTTTCTAAATGTCAATTATATTAAAAATATTAATATAATTGAATTATACTTTCAAATCAAGTAGATATGAATAGAGTTATATTTCTTAAACTTTTATCCTCTTTTATTAATAGAATAATTTATATTTTATAAAATAAAAATATATTTTTAATTGATTAAATGAATATTACTTTGAATTATGTAATACCCTGAATTTTCAATTATTTTATAAAATTCTATTTTTGTACAGAAATATATTATTTTAGTATTTTCCTTATTAAAGCAAGAATTGAAGTTATATTTTATTAAATTATATATATTCATACTATTTGAATATATATTATTAATGGTAACTTTATTTAAATATATATATATATATATATATATATATATATATATTATATATATATATATATATATATATATATATATATATATATATATTATATATATATATATATATATATATATATATATATATATATATATAAAATTGAAGAAAGTAATGTATATTATTATGAAAATATTATAGTGGGTGTTTGGAGAAATTATATGTTGATATTTGAATATTAATATTATGTTTGATTAATCTAAATTATATTGTTAATTATATAAATTGCTGAAAGTTTGAAATTTCGCTATAATTATTATTATTATGAAAGGTTTGTATTAATTGAATTTTATTATGTAAACTAAAGTTTATTATTATTATTATTGTTTTATATATATATGTATAAGTTGCAAAATGAAGAAAGAAGAGGAATGGGGGCCATATGATATGCTAATAGCCAATCAGATGATTGAAGCAAAACGGACAGAAACGAAGAGAAGGAGAGAGAGAGAGAGAGAGAGAGAGAGAGAGATGAGAGCTAGTTGTGGGCTAGAGGACCCACCGTCCGGCCGGCGATGGGTTGCATCGCCACCCTCCAGTGGCTAGCCGACCATCCGGCGATCTCAAGAGAGGCGGCAGCACTCCGATTGGGCAATGAATGGAGGCATAGCGAGGTGAGAAGGACCCGCTGGTGCTAAAACTTCAAACCCAAATTTCGGCCGACTCTGGCGGCTAAATTGAGCAAGACTGGTGCCGTTCGACTTCTTACCTCAAGAGCTTTCGACCGGTACTTGTCTCGTCCCCTGAGGCCCACCCGAAGTGGAGATTAGAGATGTGGAAGCCGAACAGTTGAGGGCATTTTTCGGTGAGACGGTGGCGTGTGGCGGTGAGTTGGGTATGTTTCTAAGCTCCTAGTGCTAAGGAAAACCTGCTGGTGTGAAGATCGCTCCATTCTGCCATTGACAGCTGCAGCACATGGCCGGCCAGCGACAGCATGTGGCGACGATGCTTAGGGTTAGTCTAGCAGCTCCATCTCGTCATTCCGGTGCGACTCTTGACGTTCGTTCGATTGAGAATTGTGAGGGTAAACCCAAAACCCCTGTATCTTAGTTATTTATTTTAATTTATTTTTAATAAATTCTAATTTGAGTGTGATTGATGATTATGAGTTGGACGGACCCATGAGAGGTCTTTGATGTGATGTTGACTGTTGAGATTACTTAGAAATGCTGTTTTCTGTTGATTTTAGGAGATTCTGATAGGTTCTGGCAAGAATCTCAAGAGTCATATAATTATATCTTGTTAGACGAATCGTCCTTTTTTGATAATATCTTTTGTTGTCCAATGTCATTATTTCTAGCGTCTTTTTGATTCCAATGGCTGTACTTCCGAGGGAAGTCAGTCAGACGCGTCGTCAATTAGGTGAGTGATACTCCCTAATATATTATTTTGTCTTCATATGCTTCTGCATTTATTGTGTGTGTATATATATATATATATATATATATATATATATATATATATATATATATATATATATATATATATATATATATATATATATGTATATGTATATGTATATGTATATATATGTATATGTATATGTATATGTATAGTGATACTCCCTAATATATTATTCTGTCTTCATATGCTTCTACATTTATTGTGTGTATATATATATATATATATATATATATACATATTAGGGAGTAT